>PKML01037409.1:86503-127207 GCA_002933935.1 Eutrema yunnanense
AACACTAACCACATTGATGAAGTGCAAAAATTTGGCTCAGGCTTCAGAAGAACTCTGCTGGAAACATGGATGTTTTCTAGTCAACTGGTCAGTCCTTGGATTTTTCATTAGTCGATCTAGAGCTGATCCTGTAACACTGTGCACTCAAAAACAAAATCAAATCAATAGGTTCAACTTGAACCGTTCAAGCACATGATCATCATCTCCAACAAGTTTTGACTCAATAAAACAATTTTGACTCGATAAAACAACTGACTCTAAGAAAAACAAAAACAATGTCAGCAGACACCTCCCCCAGACTTGAACAACACTGTCCCCAGTGTTATCTAGCCTAGAGTCAGTGAAAGAAAACAAAAGAACATAATAAAATTGGGAAAAACAAGAAGTTACCTTGCTGGAACATAGAGTATCGACCGACACACAGCCTGTATCGATCGATACAGGCTTAAGTCGACACAGAATTTCATCATTGCCCGCAGGGTATCGACCTATACCCTGGCGATTTCTTCAAGGCCAGTTCAGCTTCTCATCGTTTGCTCCAATCTGATTCACTCAAGGCACAAAAAAACGAAAAATAAAAGAAATAAAAGACTCAAAAACAGACTCACCAGTGGGTTGCCTCCCACCAAGCGCTCGTTTAACGTCAATAGCTTGACTGTAACGCCCTTCAGGCTGGATAAGAGTGCGAGCTTGCATCAAAACATGCTCCACAACTTGACATCGCTAGCGTCAGAGTTCTGCTCATCATGCTGTCCACAAACTCCTGTCCTTTCTCTTTCAGCTCCGAAGTAAGAAGAATTCTAGCCTTAGAGAATGCCTTCGAGGCTCCTTTACACTTCACCTTGTACTCAATCGAATCTCCATCACACTTCTGAGGAATCAATGTGACATGGGGATTCTCGACCTTTTTGCTCTTGGCCTTCTTCTTTGTTGCTTTGGCCTTCTTGACAACTTTCTTGGGAATGCTGGGCGGTTCAGCTGAAATGTCTGCGACAGTAGGCTCATCAGGAGGCTTTTCCAAAAGATCAACTGCCAACGTCTCTCTTGTGACAACAGTGAAGCATGAGACATGTATGGGAGCACCTCCAGAGGGAATGGCATCATAGTAGGTCCCTCCGTCAATGTAAGAGAAAGAGAGTCTCTTATTAGGTGTGTCTATGATCGCGCCAACAGTAGCCATAAACGGTCGTCCCAGGAGCAAAAAAACTTCAGATGCTTCGTTCATCTCCACAACCTGAAAATCAGTGGGCACCAGACAATCTCCTACCTTAACAGGCAAAGCATGGTTAGTACCATATGGAGGTGAGGTGCAGGAGTTTGCAAACGTGAGAAGCATCGTAGGGGGTTTTATATCAGCCTTCAATCGTTCAGCAATTCCCCTCGATATGACATTGACGCTAGACCCTGAGTCAACGAGAGACTCATCGAACTCAACTCCAGAGATGGAGCATGGAACCGCGAATTTCCATGGGTCTTCTCTCTGGGTTAATTGCCTTAGTGGTAGTAACTTGCGTCTTGCCTCGATAAAGAGTGCTTTAACTTCCAGAGTTTCTCTGCAATCCTTGAAGTGACTGAGCAGAGGCCAGCCCTCTAGAGCTTCTTCAAAGGTGAACGAGTGGGGTATCCTTCGTACTCTCTTCTCAAATCCGAGCAGCTGCTTTGGAGTGATGGGGTCTCTGAGATGTTGAGGAATAGAATTTATCTTCATGGGCTTGTGAACTCTTTCTGCAATCAACTTAGGTGTTTTCACAGTTTCTGGCTCGTTCTGCGAGGGGTATCGATCGACACCAGGCAGAGTATCGATCGATACTAGTGCAGTTGAATCGTCCCTGGCAGATACATCATCATCAGAAAGAAGCTCCACATTATGCTTATCCAGCAAATACTTGCATCTAGCGTCCTCCCATTCCTTCCTTGTCAGCTTAGGAAGTATAGGATAAGGCATCTTGGGTTTATACACCCTCTCCTTGACAATCTCAGGCTTCTTCTCAACCTGCTCCTCAGTATCGATCGACCCAGAAGGAGCATCGATCGATACTTGTGATTTTGGATCCTCTCGTGCAAGTGTCTGGCCTGGTATCGATCGATACTGGCTGGTATCGATCGATACTTAGGATTTCAGAATCCCAAACGTCATCTTCAACAACATTATAAAAAATTCATGCATCAAAAGCCTTTTCTACCACTGCAGTGGCTCCCTTAACACATCCTATGGTGATTGCATTGACGTGTGCTCTTGGATTCTCAGTCTTTCCTGGAAGAAAGCCTTTTTGTCTCTTTACAGCTGCTGCTGTCTGAGCGACCTGAGTTTCCAACTTCCTCTGGCTAAGATTGATGGCTTCGATTTTCCCATTCAGATCCATGTACAGCGAGTCAAACTTCCCATTGAAATCCACTTGCAACTTCTGCTGTCCCTGAAGAACCTGTTCAAGCATGGATTCCATCTTATTGTCTATGGACTTTGGAGGGATGGGCTGGTACGAAGAGTTCCCGTAATTGCGATTGTTGTTGTTGAAGTTTCGGTTGTTGTTGTACCCAAATTGCTGACCCTGAAATCCAGAACCACTAACATAGTTAACATCCTCCACTTCATCCTCAGCAGCAAAGTGAACCGCTTTCTGATTCTTCTCAATCAAAATATCCAGCTTGGCTTGAACTGCAGCTTGCTTCTTCCTCTCGAAATCAGCATTCTTGGTGCTATTGCTAGACGCCAAGTTCTCAATCAGCACGACTGCATCATCTGGATACCTAGTGTTGAAATTCCCATTACTCGCAGCATCCATACCCATCTGGTACCTCCAATCAATCCCTCTGTAGAAAATGCCCAGCAGCTGAACCTGAGAGAACCCATGGTGTGGACAATCTCTCTGATAAGACTTGAAACGAATCCAATCAGCCTTGAATGCTTCTGTCGGACCTTGAGAAAACTAGGAAATTTTGTTCCTGAGCTCTTCAGATCTCGCATCATCATAGAAATTGCACAGGAATGCATTCTTGGTCTCATCCCATGTAGTTAGAGAATCAGGAGCTAACTGCTTCAGCCAATAAGCAGCATCCCCACCAAGAGAGTATGGGAAAAGTTTGCAAAATAAGAACTCGTTGGGCACTCCATTGTACTTCATCCCAGTGACCAAGTCCTCGAATCTCTCGATATGATCCATAGGATGCTCATGAGGTAGGCCATGGAAAGGACTCTGACTCACGAGAGCATAGTACGCAGGCTTCAGCTAGAAGTCGTTCCTCTGAAAAATAGGGATGCGAATCGCAGATCGATTGGCATAGAACTGATCAGGTCTGTTGTGCTCGCCAAGTGTCCTAGCTCGATCACCTGCAGCATTCCCAACGTTGGCGCGCCCAGCTGGCGCGACAATCTCAATAACAGCAGCAGGGACAACGACGTTTCCAGCTTCATCGAGTCGCTGCCCTCTCTCATTGCACACATGACCCCCTTGGTCTCTCAGAATCCCAGTTTCATCAGCTCTTAAAACCACTGGGTTGTTCATCCCTGATGTTTGCTTGGTCTTTCTGTTTGTGCGTTCCACAAGTGCTAGCTATTCCAATTACAGTTCAACTAGCTGGGTGCTCTTGTTGCTTCTGGTTTCACGAACAGGCATACACCTGCAAACAAAACACTAGACAAGGCACGTAAGTAACCAAAACAAATACGTTGAGTATCGATCGATACTGGAGGGTATCGATCGATATCAACAAAGAAATCGCCGGAGTATCGACCGATACTAGTGAGTATCGATCGATACTGACGGACTTAGTCGAAACTCGACAGCTAAAATCTAAAGGCGAAATTGAGTCCCCGTCAACGGCGACAAATTTGATATGCTCAAATTAATACGCTAACAGTACTAAAGCAGTTGTCGTAGTATAGCTAGGGGTCGAACCACAAAGACTCACAGAGATGCACAATAGATTGTATAGAATCGAATTAAGCTAAGCCAAGAGATGTAATTGAAAGCAGTGCAGAAATTAAAAGAGTTGTAAATCAATGGATGAAATATAGGCCCACGATGTTTCACAGTAAATCAATGAATGCAGATAAACTAACAAGCATGATTCAGATTTAGCGCAGTTCTTGAAGTCAAATCACTAAAGTATAATTAACCAACTGTCGTTGCGAAAACTATCTAAATCTAAATCATAGGAATTCCAAATCTCTTTGCGAATCCTAAAGTCTAAATCAGCTTTAATATCAGGTTTGATATGTTCACAAATCAATTAAACCAAATCTCTTTGCGAATAATCAATTTGCTCACCTAGGTTCTATCAGGTAATTAATCGCATTGCCGTGCCTAATCAATTTTCCTAAGATCTAAATTCCAGATTCGTCAACCTAGAATTAGCTTTGAACACAACCTAAGCGAAGAACTAATTCAGATGGTGAATCCTATAAACTAATTCAGATGGTGAATCCTATAAACTAATCATCCTAACATTCAGAGAAAACCCTTATGAGAAAACCCTAAACCTAAAGTGGATCTACTCAGACATGGAGAATGAAACAATCAACATAACTGAATAAATCATCAATAAAATAATCAGAAAGGTTTAGAGATCTGATCTCGGACGAAGGGAGATTCAGACTTGTCTCTCTAAAACCAAAGTAAATTCAAACACAGAAATAAAGCATACAAAGCATAGCCTAAACAGGTGGCTGAAAACCTAATTTATAAGCTAAAACACGTTCTGGGCCATCTTGTAAATATCAAAGTCTTCTGGGCCAATTTTGCAATTCTTCAACTTTTCAATAAGTCGCGATCCTTCTGTTTCCTCGACGGGTATCGATCGATACTAGGCAGTATCGATCGATACTCAGGTGATTTTGATGTCTCAGCTACACGGATCTCTGCTTCGCTCCAGAATGTTCCAGAATGCTCCAATATCTCCAATTATGCTCCAAACGTGCTATAACCTGTAAAATACTCTAAAATACTATAAAACACTAGAAAGACTCTATAAAAAGGACTTATATCATGGTCTAAACAGGGTAAAAACCATGATATATCACTGCTCAATTTGCCTTCCACAAACTCCTGCCCTTTCTCTTTCAGCTCAGAAGTAAGAAGAACTCTAGCCTTGGAGAATGGTTTCGAGGCTCCTTTGCACTTCACCTTGTACTCAATCGAGTCTCCGTCACACTTCTGAGGGATCAATGTGACATGGGGATCGTCGACTCTTTTGCTCTTGGCCTTGTTCTTCTTTGTTGCCTTAACCTTCTAGACAACTTCTTTGGGAATGCTGGGTGGTTCGGCTGAAATGTCTGCGACAGTAGGCTCATCAGGAGGCTCTTCCAAAAGATCAAATGCTAATGTCTCTCCTGTGACTTCTTCAATGCAAGAGACACGTCCGGGAGTTCCTCTAGGGATGGCTTTGTAGTATACCTCCTTGTTAATGTATGAGAATGAGATGTGCTTGTTGGGTGTGTCCATAATCGCACCAACCGTAGTCATGAACGGTCTTCCGAGAATCAACTGCGTACGAGATATTGCCTTCGTCTCTACAACCTGAAAATCAGTAGGAACCAGGCAATCTCCTATTGTGATCATCAAATCAGCGATTGCCCCATATGGAAGAGAGGTGGAATCGTTCGCGAACGTGATAGATGTCTTTGGAGGTTGAATATCAGCTCCCAATCTCTCTGCAATTGCCCTGGACATGACATTGACGCAGGCTCCTGAGTCAACGAGAGACTCTTTGAATTCAACTCTAGAGATAGAGCATGGAACTGAGAAGATCCCTGGGTCTTCCCTCTTAGTCAACTGTCTCAGTGGAGATGTACCTCTGGCCTTCATGAAGAGAGTTTTGATCTCTTCCTCAGTATCTCTGCAATCTTTGAAGTGACTTAGCAGAGGCCAGCCCTCTAGAGCTTCTTCAAAAGTGAACGAGTGGGGAATCCTTCGTACCTTCTTCTCAAAGCCACGCATCTGCTTTGGAGTGATAGGATCTCTGAGGTGTTTAGGAATAGGATTCTGCTTCTTGGGCTTGCGAACTCTTTCAGCAATCAACTCAGGTGTTTTCACAGCTTCTGGCTCGTTGTGCGAGGGGTATCGATCGACACCAGGTAGGGTATCGATCGATACTCTTGTTCTTGAATCGTTCCTAGCAGCTTTATCATCATCAAAAGGATGCTCCACAACTGATTTATCCAACAAGCCTTGCATCTGGCATCCTCCCATTCCTTCCTTGTCATAATACGAGGTATAGGATAAGGTATCCTGGGTATATACACTCGTTCTGCAACTACCTTAGGCACCACAGTCGAAGTCTCAGTTGTCTCCTCAGAAATCGCCTCAGTATCGATCGACACCAATGGGGTATCGATCGATACACGGGATTTTAGATCCACTCGAGCAAGTGTCTGGGCTGGTATCGATCGATACAGGCTGGTATCGATCGATACATGTGCGATTTCAGAATCCTCATCGAAATTTTCTGCACTTGAACTGATTGCATTGACATGTGCATTGTGTGAATTAACCGACTTTCCCTTGGCATTTGCTGCAATATGAGCTACTTACGTTTCCAGCATCATGTGACTGGTATTGAGAGCCTCGATCCTTCCACTCAAATCGGTGTACACAGCATCCAGTTTCCCATTGAAGGTTACTGTCATCTTCTCCTGCCCTTGAACCAGCTGTTCAAGCAGACCCTCAATTTTACTCTCAGGAGCTTTGGGTGGTGGGGATTGGTACCCTCCTTGCTGAGCATAGTTGGTGAAGTTTCGATTGGTGTTGTACCCAAATCGCTGACCCTGAAAACCAGAACCACCAATGTAGTTAACATCTTCCACTTCATTCTCAGCAGCAAAGTGGACCGCTCTTTGATTTTTCCCGATTAGGAAATCCAGCTTGGCTTGAACTTCAGCAATCTGCGAAGCGTCGATTCCTCCAGCCTGATTCTTCCGCTCGAAATCAGCATTCTTGGTGCTATTGCTAGACGCCAAGTTCTCAATCAGTACAAACGCATCGTCTGGATACCTGGTGTTGAAGTTCCCATTACTCGCAGTATCCAAAGCCATCTGGTACCTCCAATCGATCCCTCTGTAGAAGATACCTAGCAGCTGAACCCTAGTGAACCCATGGTGCGGACAGTCTCTCTGATAGGACTTGAAACGAATCCAAGCAGCTTTGAGTGCCTCTGTCGGACCTTGAGAAAACTGAGAGATCTTGTTCCTCAGATCTTCAGATCGTGCATCATCGTAGAAATTGATCAGGAAAGCCTTCTTAGTCTCCTCCCAGGTAGTCAGTGATCCAGGAGGTAGCTGCCTCAGCCAGTAAGTCGCATCTCCACCTAGAGAGTAGGGGAAGAGCTTGCAGAAAAGATAGTCGTAGGACACTCCGTTACTCTTGATGCTAGTAACCAAGTCCTCGAACTTCTCGATATGATCCATAGGATGCTCATTGGGAAGACCATGAAAGAGATGCTGTCCCACAAGAGTGTAGTATGCAGGTTTCAGCTCAAAGTCATTCCTCTCAAACGCAGGAGGACGAATCGCTGATCGATTGGCGTAAAACTGATCAGGCCTGTTGTACTCACCAATCGTTTGACCACGATTAACCACAGCATTCCTAGCGTTGGCTTGCGCAGCTGGCGCGACAATCTGACCAACAACAGCAGGAGGGGCAATGACGTTTCCAGCCTCATCAAGTCGCTGTCCTCTCTCATTACACACTTGACACTCTTGGTCTCTCAGAATCCCAGCCTCATCAGGTCTTAAAATCAAAGTGTTGTTCATCCTTGATGTTTGCTTTGCTTTTCTATTTGTGCGTTCCACAAGTGCTAGTTGTTCCAATGACAGTTCAACTAGCTGAGTGCTCTTGTTGCTTCTGGTTTCACGAACAGGCATACACCTGTAAACAAAACACTAGACAAGGCACGTAAGTAACCAAAAAAATACGTTGAGTATCGATCGACACTGGAGGGTATCGATCGATATCAACAAAGAAATCGCGGAGTATCAACCGATACTAGTGAGTATCGATCGATACTGACGGACTTAGTCGAAACTCGACAGCTAAAATCTAAAGGCGAAATTGAGTCCCCGGCAACGGCGCCAAATTTGATATGCTCAAATTAATACCCTAAAAGTACTAAAGCAGTAGTTATAGTATAGATAGGGGTCGAACCACAAAGACTCACGGAGATCACACAATATATTATATAGTATCGAATTAAGCCAAGCCAAAAGATGTAATTGAAAGCAGTGCAGAAATTAAAAGTGTTGTAAATCAATGGATGAAATATAGGCCCAAGGTATTTCTCAAGAAATCAATGAATGCAGATAAACTAACTAGCAGGATTCAGATTTAGCACAGTTCTTGAACTCAAATCACTAAAGTATAATTAACCAATTGTCGTTGCGAGAATTATCTAAATCTAAATCCTAGGAATTCCAAATCTCTTTGTGAATCCTAAAGTCTAAATTAGCTTTAAAGTTCAGGTTTGGTATGTTCACAAATCAATTAAACCAAATCTCTTTGCGAATAATCAATTTGCTCACCCTAGGTTCTATCAGGTAATTAATCGCACTGTCGTGCCTAATCAACTATCCTAAGATCAAAGTTCCAGATTCGTAAACCTATTATTAGCTTTGAGAACAACATATGGTGAAGAACTAATTCAAATGGTGAATCCTAAACAGATAATCAACCTAGCATTCAGAGAAAACCCTTATGAGAACCCTGAACCTAAAGTGGATCTACTCAGACATGGAGAATGAAACAATCAACATAAAATCATCAATAAAATAGAAAGAGTAACAAGAGGTTTTGAGATCTGATCTCGGACGAAGGGAGATTCAGACTTGTCTCTCTCAAACCAAAGTAAAATAAAGCATAAAAAGGATAGCCATTAAAGTGGCTGAAAAACCTAATTATATAGCTAAAACATGTTCTGGGCCATCTTGTAAATATCAAAGTCTTCTAGGCCAATTCTACAATTCTTCAACTCTTCAATAAGTCGCGATCCTTCTGTTTCCTCGACGGGTATCGATCGATACTCAGGTGATTTTGATGTCTCAGCTACACGGATCTCTGCTTCGCTTCAGAATGTTCCAGAAAGCTCCAATATCTCCAATTATGCTCCAAACGTGCTATAACCTGTAAAAGACTATAAAAGACTACAAAACACTAGAAAGACTCTATAAAAAGGACTTATATCATGGCCTAAACAAGGTAAAAACTATGATATATCAATCATGTTTATGCAAGATCAAATGGATTCGTTTGGCTAAGGGTAAGGTTATGAGACGAAGGTGATCTCATTATCATGGATGGGTAATTAGGTACAAGGATCTCTCATGAAATGAACAAACTTTAGCAAAATGCTAAAGGTAAAAGGCAACCTATGCATACAAGGGAGAATTCTCATCTACCCAAATGCCTAGAGTATCTCTAACCTAAAGCTTCTAACCCGTTGTGCCCATATCCTAAGCTACCCTTTTTATCTTGAGGCATTTTGCCTTCTGATATATCATGGTTTTTACCCTGTTTAGACCATGATATAAGTCCTTTTTATAGAGTCTTTATAGTATTTTGGAGTCTTTAAGAGTCTTTTAAAGGTCTTAGCACATTTGGAGCCTAATTGGAATTATTGGAGTTCCATGGAGCATTCTGGAGCGAAAGTGAAGTCTGATGACTAAGTGTCCGATCTGAACGACAAGCATCGATCGATACCCCCTGGTATCGATCGACACCCGCCGAGAAATCATGGGCCGCGACTTTTTATGAAGTTTTGGATAATTGCAAAAGTGCCCAGAAGTCTCTGATAATTACAAGAGGACCCCAAGTCGTGATTTATGTTATAAATAGGGTTTTACAGCCACTTGTTTAGGCTATGCTTTATTTTGCTTGAGTTTAAGAGAGATTTTGGTGAGAGATACAAGTCTGATTTCTCTTCGTCCGAGATCAGATCTCAAACCTTTGTTTTCTCTTTCTGATTTTATATAGAGTATTTATTCAAACATGTTTATTAATTTAATCTCCATGTCTGAGTAGATCTCTTGTTAGGTTTGGAGATTCTCATAAGGGACTTCTTTGAATGCTAGGTTGATTAGTTATTTAGGGTTCATAATCTGAATTAGTTCTTCACCTTAGGTTGTTCTCAAAGCTAATTCTAGATTGATCACCTGGAACTTAGATCTTAGGATAATTGATTAGGCACGACAGTGCAATTAATTACCTGATAGAACTAGGGTGAGCAAATTGATTATTCGCAAAGAAATTTGGTTTAATTGATTTGTGAACATATCAAACTTGAAATTAAGGCTGATTTATTCTTAGGGATTTGCAAAGAAATTTGGGATTCTGAAGTTTAGATTTAGATAGTTTTCGCAACGACAGTTGGTTAACTATACTTTAGTGATTTGAGTTCTAGAACCGTGCTTAACCTGAACCCTGATTAGTTAGTTTATTTGCATTCATTGATTTCCTGAGAAATATCCCTGAACCTATCTTTTCCCCATTGAATACAAATCGTTTACTGCTTTCTGTTTTCTGCTTAACCTGAATTGCTTAGCTTAGCTTGATTCTATAATTTATTGAGTGATTTCTGTGGATCCTTGTGTTCGACCCCTAGCTAGACTACAACAACTGCTTTAGTACTGTTAGGGTATTAAATTGAGCATATCAATTTTGGCGCCGTTGCCGGGGATTCAATTTCACCATTAGATTGTAGCTGTCGAGTTTCGACTAAGCCCGCCAGTATCGATCGATACTACCTAGTATCGGTCGATACCGAGGCGATTTTTTTTCTGATATCGATCGATACCATCAGTATCGGTCGATACCGTTCGTGTCTTTGGTTACTAACGTTCTTGATCTTAGTGTTTTGTTTGCAGGTGTATGCCTGTTCGTGAAACCAGAAGAAACAAGACCGCTCCGCTAGTCAATCTATCCTTAGAGGAACTAGCACGGTTGGAACGCACAAACAGAAAGACCAAGCAGACATCAGGGATGAACAACCCAGTGGTTCTAAGAGCTGATGAAGCTGGTGTTTTAAGAGACCAACAGGGTCATGTGTGCAATGAAGGAGGACAGCGACTTGATGAGGCTGGAAACATCATTGTCCCTGCTCCTGTTGCTGAGATTGTCGCGCCAGCTGGGCGCGCCAACGCTGGGAATGCTGCAGGTGATCGAGCTAGAACACTTGGCGAGCATAACAGGCCTGATCAGTTCTTTGCCAATCGAGCTGCGATTCGCATACCGACTTTTCAGAGGAATGACTTCGAGCTGAAGCCAGCATACTACGCTCTCGTAAGTCAGAATCCATTCCATGGTCTACCTCATGAGCATCCCATGGATCACATCGAAAGGTTCGAGGACTTGGTCACTAGCATGAAGTACAATGGAGTGCCCAATGAGTTCCTGTTCTGCAAACTCTTCCCATACTCTCTTGGTGGGGATGCTGCTTATTGGCTGAAGCAGCTAGCTCCTGATTCACTTACTACATGGGATGAGACGAAGAACGCGTTTCTGGTTAACTTCTATGATGATGCAAGATCAGAGGAGCTCAGGAACAAGATCTCTCAGTTTGCTCAGGGTCCGACAGAAGCATACAAGGCTTCATGGGTTCGTTTCAAGTCCTATCAGAGAGACTGTCCGCATCATGGGTTCACTCAGGTGCAGCTGCTGGGCACGTTCTACAGAGGAGTTGATTGGAGATACCAGATGGCAATGGACTCTGCAAGCAATGGGAACTTCTTCACCAGGTATCCGGATGATGCAGTTGTGCTGATAGAGAACTTGGCGTCTAGTAATAGCACCAAGAATGCTGATTTCGAAAGGAAAAAGCAAGCTGGAGGAACAGAGGGATCGCAGATTGCTGACATGCAGGCCAAACTGGATTTCCTGGTTGGGAAGTCGAAGAAATCTGTGCACTTTGCTGATGAAGTCGCGAATGTGGAAGAAGAAGAAGTGGATGTTAACTACGTTGGTGGTTCTGGATTTCAGGGTCAACAATTTGGGTACAACAACAACCGTAACTTCAGCAACAACAATCGCAATTACGGGAACTCTTCGTACCAGCCCATCCCTCCCAAATCCACAGATAACGAGATGAAATCCATGATGGAACAGATTCTTCTGGGACAACAGAAGTTACAAGTGGATTTCAATGGGAAGCTTGACCATCTGTACTCTGATCTGAATGGGAAAATCGAGGCCATAAACCTTTCCCATAAGAAGCTGGAAACCCAAGTAGCTCAGACAGCAGCAGCCATAAAGAGGCAGGAAGGTTTTCTTCCCGGAAAAACTGAGAATCCAAGGGCACACATCAATGCCATCATCTCATGTGCAGGAAATTTCGATGAGCATCCTGAAATCGCCAGAGCATCGATCGATACCCCCAGGTGTCGATCGATGCCGGTTACAATTCTGAAACGGGATACTTCAAAAACCCGTGTATCGATCGATACCCCACTGGTATCGGTCGATACCAAGGCGATTTCTGAGGAGACAAATGATATTTCGACCAAGGTGCCTCAAGTAGTAGCAGCACGATTCAATATCGCCCAATTTTGGGAAGACTATGAAACGAAGTGTCAGGCAGCGATAGCTAAGGAACGAGCTGAGAAAAGAGCTCGCAACCCCAAGAAGGAGAATCCTGTTCCTAAACACCTCAGAGATCCCATCTCTCCAAAGCAGCTGCGTGGCTTTGAGAAGATGGTAAGAAGGATCTCCCCTGATTCAACTTTTGAAGAAGCTCTAGAGTGCCGTCCTCTGCTAAGTCACTTCAAAGATTGCAGAGAAACTGAGGAAGAGATTAAGGCACTCTTCATTAAGGCTAGAGGTCCACCTCCACTGAGACAGCTGACACAAAGAGAAGATCCAGGGAAATTCGCGGTTCCATGCTCTATATCTGGAGTTGATTTCAAAGAGTCTCTTGTCGACTCAGGGGCTAGTGTCAATGTCATCTCAAGGGCAATTGCAGAGCGGTTAGGGGCTGATATTCGATCACCAGAGGCATCTATCACATTCGCGAACAACTCCACCTCGCTTCCACACGGTACTATCCATGGTTTGCTGGTCAAAGTAGGAGACTGTCTGGTTCCTACTAATTTTCAGGTTGTAGAGATGGGTGCGATATCTCGTATGCCTATCCTTTTGGGACGACCGTTCATGGCTACTGCAGGCGCGATCATAGACACACCTAATAAGAGAATCTCTTTCTCTTACATTGACAGAGGGGTCTATTATGGTGTCATTCCCCCTAGGAATGCTCCCACACGTGTATCTAGCATTGAGGTTGCTACAGAAATGTCGCTGGCAGTTGATCTTTTGGAAGAACCTCCTGATGAGCCTACTGTCGCAGACGTTCCAGCTGAACCGCCCTGCATCCCCAAGGAAGTTGTCAAAAAGGCTAAGGCAACAAAGAAGAAGGCCAAGAGCAAGAAGGTCGAGAATCCCCATGTCACTTTGATACCTCAGAAGTGTGATGGAGATTCGATTGAGTACAAGGTCAAATGCAAAGGAGCCTTGAAGCCATTCTCTAAGGCTAGAGTACTGCTTACTTCTGAGCTGAAAGAGAAAGGGCAGGAGTTTGTGGACAGCATGCTAAGCAGAACTCTGAAGCTAGTAATGTCAAGTGATGGAGCCTGTTTTGATGCAAGCTCTCACTCTTATCCAGCCTGAAGGGCGTTACAGTCAAGCTATTGACGTTAAACGAGCGCTTGGTGGGAGGCAACCCACTGGTGAGTCTGTTTTTGATTCGTTTTTCTTTTTATTTTCGTTCGTTTTATGTTTGAGTCAGGATAAACAAGGAGCAAAACTCGAAATCGCCTAAGCATCGATCGATACCCCACTGGTATCGATCGACACCAATCGCGGATGAAAGGTTCACCAAGTCGATCTAAGCATGGTATCGATCGATACCATGCTGTGTGTCGATCGACACTCGGTGTTCCAGGACGGTAATTTCTTGTTTCTCTTCGTTCTATCCTTTTCTTTTGTTTTATTTCACTGACTCTAGGCTAGATAACACTGGGGACAGTGTTGTTCAAGTCTGGGGGAGGTGTCTGCTGACATTGTTTTTGTTTTTCTTAGAGTCAGTTGTTTTATCGAGTCAAAATTGTTTTATTGAGTCAAAACTTGTTGGAGATAATGATCATGTGCTTGAACCTATTGATTTGATTTTGTTTTTGAGTGCACAGTGTTACAGGATCAGTTCTAGATCGACTAATGAAAAATCCAAAGACTGACCAGTTGACTAGAAAACATCCATGTCTCCAGCAGAGTTCTTCTGAAGCCTGAGCCAAATTTTTGCACTTCATCAATGTGGTTAGTGTTCATAGAGCTTGATTCATCATTCATATCTGATAAAGGAACCCATGTGTTTAGAGTTATGGTATCTCTCTCCCCTGTTATAAGTTGATAGATAAGAGCATAAAAGATTGAAATGATTTTCTTCTGAGTAGAGGGTTAGGAAAATTTCCAGCGATCCCATTATTCTACTTAAGAGGGGATGAACACACAAAGGTTTGGAAGCGAGGCTAGGATTTTCCTATGATGCCATTATTCGCCTACATCATTTGATACATTGAGAGGGAAGAACCGGGGATTTGGTGGCAAACACCATCAATACTCGCGTATCATACCTTAATGTGTATATGCTAAGCAGAAAAGAATAAAAAAAAAAATAAGAACATAATAAGAAATAAGTCTGGGGGAGAGAAATTGATACAAAAAGTGTGAAAAATGTGGTTCCTTGTCATGATATTGTCTGGTAAAGAGTCTAGAAGGTTCTTGAATACTAACTGCAGAGATGAAACTGGCGATGAGGGCTTTACTTGAACAATGCTGTGGGATTTTGTGTGGAGTCTGGAAAAGCTGCGAATGTCTACGGAGAAGTACATGGTGGTTTGATCAAAAGCTGATTTGGTGACATTTGGGTACTTGGGAAAAGGGTCATTTCGATGTTTCAAGTACAGGTGATATGTGGAGAACTAAGAAAAATAGTCATTGCAGTGTTTCAAGAACATGTGAGTCTCCGTGTTTTTCAAACCTCTTTCTCTTGATTAGCTTTCAATTTGCTTGAGGGCAAGCAAATGCTAAGTCTAGGGGAGTTGATATATCATGGTTTTTACCCGCTTTTAACCATGATATAGGTCTTATTTACAGAGTCTTTATAGTATTTTTGAAGTCTTTTCGAGTCTTTACATGTTTAGGTACGTTTGGAGCTAAATTGGAGATATTGGAGCATTTTGGAGCCAAGCAAGATCATGCAGCTGAAGGATCAAGTTGAAGTCCTGGTGTCGATCGACCCCAGTCTGAAGAGTCGACACAGAAGCTGTGTATCGATCGATACAACTTATGGTATCGGTCGATACTGATCGCATAGAGAAGGATCGCGACTTTTTACAAGTCTGCAGATTTTACATTTTGGTCCATAATACTTTAATAATTACAAGAAGCCCCAAAACGTGTTTTAGCTTTATAATTAGGGTTTTCAGCCACTTTGTTTTCAGCCACTTTGGTGGCTACGCTTTATTCTACCTTTGGTTTTTGGTTGAGAGAGCTTTTGAGGGAGACAAGTCTGAAACTCTGTTCGTCCGAGAGAAGATTTCGAACCCTTGTTTTCTTTCTCCTTTATTATTAATTTCATAGATTTATTCAATTATGTTGTTTGTTTCAATCTCCATGTCTGAGTAGAGCTCATGTTAGGTTTAGGGTTCTCAATAAAGGATCTCTTTGAATGCTAGGTTAATTAGTTGGTTAGGGTTCATAATCTGAATTAGTTCTTCACCATAGGTTGTTCTTAAAGCTAGTTCTGGATTGATCACCTGGAACTTAGATCTTAGGTTAATCGATTAGGCACGACAATGCAATTGATGATCTGATAGAACCTAGGGTGAGCAAAATAACTATCTGCAAAGAGATTTGGTTTAGTTGTTTTGTGAACATATCGAACATGGACTTAAAGCTAGTTTAGTCTTTAGGATTTGCAAAGAAATTTGGAATTCTAAGATTTAGACTTAGATAATTCTCGCAACGACAGTTGGTTAATTTTAGCTTAGTGATTTGAGTTCAAGAACCGGGCTTAACCTGAATCCTAGCCAATTAGTTTATCTGCATTCTCTGATTTCATGAGAAATACCCTTAACCTATCTCTCTTCCATTGAATTTACAACCCTTTAATTTACATTACTACTTTCTTATTTCATTGATTTACTTAGCTTAATTCGAACCTATATAATCTATTGTGTGACTCTTGAGTCTCTGTGGATTCGACCCCTAAATACTATAATCGACGAAGTTGTTAGTACTTTAGGGTATTACATTTGAGCTTATCATCCGCGCACGCAATTGTAGTGCCATCGGACCGGTTCGGATTAGAAGATTGGTTACGCATGTTCTTGTTTGGGAGGCCGATCACATGCACTCTGACCTAGGCCGGGTCCGGGGTGTTACAGGTGGTTCTACAAATTTCTTGAAAGCTGTCGATATGCTCGAGTGGATGCTCGTTAGGAAAGCCATGAAATTGGTTTTGCTTCACGAGACCGATGATTAGATGTTTGACCTCATAGTCGTTCCTTTAAGGAAGTGGTGGGTAGACTGGGTTTCTGTCTGTGAAGAATGCATATGCTGAGTCAAAGTCACCAACGGTTTGGTGTTGAGGAGGTGTCTGTCTAGGTTGATGAAATTGTTGATTTTTGGACACTAATTGGTAGAGGAATTGTAGAAGATGAGGTTGTTCTAACAAGACTTGTTGCAAGCCTAGGTAGTTCGTTAGAAGAACGTTTTGAAGAACACCCAAAGCTGGTGAGTTAAAGATGCCATCACGTGGCGGTTGGAGTGCATTGAGAGAAACATCATATGGGTCGACATGAGGGACACGATCAACTTGTTGTTGGTCGTTAGGGAGAGCAGCAGTGTCGGCTTTTGCTTGGGCTGCAGCAGCGGCTTGTTGTTCTTCGGTGAGAGGTGTGTTGTCGAATTCACCATTCTTAACTGTCTTTGCCGTCTCAGAGTCCTCTTGAGTCTGTCTATCTATTGATCAAGTTCGACTAGATTCTTAGTGTTTGATCTTCTAGTCATGCACCTAAGACACACGAAAAAGAATATTAAGTAAATTGTAAAATAAAAAGAAAAATAAAAATAAACAAAAAGAACAAATCTAGACTGGATCCTAGTCCGAAATCTGAAGGTGGTAAAGATGCAATCTCCGGCAACAACGCCAAAAACTTGATGTGGGTCAAAGTTCTAACCCTATGATATCTACAAGTGCACAACAATCACAAGAGTACTTAGGGATCGAATCCACATGGATTGCCCTAAACCTTATCACACTTCAAACCTATAAGAATCAGATCAAGCTAGAACAAAACAATATCAGTCGTAGTATCAAAAGCAATGAAATTAAAAAGCTAGAAAAGTAAACGATGTAACCGATATGGAGAAAGCGTTAGGTATTAGGGTTATTCGCATAGAATCAATCAAAGATAACATATATGATATGTATGGATGATAAAAACCATCTTGAACTCTAAACACGGATGTAAGATCTTTTCACTCTCGTGGCTCTAACCTCTATGTCTAACAACCTAATATACTAAATTGTCGTTTGTTATTGATTGATTATTAACACGCATAAATCTGCTTAAGTTCCAATTATTCGCTAAACTCCATAAGTCAACTTTTGGAAGCTTATGACGCTTGTCTCATCAAATACTAGTTCAGGTAAAAGATTCAGCACTTTCGTGACTCTAATTACCTAGGATCGGATCACTAGTTGTGTGGTAAATCAATCAGCATTAATGAACAAGTAAAGATAAAAAACCATAAAGATATCCATAAAACAATCATCAAATCAATATCAAATTATGATCATTCATTTAACCTAACGAATAGATCTACTCAGACATCATACAAGTACACAAGCAAGTGGTAGAAGAAGACATCTTATTGAAAAGAGAGAAGAAAATAAAAGACAAGTGTTCATAAATATTCTCTAATAGAAGAACATAGGAAAGATTTTCTCCCTTGGAAGCTCTTAGGTCAAAATACAATAAGGGGGTCAGATTTTAGGGTGGTTCTCTGTCTAAGAGGCTAAAAACATGTATTTATAGTGTTAAGAATAAACTTAGGTCGAAATAATGGAAGCCCTAATAAAAAAAGGAAAAACCCGACAAAAAAAGGAAAATTGCAAAAACTTCCCAAAAACAGGCATATGTATCGATCACATTGACATGTACATATGATCGATACTAGGTGATCGATATGAACTCATTGGGCTTTAATTCTTCAAGTCTTTGAGATGTAATGTCGATCACGTTGATACCATTCTTATGATCGATATGTCTTGGTCGATATGCATTGTTGATCTGCTCGACCAGTCTTCACCAAAATCATCATACCTTCCAAACACTCGTCCAACAACTTGATTCCAATTGCATCTGAAAGCTAACATCCTTGGATATCTTGTCACAAAATTTGAACTCATTACATTCACAGGAAGTCATTAGTCCAAGGCCAAACTTTTGATGCAACTGCATTGCAAGATTAAGCACAATTTGTCTACTTTTGCATCATTTTCTTCACTTATCCTGATTTAGACTTAAAATTCTATAAACACATTAAAATTACCTTTTATGCCATTAAAAATTAGAAAACGCTTATTAAAATGCATAAAAACCATATAAAAAGCATGTGAAATGGATGTATAACACGTGTTAGTAAAAAAAGCAATATCATGATGAAGAACCGGAAAAAGATGGAGAAAGTGTGATACTAGCAACAGAAGAAAAGTTCATGATTGATTACTTCATCAAAATTATGGATCAAGGTATGGTTTCTTTTGAGACAAGGTTTGATCAACTTCAAAGTTATGAGACTTTTGGATTTTTTTTGATTGGAAGAAACTCAAATCAGCAAAAGATGATAGCTTTATGGTTTCTTGTGCCAACCTAGAAGCTTATGTGAAACATTTTATTCATTTTGATGTTGATGGTAATGATTTATTTATGGAATTAAAGCTTCTAAGATATGTTTTAGCAAAAGAAATAAAGAAATTGGTTGATGTATTGGATTTTCTGGAAAATGGAAAGGTATTATCCAAATACTGGACTGTTTATCGTATAATGATGACAATTCCAATTTCAGTTGTCAGTGTAGAAAGAAGTTTTTCAAAGTTGAAACTCATAAAATCGTATCTACGATCGACTATGTCACAAGAAAGATTAAATGGACTATCGACGTGATCAATTGAAAGAGATATGGTTAAAGAGCTTGACTATACAAGCTTGATCATTGGATGAGTCATATTCAAAAATAGAATATTTATATTTACTCTTGTTTTAATATCGTTTAACATTAGTGTTTGTTTTAAATTAAACATTTCTTATATAAAGGATTAAAAGCCAAATTTTTTTTCCGCTTCTAGCCTGACAATTCTCCAAGTCTGCTCTGCATATATACCTTTCATTATTCATGGAATAAGACACAAAATTTATTCTCTCTCTTTTTTTATTCACAACATACAACATGGATATATTTTCTTTTTATTTTTTTCTGAAACCATAAAATTAAGTAAGTCTGCGGCTTAGTTTTAGTTTCTATTAGTGTAATGATGCAAATTATCTCTTTATTACAAGATATGTTTTTCGAGCCGTAATCTACAATATTTGGAGGGAGAGAAACAATCGACGACACGGAGAAGCACCATCGAGAAAAATGTGAGAAATCGACTGAACTCGATAAGATCAATAGGAGACACAAGATATGAGGATAACCTCATTTTTTGGTATACAACAAGATAAGAAATAGATTTTTCATTTTTTTGAAGTTCAGAATTTTTTAAACAATGATTCACAAGTTGTAAGAAAGGTTTTTGATTGAATAAATTTTACATTCATTAAAAAAAAAAAATGCAAATTCTCAATAAACATGTAATTCTTGTTTAGTTAACTTCGGGTTGTTCTGATTTAAATCATACACTCTACTATAAATCCGATTCTTTTGGGCTTGTTTAACCAGAGTGCAATTTATTTGGTCCTTCTTAATACCATTTGGTTTTTTTTCATCCTTCATTTATTATTATTTTCTTTTCTGCCAGCTCTACCACTCAAGCTTGATTATTTGGACAAGTTAAGAAATGAGAGTTTTAATATATCTAACTTTTTTTTCTTTCCAAAAACCATAAAAATTCATGAAAATGACACCATTTCTTCTTGAACAAATCAGATATGAGAGAAAAAAACGATACTATATATGATAGGTGATATTGAAAGACATCCAAAAATTCATATTTAATTTAATCATCTCGTAAAGAACACGAAAGAAGAAACAGAGACTATGAATTTCGTATTTGTACAAACTATATATATTAATTAACTAAAATCACAACAACACAGAAAAAGCTTTGATCCAAAAACTCAAACATTAGTAACCTTCAGGTGATGAGTCCCATTGGTTTGAATCTGCAAACTCCGTAGTTGACAACCACCACCACCAGATCTCCTCTTCCAAAGATTCTCCGCCGCTTTATCTCCGCCGCAGCTACCGTCGTTCTTCTTCCTAACCACCGGTAAAGGCGGGTCCAATTCAGCAACGTCGATTATAGCAATTCTTTTGTTATCAAACTCCTCCTTTTTGATTCTTCCTCGACTACTCTTAGTGGTAGTTGTGGCGGGGGCGGAGAAAGTGAGATTCTTGCCGGAGAAAAGGCGTTTGAGCTTGAAGTAACGATGGTGAGCGGCGGGAGTGATGGAGGAGGAAGTGGTGGTGGGAAATCCGACAATCTTGTTGCTGCGTTTGACCTGACCAATGCAGCTGATTTTGGGAGACAAAGGATCGGTTTGATGGTCTTCTTGGTTTGATTTAGCTGGAAGGGTTACGTTCTTGATTGAAGGTCTCGAACATAACATTGGTAAGAAAGTAGGTCTTTGGAAGTGAACACTGTTATGTCTCGTCTCCATCATCTCGAACCAATTGATCTTCTAAGAGACAGGATAGATTAAACTTGTTTCTCTGTGATCACTTTACACAAATGGACTTAGCTTCTCATGTGAGAGAGAGAAGGAGAGAGGGAGAGAGGGAGAGAGAGGAGGAGAAAGAGGAGAGTTGGGGTTGTGGTAGTTGGTGAGTTACAAAGCTTTGATGATTTAAACGAGATAGAGAGGCTTTGGTCAAAGTTGCTTTATTATTAGAGAAGACATACTCTTCATTATTTTTGGTTTCACAAGTTTCACATTCACTTGCAGCAAATTGGCCTCTTCCCAAACTGGTAAAGTATCTTTCTTGATATGTAAATATATATATATATATATATATATAGTTTCTTAAGTAATAATTGCATTTTTAATAATTGAGATTTGGCTTGTAGGTAGGAAATGAAAAAATTTGAGGATATTGCCATTTAAAAAAAATATAAGAAAATATTCATATTAAACACATATTCTTACTAAAATAATAGTTGATGTATTATAAGTAATTTTATTTAGCATTAACAAAATTTACTTAAAGCTTTCAATGCTGTTTATTTTTTCTTACATAAATAAAATAATAAAGGTTCATTTTATTATGATTTTCTTACTTAAAGACCCATGAATTCGTTTTACTTTATTTCATTTTCATTTAATTGATAACTTAATTAATTGACTAAAAAGAACAAAATTTCTAATAGTTATTTTTTCCGTTTTTATAATATTTACATTTACCATTTTATCTTAACATATAAATATATAGTATACTATTTACCATGTCACCATTGATGAAAAAATGTGTACCACCAGATCCAGATGTAAGCATCAATTTCAAACTTTGCATGAGGAAATGGGACAATGTTTAAATGGACACATTGACACTCTTCTGATATACAAAACACATCATAAAATATTCTCTATTATAAGAGATTTTAAATATAGATCTCACCATCGAAGTTTTTAAAAACCGGGGTAGCCTTTTGGGTAGCATTTCGGGAAATTAATTAAAATTAGTATTTTAAACCCGGACCGGTCTGATCGAACTGGTAAACTTGTGGCTCAAACATTAATCCAATAGGTTTACAATTTCATAACACAGATTTTCTGGATGCGCTTAAAAACAAATGTTCTAAATTGCGCTAGGCACTAGTCGGACGGTCGGGTTGGGCCTAGCGCCTAACCTAAAAATCGGAGATTAATTTTTAGACTTTTATTGACTTTTTAACATATTAATTCATAAATTAATAAATTTATGACTTTTAATGAATTTTAATGATTTTTTTTGGAATTTTAATGATTTTTAATGACTTTCTAATATCATAGTAATATCAAATTAGAATTTTTCAAGATTTTTGTTAAACAATAAATTTATAAAAAAAAACTAGACGGCCAACTAGGTTAGTTAAGCGGATTGGGTGGATTTAACGACTAGACGGTGAGTAATCGAAGTTAGGCGGGGTTTTTAGAACAGGGTTAAAAACTAGTTGACCCGCAGACATATCGCATCGATCCACTCACCTAAAAGACTTCCCAGTTTGTCATTTAATCCGGTTTGATTTTTTTTGAAAAAACTAGGGGAGTATGATCAACAAAGGCTAATTGTAATTGGTTCTTTTGGGTCGCACTTAACCCTCGCGTGAATAAGAAACCCATCATTTTGATGCCTACATTTATTGAGCCTGCAAAAAACATAGTATTAAATAATTTTATATTTAAGGTTTAGTTATTATAAATTGTAAAAAGAAGGCCTAACAATAAAAGTTCCAAACATAGTATTAAATAATTTTATATTTAAGATTTAGTTATTATAAATTGTAAAAAGAAGGCCTAACAATAAAAGTTCCAAAACTTGTAGTTCTATCTTTCCCCGAGAAAGGTCCCAAATTGATGGTAAATTTTTTTAATGAATTATGTACTAATGTCTACTGTCTTTGTCCCCTTCTTTTCCTACACTTTCACTCTACTTTTTCATTTTCTAATCACTGTTGCATTATTTGGATCTATCGGATATCATTAAGAGCTAAAGAAGGGTAATCTGGGTTTTTACTATCTGAATAATTCTTTAGGGTGAGTGTTTATCGGGATTTTTAATGGGTCTAATGTATGACACTATTTTAATTGGCCAAATAAAAATAATTAGATAATTTTACGTTTGAACGGAATCAATCTCTGTCATAAACCAACATGGTAACCCTTTAACAAGTAACAACCATCGGTCACTAGTTTATGTTTACTACTCCCTCCGTTTTTTTTATAAGTAGTTTTAGAGATTTTGTTTTGTTTCACAATATAAGTTGTTTTCATGTTTCTATGCAACTTTTACCTTTATCGAATACTGTGTAGCCAATAATATTCTGCAGTTTTTTTTATGATTGGCTGAATTATTTTTAATTTATATATTAAATGATATTTTTTTGTAAAATATGAGTTTCTTAAAATTTCGTACTTTTAGCCAAAACTACTTATAAAAAGAAACGGAGGGAGTAATAATAACTTTTGGCTTTTGGCGAATATATGTCTTTTTTTTAAGGAGTGATTTACACTCAAATACACTTTTTGAGTTAGAGATTACAAAATAGACACTTTTGAGTTTATACACACTTTTTTTATTTTTTAATTAATGAAATAACCTAAATACCATTTCATCATTCTTCCCAAAAACAATCATAATATTTTTTTTTTTCATCTCACACACCCCACAAATTTTGTTTTACTTATTTTATTCTCATAATAAAATATTTCGCAATTTTTTTGCACTATAAACTATATATTTTTTTTCTCTATACTTACACATTTCACAATATTTTATATATATATATATATATGTGGTTCAAACACATAGATAAAACGCTTGTGTATCCATATAGATGTGTACACGTGTACCACATGTGCATGGATAGAAAACATGTGTATCCATGCGCATATGGTATACGTGTACGTAGCTATATGGATACGCATGTGTATCCATGCGCATATAGTACACGTGTACGCAGCTATATAGATACACATGCGTATCAACACGCATATGGTACATGTGTACTCAAGTATATGGATATGCATGCGTATCCACTCGAATATGGTACACGTACACGCAACTACATGGATATGCATGCGTTCTATCCATAAGGTTCGACTCACATGTAAGTAAAAAATGTGAAATGGGTATCAAAGTATAGAAACAAACTTATATAATTGATAGTTCAAAAATAATTGTTAGATTATATTTTTATGAAAATAATATAAGGAAAACAAATTATATGTGGGGTGTGTGAGATGAAAAATAATAAAAAATAAAAGAAAATGGGTGAAGGGTAATTAACTCTTGGTAGAGGGGCATAAATATCAATACACACACCAAAAAGTAGACCAAAGTGTGCATTAACTCAAATGTGTCTTTGAGTTTAATTGTAGTTTGAAAAAATGTGAGTGAGTGTAATTTTCTTTTTTATAAAGAAATAATGAATAACATGCATATTTACTTAAAATTCACTATCAAAACATGTTATTCATTATTTCGTTAAAAAAGGTGTTCACGAGATGGTAAAGGACGAGTTTCTCAAGAAGGTGATGGCATGCCTCAATGGTACCGTCGCAGATTGGAAGAAGAAATGGCAGGTCAAGGGCGATGAGGCCTAACCTTTATTCATCGAGAAGAATGTATGAGAAGGATTGGTTCGCTACTGGCAGGATCTGCACTCGATGGTTAACTCAGCAAAGTTCTTGACTTCCCGCAACACCATAGGCCCGGACGGTCTGGCCATGTCTTTGCCTCATATATCTGGGAAAGCGCATTTTGCGGGTGTCCATTTACAAATTGTACATAAATTAAATTAACGCATATTTTACTAGATAGTCTATATATAACAAATTAAAAATTATGAATTAAATTAACGCATATTTTACTAGATAGTCTATATATAACAAATTAAAAATTATGAATTACGTTGTCTCTTCTTTTTTTAGGCCACCTAAAACGGAGGTGTACTCCCTCCGACGACTAAGTTTTTTTAGAAGATCCACATGAAGAAGAATGGAGCCATTGTTTCCGGAAAGGCCTAGAAGATCTTCAACGAGGTGACTTCGAAGACTACGGAGCGAGAGACACAACTATCTTAACAATCACCTGGTGGTTCAGCGGTCCAGTCCTGGGGGTTGACCAGCGGCGGCAGCAACACAAGGAGCGGGGCCAAACCATTAGCATGATGAAGATTTGAACGAAGAGCAGCGGGAGTCACAACGACTTGCTACTCAAGACGCTCGCAACAATCTCTTGAATTTTGATGATTTACAAATACATTTAGATAATTAGGGTTTTTATATGATTTGTATTAAAATTCTATTTTCAATAATAAAAATTATTAAATTTTACTTTTGAATTCATTTTATTTATTAAAATTTAAATAAATTATAGATAAATTAATAATTATATTAATTAAAAATAATAACACTAAGCAATCATCGTAATTTCGTCGCTAAATTACCACGAATGTACGACGATTGTTTACGACGATCTTACGACGCTTTGGCTTTCACGACGAATGTGCAAGGAACTTTGTACCTCAATTTTACGACGATTCTCTAAACCAAAACCCCCAAAATATTATCCAAAATTTGACGTTATTCAATCGTACATTACCTTCGAGTTACCATCGTAAATCTGATGGAAAAAATACGACGATTTACCGACGAGTCTTTGGACTCGTAGAATTTATGACAAAATTCAAGTTACGTTGATCAGTTAACAACGATCTGGACTTCGTCGTAAAGTCGAGTCTAACTGTGGTTTACGACGAATTTAGGAGAAAAAATGTCGTCGTAAAAGTCGTGTTTTCTTGTAGCAAAAGATCAAACTATCCATCTCACATTTGTTTGTTACGGATATGAACACAACATTTTTTTAACGATCACAATAACATTAAGAAACAAATTTAATGTTATAATGAATACCTTATTACCAATGATATTTTTGCTGCATGATGAAAAAATTTAAAATTTGATTAAAAATTGTTGAGGTCGGTTTTCACCTAGTCGAGATCAACTGCTAAAAATGACTAAGTAAAAGAAATAGGCCTAGCCAAACCAAGCTGAACCGAGCCAGAGAAGAGAAGCCTCGGACCGACCCAAACCAACCCGCCTCGAACCGAGCTGGAGGAAGAAGAGGATGTGCCCAAGATGCTTGAGTTAAGATGGTGTGACGCATCACGGGCCGAGCCGAATGCTTCATGGGCCAAGGCGAGAGTTTATGGGCCGATGCGAGGTTTATCCGTCAAATGTTATGGGTCGAACCGCGGGCCCATTGGACAATCCAAGTTACCATTCATCCTAAGCGATGATTCGAGTTGGCGACCGCACAAAGAAAAGGAAATCTTCCAAGACTATCTTTCGAGATTCTCGCCTAGGCGGTTTATCAAGTATCTATAAAAGGGAGACGAAGTCAGAAGACATAGGACAAGTTTTTACCAAGAAGAAACACTTAGGAAAATCTCTTATCACATCTTTGTACGAAAAGCTTATCTAATCGGCAATAAAAACCATCTTTGAATCTTTGTTCTCGTGTTTCATATTTAGAATCTTATTTTATCTCTAAATTCCTTACCAAGTTTAGTTGTGCGAGTTTCGACTCTCACAACAGTATACAAAATATTTATGTAAATATAATATAAAACAAAAATTTTGGCCCTAGTTTCGGAACAGAACAATGAGATGCTTACGACAATGGCTACCGAAGAGGAAGTAAGGAGGGATCTTTTTATGATACATCCAGAAAAGGCTTCG
This sequence comes from Eutrema yunnanense, assembly GCA_002933935.1. NCBI lineage: Eukaryota > Viridiplantae > Streptophyta > Magnoliopsida > Brassicales > Brassicaceae > Eutrema > Eutrema yunnanense. The sequence continues at coordinate 113,205 of PKML01037409.1, forward strand.
GGTCCGGACGGAATGACGGCATTATTTTTCCAAAGATCATGGAAAATTATAAAGGCATATATTGTAGGATTGGTTAACGGTTTTATGGCAAAGGGTTCTTTCGATAAACGATTGAACATGACCAATATTTGTCTAATTCCGAAAGTAGGACGATCTAGTCGCATGACGGAGTTACGACCCATAAGCCTGTGTAACATGGGATATAAAATTGTATCAAAGGTGCTATGCCAGAGGCTAAGAAGATTGCTCCCAGACCTGATTTCAGAGACTCAATCAGCCTTTGTGTCAGGACGACTAATATCAGATAATATTCTAATCGCTAAGGATATTTTCATGGTTTACGAACCTACAAATCATGTAAAGACAAATTTATGGCGATAAAAACGGACATGACCAAAGCGTATGATCGGGTGGAATGACCTTTTATTGAACACCTCTTGCGGAAATTTGGTTTTGCGGAAAATGGATTACATGGATGATGTGGTGCCTTCGATCGGTACAATACAAGGTCCTCATTAACGGCCAACCCAAAAGCCAAATCATTACGCATAGAGGGCTCTGTCAAGGCGATTCATTATCACCGTACATATTCATACTTTGTACGGAGGTTTTGATAGCAAATATACGGAAGGCCGAAAGAGAGCGCTTACTCACGGGGTTAAAGGTGGCGAGGGCAAGCCCAGCGGTCTCACATCTAGTCTTTGCGGATGATAGTCTTTTTCTGTAAGGCTACGATACATGAATCTCAGACTATACTAAACATACTTAAACAGTACGAGTCGGTCTCCGGGCAACATATCAATTTTACAAAATCTTCCTTACAATTAGGACATACGATACACGGTGCGACACAAGATGAGATTACACAATTGCTAAGAATCTCCAATATGGGAGGCATGGGCTCATACCTTGGCATCCCGGAGAGTCTCAGAGGAGCAAAGAGTAAGATTTTCAATTTTGTCGTGGAGAGACACAATGATAGATATAATGGATGGACATCAAGATTATTGTCTAAAGGAGGTAAAAATGTTCTAATTAAATCGATGGCATCAGCTATGCCTACTTTCGTTATGTCATGTTTTCGTCTACCCAAATCTATAACCGCAAAACTAACTAGTGCGGCAGCACGGTTCTGGTGGAGTACAACTGGACAACAGAAAGGAATGCATTGGTTAGCGTGGAAGAAGTTGTGTCAGAGTAAATCATAAGGTGGAATCGGTTTTAGAACAATTGAGGACTTTAACACAGCTTTATTGGCAAAACAACTATGGCGGCTGATGGATATACCGGATTCTTTGTTTGCTCAGGTTTTTAAGGGTCGATATTTTTGGAACACAGACCCTTTAGAGCCTATAAGATCATACTCCTTGTCGTTTGGATGGAAGAGCATTATTTCTGCTAGATCTCTGGTTAAAAAATGGCTAATCAAGAGAGTTGGTTCAGGTGGTTCTATCTAAATATGGAATGACCCATATATACCATCTTCTTCTCCGAGGTCAGCAACATGCAAGGGGTATAACTACTACCCAAATCTCATGGTCAATCATCTGATTGATCCAGTGACACAAATGTGGAATATGGTTTTGATTAATGCAATTATTGACCCGGCCGATGCGAAAATTATTCGAAGTATGCCTATAAGTAGTACTTATAGACCAGCTACTCTTGGAGGGCGTTATACAAAAACGGGAAAATATACGGTTAAGTCGGGTTATCAGATTGAACACCAAGAACCAGACAACAGCAATAATTTTTTCTACGGCCCGGATGTGAAAAAATTGCAGGCACATAAATGGAAATTAAGATGTTCACCAAAATTACGACATTTCATTTGGAAACAATATCGGGATGTCTCTCGGTAATAGCAAATTTACGTGCTAGAAGAATTATTTGCGATACACAATGTGCACGATGTGGAGCGGAGAAGGAAACAATAAATCATGTTCTTTTTGAATGTCCCCCGGCGTTACAAACACGGACTCTCTCTCAGATACCATCGGCCCCAAGGGTATTCCATATGTCTTCGGTCTTCTCTAATTTTGATCATCTCTTTTGGAGACTGCCAAAAGATAGTGGGAATACAATTTTCCCTTAGATTGAGTGGTATATTTGGAAAGCGCGGAATGATAAGGTCTACTAAAATTTGATATGCTCAAATTAATACCCTAAAAAGTACTAAAGCAGTTGTTGCATTATATCAGAGGTCGAACACAAGAACTCAGAGAAATCGCACAATAGATTGTATAGTATCGAATCAAACTAAGCAAATAGGATGAAACAAAAACAATAAGCAGTAAACGAGTTGTAAATTCAATGGAGAGAATATAGGTCTAGTGTATTTCTCAGGAAATCAATGAATGCAGACTAACTAATCATGGTTCAGGTTACGCACGATTCTAGAACTCAAATCACGAAAGTATAATTGACCAACTATCGTTGCGAAAATTATCTAAATCTAAACTTCAGAATCCCAAATCTCTTTGCAAATTCCTAAGAATATATCAGCTTTAATTTCAGAATTGATATGTTCACAAATCAATTAAACCAAATCTCTTTGCGAATAATCAATTTGCTCACCTTAAATTCTATCAGATTACTCAATTGCACTGTCGTGCCTAATCGATTAACCTAAGATATAAGTTCTAGGTGATCAATCTAGAATTAGCTTTGAGAACAACCTAAGGTGAAGAACTAATTTAGATTATGAACCATAACAATAAATCAACATAGCATTCAAAGAAATCACTGTGAGAAAACCCTAAACCTAAAGTGGATCTACTCAGACATGGAAATTGAAGCAATAAACATGTTTGAATAAATCATCAAATAAAATAGAAAGAGTAAAAAGAGGGTTCGAAATCTTCTCTCAGACGAACAGAGTTTCAGACTTGTCTCCCTTCAAAAGCTCTCTCACAAAACCAAAGTAAAATAAAGCGTAGCCAACAAACTGGCTGTAAAATCCTATTAAATAACACAAATCACGTTTTGGGCCTTTTTGTAAATAATAAAGTCTACTGGGGCAATTCTGCAATTCTTTGACTTTTGGAAAAGTCGCGGGTCGTGTCATCTGCGATGGGTATCGATCGATACTAGGCAGTATCGATCGATAGTGATGCTTCAAATTGGGTTCTCAGCAACACGAACTTCTGCTTTGCTCCAGAATGCTCCAGAAAGCTCCAGTATCTCCAAGTATGCTCCAAACGTGCTAAAACTTGTAAAAGACTCCAAAATACTAGAAAGACTCTATAAAACGGACTTATATCATGGCTTAAAAAGGGTAAAAACCATGATATAAACCATGATATATAAACTCCCATAGACTTAGCCTTTGCTTTCCCTCAAGCAAATAGAAGACTAAACCAGAGAAAGAAGTTTGAAAACACGGAGACTCACCTATTCAGGAACCATCGCAAAGATCATTTTCCCAAGCACCCAAATGTCACCTTAACAACTTTTGATCTAACCACCATGTACTTCTCCGTAGACATTCGCAGCTTTTCCAGACTTCACACATTATCTCGCAGCATTGTTCAAATAAAGCCCTCATCGCCAGTTTCATCGCTGCAGCCAATGTTTAAGAACCTTCTAGATTCTTTACCATACAATATCATGACAAGGAACCATCCAATTTCACACTTTTTTGTATCACTTTCTCTCCCCCAGACTTATTTCTTATTATGTTCACTTTTTTTTAGATCTGCATATACACATCAAGGTCTGAAATGCGAGTATTGATGGTGTTTGCCACCGAATCCCAGGTTCTTTCCTCTCTATGTATCAAAGGTTTAGGCGAATAGTGGTATCACGGAAAATTTTTCTAACCTCGCTTTCAACCTTTGTGTGATCATTCCCTCTTAAGTAGAATAATGGGATCGCTGGAAATTTTTCTAGCCCTCTACTCAGAAGAAAATCATTTCAATCTTTTATGCTCTTATTTATCAACTTATAACAGGGGAGAGAGATACCATTACTTTAAACATATGGGTTCCTTTGTAATATATGAATGATGAATCAAGCTCTGTAAACACTAACCACATTGATGAAGTGCAAAAATTTGGCTCAGGCTTCAGGAGAACTCTGCTGAAGACAGGGATGTTTTCTAGTCAACTGGTCAGTCCTTTGATTTTTCATTAGTCGATCTAGAGCTGGTCCTGCAACACTGGTCACTCAAAAACTAAATCAAAACAATAATTCAAGCACAGGATCATCATCTCCAACAAGTTTTGACTCAATAAAACGATTTTGACTCTAAGAAAAACAAACACAATGTCAGCAGACACCTCCTCCAGACTTAAACAACACTATCCCCAGTGTTATCTAGCCTAGAGTAGGTAAAAGAAAACAAAAGAACATAATAGAATTAAGAAAAACAAGAAGTTACCGTGATGGAACATCTGGTATCGATCGACACACGGCATGGTATCGATCAATACCAGGCTTAAATCGACATGATGAACCGTCTCATTCGCGATCGGTGTCGACCGATACCAATATGGTATCGATCGATACTCAGGCGATTTCGAGTTTTTCTCCTTGTTTATCCTGACACAAACACAGAACGAAAAATAAAAAGAAAAACGACTCAAAAATAGACTCACCAGTGGGTTGCCTCCCACCAAGCGCTCGTTTAACGTCAGTAGCTTGACTGTAACGCCATTCTGGCTGTGGGTGCTTCATCCAAAGGCATTATCTGCCATGTTGGAATCTCGGCTTTCGCCCAATAGTGTTTCACCTTCTGTCTATTGACAGTAAATTCATCGCCGGTATGACTGATCAGCACGACAACACCATGTGGTCTGACCTCCTTAATTGTGAAGGGACCTGACCAACGAGAACGCAGTTTACCAAGAAACAATTGCAAACGAGAGTTATATAGAAGTACCTGGTCGTTCGGCTCGAAATGTCTGGAGATGATCTTTTTATCATGATAGGCCTAAGTTCTCTCCTTGTACAGCTTCGAGTTCTCGTAGGCGTGGTGCCTAATCTCATCCAACTCGTTCAGCTGAATCAATCTCCTCTCTGCTGCAGGCTTGGTGTCAAAGTTCAGCAACTTCGTCGCCCATGCAGCCTTGTGCTCTATCTCCACTGGAAGGTGACATGCTTTTCCGTACAGCAAGTGGAACGGTGTAGTACCCAGTGGTGTCTTGAAAGCAGTCCTGTAAGCCCATAACGCGTCATCCAGCTTCTTAGACCAATCTTTCCTAGAAGCACCCACTGTCTTCTCCAAAATTTCATTGATCTCCCTGTTGGAGACCTCGACTTGCCCACTGGTCTGAGGGTGATATGGAGTAGCCACGCGATGATTTACACAATACTTCTTCAGCAACCTCTCCAAAATCTTTTTGATAAAGTGAGAACCACCATCACTTATCACAATTCGAGGTTTTCCAAATCGAGGTAAAATGATGGTCTTAAACAGCTTAACAACCACCGAAGAATCATTGGTTCTGCTAGCAATCGCCTCCACCCATTTGGACACATAGTCCACAGCAACAAGGATGTATCTGTTCTCGTGTGACGAGGGAAAGAGACCAATAAAATCGATGCCCCAGCAATCGAAAACTTCAACCTCAAGGATGAAATTCTGTGGCATCTCATGTCTCTCGCTGATCTTCCCTCTCCTCTGACAGACATCACATTGTGAGATATAAGCATGCGCGTCTCTGAACATAGTAGGCCACCAGAAGCCCGCTTGAAGAACTTTGGACACTGTCTTGAAAGTAGCAAAATGACCAGCATACTCAGATCCATGGCAATGAAAAAGAATTGCTGGCACCTCAGACTCTGCAACGCATCTTCTGTAGTTAACATCTGAGCAGTGCTTGTATAGATACGGCTTATCCCAGAAGAACCTCCTCATCTCGCGCATAAACTTCTTCCTCGCATACTTTGTGGGATACCTTGGCTCAGTCTCTACAGCAAGGTAGTTGGCAATGTCAACGTACCATGGTCGTGCAGGACTAGAGACAGCAGCTAGATAGACATCATAAGAGTCGAAGTGCTCTACAGGCAAAACATGTCCAAATCTCGACGGGTATCGATCGACACTAGGTGAGTATCGATCGATACCAAAAGTCTGCACTCGTGAAAATTGCAGATTTTCGGGACAAAAATCTTGAAGCTGAGTTTCAATGAAGTAAATACCTTCCTCTGGCAGAAAATCATCAATAGGTACGACTTCATCGACCTTCAATCGCGATAAGTGGTCATCAACGCCATTCTCAACTCCTCTCTTGTCATTGATCTCGATGTCGAACCCTTGGAGCAAAAGAATCCATCGGCATAGACGAGGCTTGAGGTCCTTGTTCTTCAACAGGTATTTGAGAGCAGCATGGTCTATGTGAACAATAACCTTGCTCCCAATCAATTAGGACCGAAATTTCTCAAAAGAGAAAACAACTGCAAGTAACTCCTTCTCAGTGGTGCTGTAATTTCGCTGAGCATCATCTAACGTCCTGCTGGCATAGTAAATAGCATGGAGCTTCTTGTCTTTCCTCTGACCCAACACAACTCCAATAGCAAAATCACTCGCATCGCACATAACCTCAAAAGGTAAACTCCAATCAGGTGGTTGGACAATAGGAGCACTCACCAATGCTTTCTTAATTTCCTCGAAGGCTACAAGGCAATCAGATGTGAAGTGAAAATTGACTTCCTTACATAACAGGGCTGTGAGTGGGCGTGCGAGCTTAGAGAAATATTTGATGAACTTCCTGTAAAACCCAGCATGACCAAGGAAGCTTCGAATCTCAGATACAGGTCGTGGAGGTTGCAGGCTTGTCATGACCTGAATCTTAGCCTTGTCAACTTCGATCCCTGCCTTAGAAACTTTGTGCCCAAGAACGATGCCATCTTGTACCATGAAGTGGCACTTCTCCCAATTAAGAACGAAGTGCTTCTCCTCGCATCTTTGAAGTACCTTGCACAAGTTATCCAGACAATCCTTGAAGGACGATCCATACACTGAAAAGTCATCCATGAAAACCTCCATAAACTCCTCAGTCATGTCTGTGAAAATCGACATCATGCATCGCTGAAAGGTCGCTGGAGCGTTACATAATCCAAATGGCATTCTCCTGTAGGCGAATGTGCCATAGGGACATGTAAAAGTCGTATTTCTTTGGTCCTCTGGATGTATAGGAATCTGGAAAAAACTGAGTACCCATCGAGAAAACAGTAGTATGGGTGACTCGCTAACCTCTCCAGCATCTGGTCAATGAATGGCAATGGAAAGTGATCCTTCCTTGTAGCCGCATTCAGCTTCCTGTAGTCAATACAGATCTTGTGACCTGTGATCGTCCTCGTAGGAATCAGCTCATCCTTCTTGTTTTTCACCACTGTTATGCCTCCTTTCTTAGGCACAACATGAACTGGACTAACCCAAGAACTATCCGAGATGGCATAGATAATCCCTGCTTCCAAAAGTTTCATCACTTCCTTCCTGACCACTTCCTTCAGGTTCGGATTCAGCTTCCTCTGGCACTCAATCGAAGACTTAGACTCATCCTCCAGGTGAATCCGATGCATGCACAAGTCTGGTGCTATACCTGAAATGTCATCAAGAGAATAGCCAAGAGCTTTGCGATACTTGCGCAGCTTGCTCAGCAGTAAGGCATTCTCTGTGTTGTTCAAAGAAGCATTAACAATCACTGGGTATGTAGAATCAGGGCCAAGAAAACTATACCTCAGATTTGGTGGGAGTGGCTTTAGTTCGACCTTAGGAGCTTTCTCTGTACTCCAATCTCCAAGCCCAGCAGCTTGCTTAGAACTCTCGGCCAACTCTCTTTCTGGTCGCAGGGTATCGATCGATACCAGTGGAGTATCGATCGATACTGACGATGCTGAATCGAGCATCTTCGAATATCCAGCAGTATCATCGCAAAAATGGACCTTTGAAGTGGCTGAACAGACCAATGCTCTCTCCAGTGGATCCTCAGGTTGCGTCTCCAGAAAGTACTTCTCTGCTATGTCATTGAAGGTGTCCACATAGAACGTCTGCCCATCGATGTTTGGTCTCTTCATCATCTTTTCCATGTTAAAGGACATCACCAAATCACCGATGTTGAGAGCTATCTGTCCATTCTTGCAATCGATCAAGGCTATAGCAGTTGCAAGGAATGGCCTGCCCAGGATAAGAGGATCCTTAGGCTCAGCATCGTACTTCAAGACGATGAAATCTGTTGGGATCAAGCAATTCCCAATCTTGATTAGGACATCTTCGAGTAGTCCCTCTGGAAGTCGCACTGAGCGATCAACAAGTACCAGCGAAATCCTTGTAGACTGGAAATTTGTCATCCCCATTCGCTGGGCAACTGAGTGTGGCATAAGGTTCACACTCGACCCAATATCGCAGAGAGCACGCTCGAACCTCTCTGTGAAGATAGTGCAATCCAAAACAAAACTCCTTGGGTCTGGTAGCTTCTTGGGAATTTTGTTGAGTAGAATCGCACTGCACTCAGCTATAATCATCATGACACCTTCCTCAAAGTTCACATTGCTAGAAACCATCTTCTTCACATACCTCCTGAAAGCTGGAGAAGTCTTAATAGCATCAACAAAAAGAAGCTCCACAACCAACTTATCCAGCATAGCCTTGCATCTGGCATCCTCCCATTCATTCTTTGTCATCTTAGGAGGCATAAGATAAGGCATCTTGGGTTTATACACCCTCTCCTTTACAATCTCGGGTTCCTTCATGACCTGTGTATCATCATCGATCGATACTGGAGGGGTATCGATCGACACACATGATTTTGGATCCTCTCGTCTAGGTGTTGCGACGGGTATCGATTGACAGTGGTTGGTATCGATCGATACCTGGGGGTTTTCAGAATCCCAATCATCTTCTTCAGCAAGATCGATGAGATTCTCTGGAATTGGGTTGTTCTTCACTCCTGTAATCACCTCTTTTCCACTCCTCAAGGTAATGGCATTGATGTGTGCCCTTGGATTCTCAGTTTTTCCTGGAAGAAAACCTTCCTGCCTTTTCACAGCTGATGCTGTCTGAGCGACCTGAGTTTCCAGCTTCCTCTGGGTCTGATTGATAGCTTCAATTTTCCCATTCAGATCAATGTACAGAGAGTCAAACTTTCCATTGAAATCGACTTGCAACTTCTGCTGTCCCTGAAGAAGCTGTTCAAGCATGGATTCCATCTTATTCTCTGTTGACTTTGGAGAGATTGGTTGGTACGAATAGTTCCCATAATTGCGAGTGAAATCGTTGCTCAGGAGTGGTTTCTAAGTAAATTGTTTTGTTCCAAAAGCAGATTGGTTCCCCTCAAACTTGTACCCACCTTGCTGATTGTTGTTGTTGAAGTTTCGGTTGTTGTTGTACCCGAATCGTTGACCCTGAAAACCAGAACCACCAACGTAGTTAACATCCTCCACTTCTTCTTCTTCCACATTCACTACTTCATCAGCAAAGTGTACAACTTTCTTTGACTTCCCAATCAGGAAATCCAACTTGGCCTGAACCTCAACAATCTGCGATCCATCAACTCCTCCAGCTTGCTTCTTCCGCTCGAAATCAGCATTCTTGGTGAGTTCTCAACAACTGCATCATCTAGATACCTGGTGTTAAAGTTCCCATTACCCGCAGCATCCATACCCATCTGGTACCTCCAATCAACCCCTTTGTAGAAAATGCCCAGCAGCTGAACCTGAGTGAACACATGGTGCGGACAATCTCTCTGATAAGACTTGAAACGAATCCAAGCAGCTTTGAATGCCTCTGTCGGACCCTAAGCAAATTGAGAGATCTTGTTCCTGAGCTCCTCGGATCTCGCTTCATCATAGAAATTGTTCATGAATGCATTCTTCGTCTCATCCCATGTAGTTAGCGAATCAGGAGCCAACTGCTTCAGCCAATAGGCATCATCCCCACCAAGAGAGTATGGGAAAAGTTTGCAGAAAAGGAACTCATTGGGCACTCCATTGTACTTCATACTAGTGACCAAATCCTTGAACCTTTCGATATGATCCATGGGGTGTTCATGAGATAGGCCATGGAAAGGATTATGACTTACAAGAGCGTAATACGCAGGTTTCAGCTCGGAGTCATTCCTCTAAAAAGTTGGGATGCGAATCGCAGCTCGATTGGCATAGAACTGATCAGGTCTGTTGTGCTCACCAAGTGTTCTACCTCGGTTAACCCCAGCATTCCCAACGTTGGCTTGCGCAGTTGGCGCGACAATCTGACCAACAACAGCAGGAGGGACAATGACGTTTCCAGCTTCATCAAGTCGATGCCCTCTCTCATTGCACACTTGACCCTCTTGGTCTCTCAAGACTCCAGCTTCATCAGCTCTTAATACCACTGGGTTGTTCATCCCTGATACTTGCTTTGCTTTTCTGCTTGTGCGTTCTAAACGTGCTAGCTTCTCTAACGATAGATTAACTAGCGGAGTGCTCTTGTTTCCTCTGGTTTCACAATTAGGCATGCACCTGAAACACAAAAATCAAGAACGTTAGTAACAAAATCGTGATGAGTATCGATCGATACCAAGTAGTGTCGATCGATATCAACAAAAAGAAAAAGACGAGTATCGACCGATACTAGATAGTATCGATCGATACCGACGAACTTAGTCGAAACTCGACAGCTAAAATCTAATGGCGAAATTGAGTCCCCGGCAACGGCGCCAAATTTGATATGCTCAAATTAATACCCTAAAAAGTACTAAAGCAGTTGCTGCAGTATATCAGGGGTCGAACACAAGAACTCAGAGAAATCGCACAATAGATTGTATAGTATTGAATCAAGCTAAGCAAATAAGATGAAACAAAAACAATAAGCAGTAAACTAGTTGTAAATTCAATGGAGAGAATATAGGTCTAGAGTATTTCTCAGGAAATCAATGAATGCAGACTAACTAATCAGGGTTCAGGTTACGCACGATTCTAGAACTCAAATCACGAAAGTATAATTGACCAACTGTCGTTGCGAAAATTATCTAAATCTAAACTTCAGAATCCCAAATCTCTTTGCAAATTCCTAAGAATATATCAGCTTTAATTTCAGAATTGATATGTTCACAAATCAATTAAACCAAATCTCTTTGCGAATAATCAATTTGCTCACCTTAAATTCTATCAGATTACTCAATTGCATTGTCGTGCCTAATCGATTAACCTAAGATCTAAGTTCTAGGTGATCAATCTAGAATTAGCTTTGAGAACAACCTAAGGCGAAGAACTAATTTAGATCAATGTTCAAAAAATTGCTAGGCGGTAGCTAGGCGTGTGATGGGAACTAGAGCCTATGCGGATTAATCGGGGCCTAGGCGGGGCCTAGGCGTTAACGAATTTTTTATTAATATATTTTATATTTATATAATATATATTTTTAAAGTTTTTAGTGTTTTATTTGAAAATTACATTGGTAAAATTTTTTGTTTTGGATATAAAAAGAAGAAAAAACCCACTGTTAAATCATATTCTAAAATAAAGTTCTTTAAATGACATCACATTGAAAAACCAAAAAAAAATAATTGAAAATAATTAAACCATGTATTAAACCGATTTGAACGACTACACCGATTTGACCGATTTTTCCCGATTTTGCCCGATTTGGTCCGACTAGAACCGACTAAACAGGGATACCGATTTTTCTCAGCGATTTTACTAAAATCGGGTCGGCCAGATCCGAACCGGCGCCTAGCCGTGCGCCTAGGCGGCGCCTAGGCCGATTTTTTGAACAGTGATTTAGATTATGAACCCTAATAATAAATCAACCTAGCATTGAAAGAAATCACTGTGAGAAAATCCTACACCTAAAGTGGATCTACTCATACATGGAAATTGAAGCAATAAACATGTTTGGATAAATCATCAAATAAAATAGAAAGAGTAAAAAGAGGGTTCGAAATCTTCTCTCGGACGAACAGAGTTTCAGACTTGTCTCCCTATAAAAGCTCTCTCACAAAACCAAAGTAAAATAAAGGGTAACCAACAAACTGGCTGTAAAATCCTATTAAATAACAAAAATCACGTTTTGGGCCTTTTTGTAAATAATAAAGTCTTTTGGGGCAATTCTGCAATTCTTCAACTCTTGGAAAAGTCGTGGGTCGTGTCATCTGCGATGGGTATCGATCGATACTGATGCTTCAAATCGGGTTCTCAGCAACACGAACTTCTGCTTTGCTCCAGAATGCTTTAGAAATCTCCAATATCTCCAATTATGCTCCAAACGTGCTAAAACCTGTAAAAGACTCTAAAAGACTCCAAAATACTAGAAAGACTCTATAAAACAGACTTATATCATGGCTTAAAAGGGGTACAAACCATGATATATCAGATAGGAATCCACAAGTAATACTAAGGATTGCCGAAACTGAGGCAATGACTTGGGAATATGCACAACATAGCGATCCAGCCTTGGATTCTCAACAAATTGGTTATACTTCAGTGATGGCCCAACACGTTGGATACGGTGGAGGGAGATGTGACATTGATGGCTCTTGGAAAGAAACTTATAAGTTTTCTGGACTTGGATGGCACTTTTTTCAGGAGGGAGTCGAAGGAGTCATAATGGGTGCAAGAAATCTGCGAAGAAATATCTCCCCCTGCACGCAGAACTTGAAGCACTCATTTGGGCAATGCACTGCATGATTGCGAATCAGAAGACGGTAATAACTTTTACAACAGACTGCTCCGAGTTGGTGAAGATAATGTCTACACCCGAGGAGTGGCCGGCTTTTACATTACACTTGGAGGAGTTCGAGAAGAGTAAGGAGGAGTTTATTTTTTTCTCTATCTGCACATCCCACGCGCAAACAACACAGAGGCAAATAAGTTAGCACGAGGTGCTCGAGTCTACCCATCAAATTTCATTTATGTAAACTCGATACCCTCCAGTTTGGTTTACTGAATCGGTATAGGTACTTAGGCTATTGAAAAAAATTATAATATATATATATAATTAAATTAATTACCGCGAACATTTTGAACCAAGTTTCCTTGATTTCCGTCGAGAGTGGCGACCAGTTGGCATGGGGCTCAGTAAAAACGATTTGATGATATCGCTGACGGCCCGACCGACCTTGCTCTGAACACCAAAGCTGAAACAATAATTCAAAGAAATTTAAAAATTAAATTACTATTATATATCATTATTTAAAAAATCATATAAAGTTACCATTCTGCTCCGTCAGTATGCTCCGGATCTAGTCTCCAAAGTCCGCCTCTGATCGGCTGTGCAAGCAACTCGAACACCGTCATATGTGCATATGGCTGAGGCAATCGTCTTGCATCATGCAGGACAAGTGGTGGTGGTGGCGGCGAAATCTTCTCTATGATGTACAAAGTTGAGATCTGCTCCCGAAGAATAAAGAACGGAAAACGACTAAAAGCTGTAAAATCTCGAACTATGCTAAGTATGAAGTGATTATTGAAGTCTCTCTTCGTGGTGACGCCCTAAACATGGTATTTATAGGGTTTTTTGGTCTCTTGAAGAGTCTATGGTTCATCTTTGGGCAAAACAAGTGACGGATTTGAAGTGGGCTTGAAGTTAGGCCTTATCCATGGAGAAGTGAATCTGGCCGCGAGTATATGTCTCCTGGCCGCGGGCGCGAACCCTCTTGTCATGGCCAAGAAGTGTTTTTCTGCTTCTACTTCATTTCCGAGAACTTTACATGACTTCATTTCTCTTCAAGGTTCTTGATATTTAACCAATGGATCGTCCTCAAATCACTTGGAGGTGAAAGGTGGTTGATCCCTCTATCTTGTGTCAAAAATTGAGCTTGATCGGACAATGAGGAGGTCTTCATCTGGTGCCGAACTTCTGACCGTCCAAATCTGTCCAAAAACGGATTTTAGCTCCACTTTGTGCTTTTTTAGCTCAAATTACTTGAAAAGAATTTTAAAACTGCAAAACACTAAAATCACTTGAAAACTAATGGAAATCGAGTTAAAACACATGTAAAAAAATCTTAAAATGATGTCTAAAAAGGTGTAGAAACAGGTATATCAATAGTATATATATATATATATATATATATATATAT
>PKML01037409.1:127505-183923 GCA_002933935.1 Eutrema yunnanense
ATATCGACCAAATACGCCTGGTTGGCACTATACGAAATCAGGGAAATATACGGTAAAGTCGGGATATCAGGTTGGCCAACAAATCACAGACAATGGCGACAACTACTTTTACGGTCCAAATATAAAGAAGTTACAGGCACACTCATGGAAATTGACTTGTCCACCGAAATTGCGACATTTTATATGGCAAGCAATCTCGTGATGTATGTCGGTCACAGCGAACCTACGCGCTAGAGGAATAAATTGTGACACACAATGTGCTAGGTGTGGTGTGGAGGGGGAAACGATTAACCATGTATTGTTTGAATGCNTCGAACTTCTGACCGTCCAAATCTGTCCAAAAACGGATTTTTGCTCCACTTTGTGCTTTTTTAGCTCAAATTACTTGGAAAGAATTTTAAAACTGCAAAACACTGAAATCACTTGAAAACTATTGGAAATCGAGTTAAAACACATGTAAAAAAATCTTAAAATGATGTCTAAAAAGGTGTAGAAACAAGTATATCAATAGTATGTATATATATATGTTATATATATGTTGTTTACTTTTTTGGAAACATTCTAACCAATTGGAAACTTTAAAATGATAATCATATATTGTTCTTTGTAATATTAGATATTACAAAGACAATATATGGATTAAGATTTTAGGAAACCTTAGAATGGTTTGTGGAAGAAGTGTGAAAAACAAATGAGGATGGAAGGGTATTTATTTATAAATAATTGTAAATAGTTTTAATATATGTATATGTGATTTAATTTACCTGCAATTGTTTCATGTATATTTTTGGGTAGAAGTTCAAGAAATGCAAAAAGAAGCAGTCGTTACATAAATATGTGACAATCCTGACTTTTTATCCCTGAAACCTTTTGCCCTTTCTCAACACATTTAGACAGATTAGAAACGTACCCATCGGAGAACATCACATCAAATGTTTCTAGTACGGAAGATCCCAAAATATATATTTTTATGCCAATTGTGATGTTCCCCGTATCCATCCAACATATTAGCTAAAGTGTACCAATTTCCACCACAAATGAATGTACTATGTGCCTCATAATAATCAATTTGCGCTTCTAGATCTTCTCCATATAGATCCACATGAGGTATTTAAAACAATGCATCGCATACTTGTTTTAGTATTTTATTTACCAAGGAAAATTAGTACTCAAAATATATTGCTTAAACAAAAATAATTTATGGATGTAAAAATAGCAATTTCATGGTCTGTTCGATTAATCATTTCGTGAAGGGTACCTAACCGAACACCACTGTGAAGTGTGGATATATTTTTACTTTACAATTTATTGAACCAATTACAGTTAGCCTTTGTTGATCATACATTCATACTCCCCTAGTTTTTTCAAATAAAAATCAAACAGATAGCTCTCAGTCAAATGATTTTCATAAATAATTGCACGATTTGCTCAAACTTTCACGTTTGTTTTTGATTCACAATTGCCAGTTACAATCTCATGTAGACAGATAGCTCTCAGTCCGTCTTTTCTGGAAAAGATTTGGACTGGCCATATATACAGAAAAATGACTTAAGTATAATTTTTTTCACATACAATTTTATCACATTTTCAAGCTCATTACATGTTAAATAATCATAATCGGTTGGAAAACTTGGAACTTGTCTAATCCTATTTGAAAACCACTTAAGAGGGTATAGTTTGACTACTTTTTAAAGTTTGTTCTGATGTAGTTCATTAGTTTTTACTTTAGTTTACATTAATCCAGAAGATCAAAATGCATAATTGCGAAGTTGAAAAGAAGAAGCCTAATTATGAGATTTTGTTTCTTACGTTAAATCTAATATCTCAGCATTGTTTTTTCTTCCTTTTTTGTCGTCCTCATCAGTGATTAAGAGACGTACATATTTAAGTATAATGATTTAAATTCAAACAAAAATATAAAAAGGAGGGATATGGTTTTTTTTTTTTTTTTTTGGTATGATGGAGGCATATGGTTATCACTTAGGAAAGACAAAATCATGTTATAGGCAAATTATAATACTCGTTGGATCTCTGTTGCCCAATAAAAGGACTTTGGACTTTATCATATACTAGGTGGTGAGTGCAGGATTATTGTTTTAGTTTATTATTTTTTCTTTGCTTTTTGTTTTACCTTCTTTTTTTTGGTAGAACATGTTGTCTTTGTTTTGGATTCATTCTTTCAATATTTATTTGTTTGGACTTATTTATTGGGTTATATTATAGCCCAATAGTAATATTTGTGTAAAAAAGATGCCGCTTCTATTGATCCTTAGGTTATGTTTATCTAAGAAAATAATTATGTTCACGATGCTGCTCTTCTTCCCACTTCTCCACAATCGACAGTACAATCGCTTCTTTTACCGCCATAACCGGTGCGACATACGAAATTAGGGTTCGTATCGTGTTCCTTCTCGAAGCTCATTTGCAATCTCCTACCGGATCTTCTTTTTTACTCTCGCCGGCTAAAAGTTTGGACCTCATTTATATGCATCGTAGAGTCGATGCACCAACACCGAGGTGTGTTGTGATTCATGTCGGCCGAACTGTATGACGGGAGTATATTTAGTTGTCATGGTTGTCTGTTTCGAGGAAATAGTGTAATTATTGTCGTCTCTGATGTCGGCTGATGAAGAATTTCTAATATTCGAACTTTGTGTGTTTATCTTCCGGAGCCGTCGACTCGAAATATATGGAAATTAGATGATGTTCAGATGTATCCGTGTCTATTGGCTAGTATTTGTTTATTAATCTTATTTAATTTTTCCCCTATTGTTATTTATATTTACACAGCTGTGGTTGTGTGTTTTTATAATGTGATTTTATGGTCATCTGAGATTATTTTGGCTTCACTTGAATGAAAAAAATGTAATGTTCTCTTAAGATTCCAATGTATAGTGTTTCTATAATCTTTTTTTTTGTTGCATATATTGTTTTTCTTAGACGAATATTGTAGACCGAAGCAATAATTTTGGTCATATTGTTTAAATTTAAAAAGTACATGAGACTCTCACTTCTCTTATTGAAATTGAAAATGTAACATTACTTAGGTAGATACCGAAGGAAGTAGGTGGTTTCAAATGAAGAAAACAAACTTCACCATCTGCTTGTAGTAGTAACAATTGTTGCATGTGGTGGTGAGGTTTTTCAGGTCACATAAACTGGGTCTATTGGCTCGGAGTGTTGTCATGTAGCGTCTTTTCCTCATCACCCTCATTCCATGCAAAGTTCTTTTGTTAAATTTCTAACATTGTTCTGCTTTAATTGCCTTTGTTTTCTTTTCACCCTAGTTTGTCCAAGTAAGTTTTTCCCTCGTATATTGTTCTGCCACTTTTAGATGTTGCAATCATGTGTTTGTGTGGTTGCGGTGAAAGTATTCTGCTATGCCTTTGATGTAATGGGCCTCCGTATTTCCGTTTTCTAGACATCTCTCCATTAGTTGCTTGTATTTGTTCCTTGCTTGTAATGGATGCATGGCCAGTGGCTTTAGATTCATGTTTTTGTAAACGCGCTTGTCGTCAGCTACCTTTGCTAGCTCTGGAGATGCTTCCATGGTATGGCGGACGGTTGTGCGTGAAATTCGAGCCACTCGTGAGATAATATCATCTAGGAGAACATTTGGGAGATTCTCAATGAGTGACAATAGGGCATTTGGAGGCCTTTTTCTCTATGTATTTTGGTAATGCTGTTTTTTTTGCTTATTTGGGTGGATTTATATAGTTGAGTTTGATTTTGTTGCTTCATGGTTTTAATTCTCTATTCATTGACATTTAATTCTCATTATGTTGGTAGTGGTCTTTTATTTCTCCTAATTTAGTGTGGCCGTTATGATGAGAATCTTTTGTTTCGTTTGTAAATGTTATTTTTTAACCCTTCATTCTTTTTGTCTGGTAATTGTTCTTATATTCCATTTATATTTAGTGTATTTTATACTCTGTTTTTGTTGGACTATTTTTCCCTTCGTTATTTTCTGAAGGTTTTCAAATATAATAATCGTCTAGGTTGTTACGGCATAGTTTTACTTTTTTTTAAAAATTTCATGTGGACGTTTCTAGTTTGGAAAATGCTGAGGAGTGTTGTAGTTATGTGTATTAGTTTTTCCTTTTAGTTACATTACATAATGATCATTTATACTCCCATGTATAAAGTATAGGTCCGGTGAATGGTACAACATTTCAAAGATGTGTTTTGACCTGTTTCGTTTGTGCCATTCTAAATTTATATTATTGGTTTACACCGTTAATCTACTTTGTCTGTTGATTAAAATCTATGGTTTATTAATGTTGGAACTTAATTGTTGTTTAATCTTATATTAGTCTTCCTCAAATCTATTATGGTTTCTATATGGTTGTCTCATTATTGCATTTGCAATACTTAAATAAGCACTGATAATTTGAATCACACACGATGTCGTATTTGTTTTTTTGTGTTTTCTTTGCATTGTATTTGTAAATTTTTATTTTTAAAGTATGGTTTTTTTCAATGAGTCAGAGAAACTATCCCTTTAGTCATGTGTGTAGTGAGTGTTACATTTCTAATGACATATACTTATTTCTCCTTCGAATCTCCATTATCGTCATAGATGTTTTGTCTTTCTGTTTGAGGTTATTGTTGGGCCTTTTTTAATATGTTGTTAATTGGCCCATTATGTGGCCCATTTAGAGTGTGATTAATTCACCAAATCGTGTGGAGTGAGTGAAAAGAAGATTAGAGTAGAGGATGTAATGAAACTTAATGAGTGCTTAGGTGTCACAAATATAGAATATGACTAAATAAGGTGGCAACCTAAGAAGAGAGTGAATTCCCCTTTATATATATAGATAGTGAGTGTTACATTTCTAATGGCATATACTTATTTCTCCTTCGGAGCTCCATTGTCGTCATAGATGTTTTGTCTTTCTATTTGAAGGTTATTGTTGGGCATTTTTTAATGTGTTGTTAATCCCATTATGTGGCCCATTTAGAGTGTGATTAATTCACCAAATCGTGTGGAATGAGTGAAAAGAATTTTATAGTAGAGGATGTAATGAAACTTAATGAGTGCTTAGGTGTCACAAATATAGAATATGACTAAATGAGGTGACAACCTAAGAAGAGAGTGAATTCCCTTTTATATATATATATATATATATTATTTATAGAATTAAATTAGAAAGAATAACTAAAATAATCTTCAAAAGTAGTGGTTTTACTAGAATAACTCTGTTCCAACTTCTTAAAACTAAACCAATATTCAAAATTTGGTAAAAGACATACAAGGACATATTTTCGTTTTAATAACCAAAATGTCATTTTGATTTTTTTGTTTACAAATAAACCAATTAATAATAAATTAAAAAACTTTAATTTGTTTTTTTCTCTCTCCCTCTTATTCACGATCTCTTCTCTCTCTCTCTTCTCCTTCCTCTTCTCTCTCTCTCATTCACCATCTCTTCTTCTTTTTCCTCCTCTTCTCTCTCCCCCATTCACGATCTTTTCTCCCTCTTTCTCTCTCTCCTCTCTCTTTTATTCTTCCTCTTCCCTAAATTTGTCACCGGGGTTAGTCCCTTCCGCCGCCTTCGAGAATATATGCTCTGCTGCCTTCCACTAGTCATGGTCCACCGCCATTCCACCAGATCTGCTCCGCCGCCGAACAATATAATTGTTTTTTGATTGATTTGCTGCTTCATGAGGTACGCCCACCACTTGTTCGACGAAATTCCACTAATAATTGTAGATTTATTGGTGGTAGATTTATTTTTCAAATGGTGGAATATTTGTTGTCAAATGATGGAAGATTTATTGTTGTGTAGATTTTATTATAAATTGATTGTATATTTATTTTTTGAAATAATGGTAGATTTATTATTGAATTTTAGGGATTTATGTGGAAAATTCTTCTTCTCCAGTAGGTGACAAGCGACGGGTGACGGGTCTGAAGAGTCATTGGGAGATGCGATGGAAGGGGAGTCGAGTTGTCGGCGAGGAAATGGAGATTTGTTTATCACAAAATTTGTGTGTATATTTGTTTATTTTTGAATTGTGGCAGATTTGTAATTTGTTTACTTGGTGGTAGATTTAATTTTAGGGTTTGGTAGATTTATTTGAATGGTGGCAGATTTGCTTGTATGGTTTGGTAAATTTAAGGTTTCATCTTCGACATGTATATGGGCTTCGTGAACTCGGACTAGTCTCCGGCCATATTTATGGCATTTGAAATTTTCTGTGACGATTCTGAAATGCCAGGTCAGTATTCCATTTCATATCGCATGACGGAAGAGTTATTTTCAATTGATGGTAGATTGAGTTTCATTTGGTTTATTTTTAACTGATGGTGTTAAATTGAAGGTATTTCCGATAGGTTCCTGGGCTTCGCGATGGCGCCGAGTGTCTAGCGATATTTCCGTCTTCGATTCAATGTATTCTTCTACGAGTATAATTAATGGGAGATTTGGATTTGGTAGATTTGTATTTGAAATGATGGTAGATTTTCTTTTGATTTGATGGTAGATTTATTTTTAAATTTGTACAAATGATAATTGGATTCTACAAAATTGTAGATTATCCAGAGATCAATCCTCTCCTGGCAAGTTATTTTCATGTATGTGCTACATCTAATTAAATTATGTGATCTAATTATGAACTAGTTTAAATGTGTGTTCAAAGAGTTTGTTTTGATAGTTTTGTATGTTCTAATTCTATGTGTTTGAAATTATCACAATACTTGAAAGTCAAACATACTCTTTTCATACATAACACTAGCAATACCAATAGTTTGAAAGAAACATAAACAATACATCACCAAACACGTGAAGTTTAACACAACGTAAACAAGTGTTCATGTAACCTTAACCAAAAATACAATAAGTGTAGCAAAACCAAACACATAATCATGATGTCTACATCACAAAACACAGAAACATATCCAAAGTTGATCACTTCTTAGTCATATTCCCACGATAATGTAGATTTGTTTCATTACGATTTGGCAGACTTGTTGCATACGATATGGTAGACTTATTTCATACGATATGGTAGACTTGTTTCATACGATGTGTGTTTGGATATTGATGCCTCTAATAACATTTTAATGTGGACTACCATAGTCGTGGATGTTAGAGGTACATGAAACGTGTGAGCCATAGTTTCCCATAGCAAGAAATTGTTGCAAAAAATCACTAATTGTTGAAGATGATGAAGAAAAACATAATTTGTAAGCTAGAAGTTGTGGAATTCGCCTTTAAACAAGAAAGTGTAAGAGAACTTATATCGATTTCACCAAGAGAGAGGAGATTGAAGATCTAGGATCATCTATGAAAAAATTATGGGTCGGCGGCAACCCTAGATGAAGGTCGATGGGTGCCTGTTTTGTTTTGCAAATGTGAAGTTCTTTGGTGGGAAAAAACGTTATTTGATAATCTCCACTTTTAATAAGTCTACCGTCAATAACAACGATCAATGTCAGATAAATCTACCAAATTCATATATATCTACCAACTTCATATAAATCTACCAACTTAAGATAAATATACCAATTTCGTGTATCCCGAAAGTTTATATAAACTTACCGCCATTACCGATAAATCTACTGTTTGATAAATAAATCTACCGATCTTTAATAAATATGCCGTGTCGTAACATATATCTACTACCATTACAAATCTAAGAACCATAGTTTTTACCTATATTAAATCAACCGTCATTAATAATAAGTATACCGTGTTAAGAATAAGTCTACCACGCTAATATTAATCTACCGTCATTACAATAAATCTAGCGTAACCAAAAAACGAACCATCCGATGATAAGTATGCGCCATTACAAAGAAGTCTACCGCGGAGAAGATTAATCTACCATCAAAGAAAATAAATCTACCAATTTGGTCAAATATCTACCAAATACCAAAAAGTCAACTGATCGCTCGTTAAATCTACCAACCCTTAATAAATCTCCTATCATTACAAATAAATCTACCAAAAAACTAATAAATCTAACACCCAAAAACATATCTATCACCTCGTAAAAATATATCTACCGAAATAAGTCTACCGTCCATCAAGCAAATCTACTTGCCCAAAATAAGTCTATCGGCCGAAAAATAAGTCTATCGGCCGAAAAATAAGTCTACGGTTAGGATATGAATCTACCAAAAATAATTAAATCTACCGTCAAAGAACGGTAGACTTTCGTATCTGAGCGCGCTGGGTTTTCCGTAAATAAATCAAACTTCTGCTGACGTGGATTAAAAATAGTAATGACAATATCATAATTACGTTTTAGTCAACAAATGCCAAAAGGACAAAATCGGTACTCTAAGTTGTTTTAGTAATTTAGAAAGATTTGCATTGTTTTAGTAATTAAGGGACTTTGAAGGTTATTTTAGTTATCCTCCCATTAAGTTACGACTAATCTGATGTATTATTTTTTTTGGATAACCAAAAGGTTTTGAGCTGAAACTCGTAAATCCCCCTAGGCTCGGACCAGCTTTTAATATTTTATCCGTTCCAGTTGTCACTCGATCCTGTGATATTTTGGAATATCTCATAGTATCTTTCCAGTCGAGTTATTGACCTCTAGTAATCTGACACCTAAACAATGATTTGCAACAATGAACTATAGCGTTTTAGAAGGAGAATTACCATAACAAAAAAAAATTGATTTTCCTCTATTAAGTTAATAAAAAAAATGTTTGGTTTTCTTTTTGGGGTCTTTCGTCCTCTTGATTAAATTTAGTTTATCATCTATGTTTGGTATTTTTTAAAGATAGACCCACATGAGAAACAAAGTGAATCAAATGACATATCTATAAAGTAGAAAAAAAAAAGTAAGAAAGAGAAGAAGGTTAGTGAAACAACGAGGAATAGATAGATAATGGAAATAAAATTGCTAATAATATAGAAAAATGGGGAGATGTACACTCACCCGACCGCACTGCATGTGCTTGGCACGTGAAAAGTACGTCGCTCGTTATTTTCACTTTCTCGTAGTTTCCTCCAAAGTCCACACACACGATCGGGACTAATGCAAATAGGGTCCGATGGACTTTTTGGACTAATGGAAGAGAAGAGCGTATAGAGTAAAACTCGCGTATGGTGGTGGCACAGTTGTAATATAGATTAAGTGTCAATGGCGTAATTGCTTTACAATTTCATATAAAATTTTAGGCATACCCATTTCAAGATTTAGGACCAGAAATAGTAAAAAAGGAATGAGTATGGGTAATTCAGATATGGAAAAACATTATTCGAAGTATTCCCGATAAAAAAAAACAGGACGAGAAATTCATATAACTAAAATCACTATCCAAACTCTTAATAATTTGGGTAAAATTCAACATCAGGATGTGTATTTCGGATAATTCGAGTAATTTTGGGAAAGTTTGGTAAATTTTTAGTTAAATTTTTTATATTTTTTTATTAGTTTTTAAAATTTTAATTATCAAACAGGTAATTCGAGAACTCCGTTCCATACCCGTCCCATATCTTTTTCATACATGTTCCCTTCCTATGCCCGTTTGAATAAAATTAAACGGTCCCGAACAGATAATTATTTGAATGAGAATGAAAATAGAACGAGAGATTCGGGATGGCTATGGGCAGAATTGGAAACCTATCCTGAAATGGATAGTAGGCTATTTGGTCATTTAAGCTTCGAGTCGAATTCTTTATCTTGGTAGATTTTGCGGGAATCTTCTTATAAAGTTGACATACTCTAATTTTTGAAATTAGTCGGATGTTTTAACAAAATCATGATATCCAGTGTTAAAACTTTTTAAAGAAAACCAAATTGTTGGTGGTCGGATGGTTCCCTTCCTGCGGTGAGTGTCGGCCCTATTGGTCTAGGCCAGGGATCGATTCCCTGCGGGAGCGGAATTACCAGGACAAGCACTTGGCCAAGTGGGGCATTATAAGTGGGCTGTGTCACTCCCACCCGGGAGATTAGTCTGGGCCTTTGGGGTTGGGATTACTCCCAGAGCAAAGGCATAAAAAAAAAAAAAAAAAAAAAACTTTTTAAAGAAAAATACGAGTAAAGAGTTTAAAAAGGACAATGATAAGTATCCAAGAAAAAACGGCCACCACTTTTTAGACAATAAGTCTCAGGTTTTGTGACTTGTGAGTAGTCTATGTATCGAAGCTAAAAAAACCCATCACGGCTTCGCTGTTATCAACTTTCAATATTATGACGAAAACAAAAAATGATTTTATGTTCAGTTCATTTAAAAAAAAAAAAAGATTCCAATCCTAAATCCATTATTAGGAACTCCGTCCCATACCTGTTTCATATTCATTCCCTTTCTATATTCGTTTAAATAAAATTAAACGATCCTAAACTTTGAACAAAAAAAAAAAAAAACGATCGTAAACATATAAGTAATTGAGTAAGGAATGAGAATGGGACGAGAAATTCGGAACAACTGTGGGTCGGGATGGGAAGCCTGTCTCGAAATGAATAGGCCTATTTAGTTTTACTGTGTGCAAATTTTTCGTGTAGACTAGCTGGTCATTTAAGCTTCGGCTCGAATGCTTTATATGTGTTAGTGATGAGTTTAGCACTCCCTGATTTATCTCGATTCGAATTGAGACCGGCTCAATTCATCACGGTTTACGATGGCTCGGGCCGAGAAGAAAGGCCCACGATCGCAGAATCGACCTTCGAATCCGAGTTAGGTCCATCTCGTCATGGCACCAACCTCTGAGCCCAAGAATGACCCAACTCGTCATAAGAAAGACCGGCCTCCGAGACTTACGAAATGTTTCCTAATCTCGGAAGAATTTTAGGAAACTTTATTTTTCCTGAAGGAATTAGGAAAAAAAAGTTTTCCCGTTCGAAACCGACTTCAAATCTTATAAATAGGAAGGCTTGCACATCATTCGAAGGCATTCACATTCATCACGAGAGACAAAAGGAGACCGAAAGCCTAGACTTACTAGTTCTTATTTTCTTTGTTTCTGAGTTATTTTCTCCGATTTACGATCTTGTACTTTGCCGAGCTCAAATCAATAAAACGATATTGCAATCAAAAGTTTACTGTTTTACCCTTTGTGTGATTTTCGTAATCAACAAATGGCGCCGTCTGTGGGGAGAGAAAACACTTATTCGGATCTTAGTGAGTAACTCGGCAATGGCATAAATACGAGGCGATCAAACGGTTGACCTTGAACATAACGATGGTCTCGATGATCGCAACCCGACCAACAGACACAACGACATACCATCACCAGCTCCGGTAGACATCGAAGCAACCGCAACATATCAATTTGGTTAATACACCCTCATGCAGGTGATATCATAGTTTTTACCCCTTTTAGGCCATGATATAAGTCCGTTTTATAGAGTTTTTCTAGTATTTTGGAGTCTTTTAGAGAGTCTTTTACAGGTTTTAGCACGTTTGGAGCATAATTGGAGATATTGGAGCTTTCTAGAGCAATCTGGAGAAAAGCAGAAGTTCATGTTGCTGAGTACCCGATTTGAAGCATCAGTATCGATCGATACCCATCGCAGCAGACACGACCCGCGACTTTTCCAAGAGTTGAAGAATTGCAAAATTACCCCATAAGTCTTTAATATTTACAAGAAAGCCCAGAACGTGTTTAGGTTATTTAATAGAATTTTACAGCCACTTTGTTGGCGACGCTTTATTTTACTTTGGATTTGTGAGAGAGCTTTTGAAGGGAGACAAGTCTGAAACTCTGTTCGTCCGAGAAAAGATTTCGAACCCTTTTGTTACTCTTTCTTATTATTTATTTGAGTATTTATTCAGTCATGTTTATTGAATCAATCTCCATGTCTGAGTAGATCTCTTGTTAGGTTTGGGGTTTTCTCTTGTTAGGTTTGGGGTTATTTAATAGGATTTCTTCGAATGCTAGGTTGATTAGTTGTTTAATATTCACAATCTGAATTAGTTCTTCGCCTTAGGTTGTTCTCAAAGCTAATTCTGGATTGATCACCTAGAACTTAGATCTTAGGATAATTGATTAGGCACGAGAGTGCGATTAATTACCTGGCAGAACTTAGGGTGAGAAAAATAACTATTCGCAAAGAGATATGATTTAGATGTTTTGTGAACAAAACAAACTTGAACTAAAAGCTGGTTTATACTTTAGGATTCGCAAAGAGATTTGGAATTCTAGCATTTAGACTTAGATAGTTTTCGCAGCGAGAGTTGGTTAGCTATACTTTAGTGATTTGAGTTCAAGAACCGTGCGTAACCTGAACCATGATTTGTTAGTTTATCTGCATTCATTGATTTCCTGAGAAATACCCTGAACCTATATTCTCCCCATCGAATTTACAACACTTTTAATTGCATACTTGTTTTCAATTACATCTTTTGATTTAGCTTAATTCGGATCTATATAATCTACTGTGTGATTTCCTGAGTTCTTGTGTTCGACCCCTGATATACTGCAGCAATTGCTTTAGTACTTTTTAGGGTATTAATTTGAGCTTATCAGCAGGCTATGGCAGCACATCTCGCCGACCTCGCTAAGAAGAACGACGAAAGTTTCGACTCTTTGTTTGCAAATCAGACAGAACTCCGTAACCAGCTCGGTGAATTCAGCCAGAACCCAAGGTCCCCCCAATCTAAGGACGCAACACCCCCTCTTCGCCGAACCCTTTTTGCCGGACTAAACCAAAATCGGAGCACAACAAACCAACCCCCTACCATACGATTTGCCGATAGTCACATAACGCACATCATTGATCAAGCATCTTTGGATCAAGAATTTAAGAACGACAAAACTCAACTTCAGGATATGAAATCCAAATTTCATCAGGCTACTAGCTCGGCACCCGAGATCGACCGCGTAATCCAAGAAACTCAAAAACGCCATTCACACATCGGATCATCAATACCCCAGTTCGACGTTTGGACAAGATACAAATCACATCGTACGACAGGCATACCGACCCTCGCCACTTCATGACCTCGTTTGGCGTCATGATGAACCATTTCCGGTTCAACACCGAGGAAGAAAAAGACGCTGCCTGACACACCGGGAATTAACCCCGGCGTGGGGTTTCACCTTTTATATCTAAGCCGCAATTGCACAGTACACGAAGTAGTATTTAGGGATCGAATCCACATGGATCGACGTTTTCCAATTTCTAACGAGTTCTAACTTATGTCTAGACGTAAAATATATTTTGGGTTTTGTCACGGTCGTATCTATGGAATCTAAACTAAACTAAGAAGGGCAATAGCTAACTAACTATTTTATCGAGGTTGTGAATCAATTAAACGAAGCGTTGGGCAATCGGGAATTTTCTAGGGTTTATTGCCGAGTTTTACCAAAAAAATTTCTAGGATTTCTAAAGCGACTTTTGTCGACTTTGGGTTCTTGACCTTGGAACACGTACGATGCGTGTAGTCTACTTCCGTAATCCTACAAACCTACTCACTTCAGTACTCGGACGGTAGCTTTCGACTCCGCCCGCGCAAGTAGTGAATGATACTCTCAAAGGTTGTTACGCCCACAATTCCCCCGTTAGTATACTTCCAAAATCTTACGATGGATTTGTTCGTCTACCCTAGGTCAAACGATTAGATACAGCACTTCTGTGGCTCTAAAACACCTAATATCGATTGCTAAGACGGTTAGTCAAGCAACGCATTAACAACAAGGATATAACGAAGAACCCTAATTAATCGGTATCCTAGACTAAAAACCTAATAAGAATCAAACCATAAGCTCCCCTTCAAACCTCTATACCCAACAAGGAGATTACTCAACTATAGTTGAGGTAATCATATTCAATAAATCATATAGAAACAGTAAGTAAAAAGGGATGAAAAAGCTTATCTATTGAAGAACACGAATCGAGAATCCTTTGCTCCAAACAAAAGAAAACAAGTGCACAAGTCACAAGAGCTTCGCCTCTGCCTTCAAGCATGAAAATAATGTAACGTGTCTGTCTAAGAGGCATAAAATAAGTATTTATAGAGCTAATCTCGTTTAGGGTTAGATGGGAAAAGATGATTTTGGCCTCGCATGAAGAAACAAGTCGTTTTGTTGCGCAGGACCCTGGCCGCGGGTCCGTCCTCTATATCTAATTCCTCAAAAACTTGACACACCGGGAATTAACCCCGGCGTGCGGTTTTACCGTTTATATATAAGCCGCAAGTGCACATCACACGAAGTAGTATTTAGGGATCGAATCCACAGGGATAGACGTTGTCCAATTTCTAACGAGTTCTAACTTATGTCTAGACGTAAAATATATTTTGGGTTTTGTCACGGTCGTATCTATGGAATCTAAACTAAACTAAGAAGGATAGTAGCTAACTAACTATTTTATCAAGGTTGTAAATCAATTAAACGAAGCGTTGAGAAATCGAGAAATTACGAGGGTTTATGGCCGATTTTTACCGAGGAAATTTCTAGGATTTCTAAAGCGACTTTTGTCGACTTTGAGTTCTTGAACTTGGAACACATACACTGCGTTTAGTCTACTTCCGTAATAAAACACACCTACTCACTTCAGTACTCGGACGGTAGCTTCCGACTTCGCCCGCGCAAGTAGTGAATGATACTCTCAAAGGTCATTTACGCCAATAATTCCTCCGTAAGTATACTTCCGAAATCTTACGACCGATTTGCTCATCTACCCTAGGTCAAGCGATTAGATACAGCACTTCTGTGACTCTAAAACACCTAATATTGATTGCTAAGACGGTTAGTCTAGCAACACATTAACAACAAAGATAGAACGAAGAACCATAATTAATCGATATCCTAGACTAAAAACCTAATACGAATCGAACCATAAGCTCCCATTCAAACCCCTATACCCAACATCGAGATTAATCAACCATAGCTGAGGTAATCATATTCAATAAATCAAATAAAAATAATAAGTAAAAAGGGATGAAGAAAGCTTCTCTATCGAAGAACACGAATCGAGAATTCTTTGCTCCAAACCAAAGAAAACAAGTGCACAAGTCACAAGAGCTTTGCCTCTGCCTTCAAGCGTGAAAATAATGTAACGTGTCTGTTTAAGAGGCATAAAATAACTATTTATAGAGCTAATCTCGTTTAGGGTTTGATGGGAAAAGACGGTTTTGGTATCGGATGAAGAAACAAGTCGTTTGGTCGCGCAGGGTCCTGGCCGCGGGTCCGTCCTCTTTGGGAGTGGCGAAATACCACTTGGCCACGGGTGGAGGCTCTCCAGAAGTGGCGAAATGCCTCCTGGCCGCGGGTCCAGCTCCTCTAGGCGCGGTGGCTTTGTCTTCTGGGCAGCTTCATCTGCCTTCAGTGCTTCAGTGTATTTAATTATCCAACCATTGGATTGCCTCCAATCCAATTGCATTTGAAAGCTGGTTGTCTTTACTTTGTTGTGTCCAAATTTGGGGATGATCGGACGGTGAAAAGGTCTCCATTAACTGCAAGACTTCTTGACGGTCCAAGTTTATCCAAAAACGTACTTTTGCTCCGTAATACACTCTTTTATTCCGAGTTACCTGAAACGTCTTTCAAATCTCTAAAATATAAAAATCACTTGAAAAACTTTGAAAACGGAGTTAAAAACCCTGAATGTTATCCATAAAAACAGTCAAAAACCGGTGTTATCACTGCCACATGCCAACTCTTCGTGGAAAACTTCAGTGGAACCACACTCAACTGGTTCTCACAGCTAGATGCGCACTCGGTCGACAACTATACCGAACTCTCAACTAAATTTCTCAAGCGTTTCACAATGTTCATCAAGCAAAAAACTCGGAACGCCGACCTTTGGGCCCTCGAGCAAAAAAACGACGAACCACTACGTGATTTCATGAGCCGATTCAAAGCAATAATATCTCACTGCACCATTGATGACGAAGCCGAAATCGAAACCCTCTACAAGGCATCATGGTACAAGTCAAATTTTCACAAAGAAATCAAACATAACTGGCCTAATACTCTAGAAGACATCTTGCACAAATCACATATCTACATCCTCGATGAAGAAGAGGAAGCCGCAATGGATAAGCGGTACGACGATGCCATCTTTCTTCTCAAGGACATCACAGAAGCCGAGGATTCTGTGGATCTGGTTAAGCACAAGAAACAACTTCTTCATCTGCTCGGTAGCAGCAAGATGATCCTTCACCTTCTAGAGACGAACCTGACACTTCTCGGTCACCTCCTTGCATTTCATCATCTCCTGCGTACGAGTCCCCCTCAGGCGGGTAGTCTCTTTCTTCAGAGTACGGATAACTGCGTCTCTATCCACAGCAAGCTCAACATTAGTAGCCTTCAGAGCAGATATCTCCTCATTGAGCGCGGCTACGTCTATATCAACAGTTTCCGACCTTGATTGTTTGGTGATTAGCTCAGCCGGTAACTCCTTGGCACCAATACCAACGTCAAGAGCCTCACGACGCGCCGAGCTAAGTTCGCGATCGTATGCCCCAACGACCTTATTTGTCTCGGCACCATCTGAAAAAGAAACAAAAGGCAGAATGTCATTATAACTCGTCTAGGGATTAAAATAAAATTCTCATGGTGAATAACCATTTGGGAAGTTTTACTTACGTCAGCCGTGGTATAAGCTAGCTTTTTATATGCCTCGGATCTTAAAAGCTCTTTGGTCGGAGGCAGACTCTGAGAACCGAAGGTTAATTGACGGTACATGTCGGCACACGCCCCTTCATCATTAACAACGGGCTTGTCCTTGTCATAATCGAACTTGATAGAATGAGTGGAGGGTCTAGAGGCTCGCTGCCTCTGGGAAGCGGACCGACCAGAGCGACTATCTTCGGTGGCCTCAGTTCGCAACGATAGATGGAGATCGGTGCCTTTTTCTCCAACCTCATCCTCTCGGACATCCGGAATATTCACGTCGTCATTTGGACATTTGGCCTCGCGCCTTGACGACCGACGGGTCGAGCTTTTTCTCTGGCTTTCGGCCTTCAGTTCGGCCCCAGTATTTGCTTCCCCTTCAGCCGGAACCTGCTCCTCTTCAGTAAGAGGCTGTTGATCGTCAAGAATCTGATCCCCCTCACCATGATCAGACAAAAGAGTATCGGCGGGATCCTGTTGATCATCCAGCTCATAGTCGAAGTCAGGGATATCATCGATCTTCATCTTCCTTCTTCAACCGCTTGGGTTGGCTGAGTAAAAATAATCAAATTTCAGAGATTTAACGACATCAAGCGAAGTAAAAATAAAAAATAATATATATATATATATATATATATATATATATATATGCCGAGGTGACCCTTTGAGAGCTCGCTTCGCCTTTAAATCAAGTTTCTCCTGATACGCTTCCGGCCAACGAACCTTCCCAGCCAAACTCAACCTTTTCTCGCCCTCGGAATTGAAACCTGGGATCGTCGTAAGAATGCTTGGAGTATAACAAACTGAAATTACGAGATGAAAAATAATCAGATACGAGACAAAGGAATAAACCGATGTCTACCAATAGGAATTCTCCATTGAGTCCGATAATTCCCATCAGGCCGCGATACGAAGAGGACGTCAATCCGGAGATAGAAGTAACGAGTTCCCCAGCTGTTGACCTTGCTCGGCTTATTTCCCGTAATAAGATCGTATTCTGGTATCGTGTTGGCTGATAGGAACCACGGTTTCTGTTTTGTGATGTTCACTCGAAACAGCCTCTCAAAAACTTTGACAGTAATCGGAATATCACAATCTTTGCCAAGGACCAGAAGTCCAACGATGTTGATAACCGTGGCGGGCTGAAGTTGAGAGATTGCAATATGTCGGCGTTTACAGTAACTATAAAGAAGCTCGGGAAGAGGAAATCCGAGACCACAACTCCTGAAATAGTCCTCATAAACACAAATATAACCTTTGGGTGCATATCAAAGTCTCTGACTATCGTTCGGGATGTGAAAGACGATGTCGTCTGGAGCCCTGCATCGTTCCAAAGTACTTATAACGGTTTTCCTTTTTTATCGGGTCGGCCCAAGACAAGCCGGTGTAACGATTTTGCGAGTTGATAACGAAGCAATCTCTTTTAAGTGACAAACTCTCTCTTCTTCGGGTTCAGCCAATTGGATGGCACGCTCCTCGTCAAGACGAACTTGATCAGTCACATCGGCATTGTGCTCGTCGTCAATTCGAGCATGGGCATCAGTCTCGCGGCTATCTCTGTCCACAAGATGCGGAACTTGGATAGCAACTCGGCAGCTACTAGGAGCAGCAGAAGCAAAGCGCGAGTTACGCCGGCCTAAATCTCGTCTGACCCCGCTCAGACCGTCATTGGATGGATCATTAGGATCTTACAAACTAACGAACAACTCGAGAGCGACGCACATGTCTTTGAGAGAAGAAGTTTGGCCGTTAACAGAAGTTAAAGAGGGTGTTGAACTCATCTCGATCAAAGAAAATAAAATCGATATAAAACTACGAAGAACAGTTTGAAGATAGATCGGAAAACTTGAAGATCTTCAGAAAGATCGGAGGAATCGCGGTGGTAACCGGTCGAAAAACTTTAAAGCGTAAAAAAAAATTAGAGAGAAGGGAGAGCGCTAGAGAGAGAAGTAGTACTTTTTTATAAGCAAGAGTGAAGTGAAGAATCGAAGGTTGCGAAGGGAATTTATAGAGTAAAGAGCAATTATGGCGACTCCTCGATTCTCGCGACGGTTAATGAAACAACACATTTTCATAAGAAAGATTCGCCAAACTCAACGAAAAAGCAAATCTAAAATGACTAACGCAAACCAAACTGGAGATTCCATCGTAAAATTTGTCGGTCTAAAGACCCCTGCACAACAATCAAGAAATCTGTGGATCTCGATTCTAACCGAGCTAAATCTTCATATTATTCACCGAACTCAAAATATTCCTTCGCCGAACTGAGGGGAGGGGGTACTAATTGTTAGTGGTGAGTTTAGCACTCCTCGGTTTAGCTCGGTTGGAATCGATACCGGCTCAATTCATTCTGGTTTACGATTGCTCGAGCCGAGAAGAAAGGCCCACAATCGCATAACCGACCTTTGAATCCGAGTTAGGCCCATCTCGTAATTGACCTGACCTCTGAGCCCAAGAAAGGCCCAACTCGTCATAAGAAAGATCGGCCTCCGAGACTTACAGAATGTATCCTAATCTCGGAGGAATTTTAGGAAACTTTATTTTTCCTGAAGGAATTAGGAAAATGAAGTTTTCCCGTTCGAAACCGAATTCAAATCTTATAAATTGGTAGGCTTGTGTGTCATTCGAAGGCATTCAGATTCATCACGAGAGACAAAAGGAGACCGAGAGTCTAGACTTATTAGTTCTTATTTTCTTTGTTTCCGAGTTATTTTCTCCGATTTACGATCTTGTACTTTGCCGAGCTCAAATCAATAAACCAAGATTCCGATCATAAATTTAATGTTTTACCCCTTGTTTGATTTTCGTAATCAACAGTGGTCTTTTCGGGAATCTCTTTACAAAGTTGGCATACTCAATTTTTGAAATTAGTCCGATGTTTTGGCAAAACCTTGATATCCAGTGTTAAAACTGTTAAAAAGAAAATACAAATAAAAAGTTAAAAAAGACAAAGAGAAGTGTCCAAGAAAAAAACGGCCACCTGTTAGACAATAAGTCTTAGGTCTTGTGACTTGTGAGGAGTCTATGTATGACTAGTCATCGAAGCTAACAAAAACACATCACGGCTTCGTTGTTATCAACTCTCAATATCATAACGAAATCATTTTATGTTCAGTTCATTTCAAAAGAAAAAAGGGATTCCAATCTTAAATCCATTATTATGAATTGAAACAAATACATACTACCAAACCACATTAGCTGTCGACACTGTCCCCATGACCCCTTCGTGCGCCCATTAAATTATTCCATTTTATTCTTTGAATTCTATGTTGACGGAGAACCAATTAAAACAAAACAATGCACGAGCTGTTGGGCCCAAACCAAAATGAATTGGGATGTAAAGTTAGCAAAGACAGATCAGAAGAAGATATTATAATGAAAAAAAAATACAACTTATTTGTATCCCAGATTCTACTCCATTTGTAAGAAATTTTAGAGTAATTACCTAGTACAGTTAATTTCTTGCGGATTTTATGTTAAATATAACAATAACTAGGAAGAGTGTAAAATGCTCGTGATTCACGAATAATTTATGCACAATGACAGTTTTTAGAAACTGATTTGGAGATTCGGGTCTTCTTATTTTTGTTGTTGTAACAAATATTCAATATGCATGTTTTAATATGGGTGATGATTTAATCTGGGTGATGGATTATATCTCTTGGTCTTTTTTATTTATTTTATTTTATAATTTATGTTTGTATCTTTTCACATATAACTGTTTCTTAAAAATAATCGCTTCTTTTAAGTTGTATATCTTTATCACAACCCTTCATTTTGCATTTTATTACAAAAGATCTCATCTTTTGAGTTACGTCTTCTTACCACATCTCTTCATCTACTTTTAATTTTACTAACATATTACTACTGTTTATCACAAATGAGTCTCGTCTAGTAATAACATTTGTGTCCATTTTAATATTCAAGTCTTTTAATCTCTATTTATTTCATAAGAAGCATGGAATCGTCGATGAAGCATCGATTTTCGCTCTGGAATCAAAAGCAGAAGCGGAAGCATCCAGAATTGCTCGGAATCCTAAGCGAATCGTGATTCATGGAAAGCGAAGTTTAGAATCTCCATTAAAGCGCACGATTTGGAGTTGGAAGAGAAATGATTGTAGATGGAAGCGTTGTTCTATGTCGCCGACGATTTGTTAAACGAAGAAAATAAAGATTTAAGGGGGGCATATTGAATCAATGATTTTAATGTTTGTTCAAATCTCTCCTTATTCAATTGGTGATTCTCTAAAATTATTTAAAATCTCATATTATTGGATCTAGTATTTGTTAAACTAGGTTGAAATCTATGGTTATTTGATTAGTCATTATTGAATCTTATTGAAAAATTTGAGATTTCGTTACAAAATTAATTCAAAAATCATTTGGAATTATTTTTGAAAGATTTTTGTAGTTAAAAATGCTTGGATCAAAATCACACCTCATATGGTTGTATTTCGGAATTATTTTTTTAAAAGGCTTGTTTTCACATTTCTTTCTCATTTATCTCTCTCTTCTCGACTCTAGTTATCTTCAACCATAACCAAAATCTTCGGTAGAGAAAAAATGGAACCTTGGAAAAATGATCAACTTATAATATTGATATTTGCATAGTTTAGACGTTTTTAGACACTTGTTCTGTAAGAATTTATCACTTTTCATATCATTTAGAGATCATTTTAGTATGTTCAAGTCATTTATTTTTGTGTCTCGCATTGTAGAGCGTAAATGTTGAATATATTGCATTAGCATGGCACATTTTGAATATTTACCATGCATTTAGGTATCAAGGAGTTAGAGGAGCTTGGAGATTTGACATAAGAGTGACAAGGAACAAAGAACCAAGAAGAAGCAGGTCTGATCGACCAGCCGGTCGATCAGACGATCGATCAAGAGCCACAAGTGATACCCATCGAGCAAGCAATCGACCAGACAGGTCAATTGAAGTGTTAAGTGCATTTCAATCGAGCATGCAACTGACCGATTGAATTCAGACGCATGAAAAGTTCAATCGACCACTCGATCGATCGTGCGGTCACGGGTAAGAGCATTTGATTGATCGAGTTGAAGACATTCGCCGGATAAAGATGTAGAATTTACGAGCAAGAAGGGAAAGAGAGAGAGAGAGAGAGAGAGAGAGAGAGAGAGAGAGAGAGAGAGAGAGAGAGAGAGAGAGAGANAGAGAGAGAGAGAGAGAGAGAGAGAGAGAGAGAGAGTTGAGCACTTGGAGCGGTTGGGAATAATGAATGATCAAAACCCACCGGTTGGAGTTGAGAATGAGAAATAAGACGGAGTTGCTCAAGGAGTTGGAATGGGTAGAGTGCCAAATCATCCTCCAAGACCACCTCAAGTCATTGGAGATTTTGATGCACCAAACTCGCATCGAAATAGAACCGGTATTCATCTAGCACCCGTGGAGAATAACCACTTTGAGATCAAGGCAAGCCTCATCTCGATGGTGCAAAGCAATAAGTTCCATGAACTTGCAATGGAAGACTCTTTGGACCACTCAGACCCATTCGATCGCATTTGTGGAATGGTGAAGATCAATGAGGTATCCGAGGATGGATTCAAGCTAAGTTTATTCTCATTCTCTCTTGGGGATAAGGCACATCAATAAGAAAACAGTTTACCTCAAGGTTCCATCACCTCTTGGGATCAATGCCAGAAGGATTTAATTGTTAAGTTCTTCTCTACAATAAGAACGGCTAGGTTGCGAAATGAGATCTCAAAATTTGCACAAAAGGGTAATGAGAGCTTTAGCGAAGCATGAGAACGGTTCAAGGGGTACACGATGTAATGCCAACACCATGTATTCTCCAAAGAATCTCTTTTGAGTATATACGGAGGAGTCTTACAAAAGTTTCAGATGCTTTTAGACACCACGAGCAATGGGAACTTCTTTGGTAAGGAAGTGGATGAAGGAATGTCACTTGTTGAGAATCTTGCTCAAAGTGATGGAAATTGCGGTGAAGATTATAATCGCACTACAAGAGGAAATGAGGACTATGCGGATCAAAGAAGAAAGGAGATCAATGCCTTGAATGAGAAAATGAATAAAGTCTTGCAAGCAATTCAAAAGCCAATCAACTATGTTGGAGAGTTTGATGGTAACAAAGGTTATTAAGAGAATGAGATTGAAGCTTGCCAAGAGGGTCAAGTAGATGCCAACTGTGTTGGTGGTTATCAAGTACAGTACAACCCAAACTATCGTAATCATCCTAACTTATCTTACCGGAGCACAAACGTGGAGAACCCGGAAGATCTCTCTTATCCTTCTATGAGACCTCAAGTACAAATCTTTCCACAAGGAAAATTTCAACATAAGCCTCAATTTAACAACCAAAGTAACCCTTCCACTCAACCTCCATCTCAAGACAACGAGGTTAAAGCATTGTTGCAACATGTTATAGATGGACAATCAAAGAGCTATGCGGATATTGGAAAAACGTTTGTAGAGATTCATAACAAGATGGATGAGATGTACAATGATCTTGACGGTAAGATCACTAGCTTGGTTTCTCATGTGAATACAATTGATGTTAAGATAGCTTCTAATTCCAAGAGTCCAAGTGGGGTATTACCAAGTAAAGTCGAAACAAACTCGAAGGAGTATTGCAACACTATATTCTCAAATGAGATGCACATGGTTGATGAGAATGAGAAAGAAATTAAGGAGATCTCTAGACTTCTCCATGGTTCTAAAGTTAACGATTTAGTGGTTGCTAGCAAAGTGAAGGTTGAGAAGTGTTTTATGGAAGATGTTAAGGAAAGAGATGTGGTGACAAAGATGGTTGAAAGTGAGGAAACTTCTAGCATTGAACCTCCTCCATATGAGCCTAAACTCTTATTTCCTAGCCGAGTTCTTACCAAGGCTCAAAATAAAATCCTCTCAAGCTTCAAGGAGAATATGAGTACGGTTGGAGCATCATTGCCTCATTTGAAGGACTTATCTCAAGTAACTCTATACATATAATTCATCGAAGCCGTTCTTCGAAACCAAGAGAAAGTGGAAGAGATCATGGAAGTATTCGAAACACCACTTGAGCCTAAGTCTATTTCCAAACTTGGAAATCCAGGTAAATTTTCCATATCTTGCTCTCTTGGAGAATTATGATGCTTTATGTGATTCGGATGCAAGCGTGAATGTGATGTCGCTTGAGATGGTTAATAATCTAGGAATCAAATATATGAAGCAACACTGAACCCCCATCATTTTTGGAGATGCTTCTTCGAAGAACCCACTAGGTTTGATTGAGGAATATCCTCTCAAGGTTTGAGAGTGCTTTATCCTAACAGAATTTATAGTTGTGGAGATGATGCAATCCCGCAATCTCTCTATTATTCTTGGAACTCTCTTCCTCAACACCGCCGATGCAATCATAGACTTCCCCAATAAGAGAGTGGTGCTCAAGAATGTTAATGACAAGGTCTTCTATCCTATCAAGTATTCAACACCCGTGTTTTGTCGTACCATTGCTTATGAGGATGATGAAGCTCAAGCCGAGGAAGTGCGGATGCGTTTTGAAAAACAAATGGAAGAAGAGGAAGTTTTCGATGGAGAATGTCTACATTTTCTCTTTTCAACCCCCAAGGAGGAGACTGTGGTTAAGAAACCAAATGAACCCCACCCTCCCACCCTTATAAAAAATGCACCAAGCAAGCTTAATGAGAATGAGATTGCATTTCACAAGACTCCATTCCCTCCTACTATGACCTTAACACATTGGCGATATGTTGATGACGCGGTTTAGTACAAGGTGAAATACAAGGGAATGTCAAAAACCCTTTTCCATTGAAGAAAAGGGTCCAACGGGGGTCTTCAGGAAGTCATGAACAAGGTCCTCACACTTGCATTCAAGGACCAACCAAGGAGTTCCAAAACTCCTTAT
The DNA here is from genome assembly GCA_002933935.1 of Eutrema yunnanense. Taxonomy (NCBI): domain Eukaryota; kingdom Viridiplantae; phylum Streptophyta; class Magnoliopsida; order Brassicales; family Brassicaceae; genus Eutrema; species Eutrema yunnanense. The sequence goes on from PKML01037409.1 coordinate 151,918, forward strand.
TCTCTCCAATTCTCTAAGGTTCACGACTAGGGCCAATGTATGGTCCTAACTCTATTTCATTGTAAATACCATTTAGTTTTTCTTTCTTGTTTGTTTTTACCTTTCTTTTGGCTTTTGTTACACCGAGACGGTGTAATTCAAGTTTGGGGGGAGGGATTTGTGTCTTTTAACTTCGTGTTTTGTGTTCTTATTTTTCTTTTTGCATATTTGAGTCTCATGCATACATCTATTTGCATAGAAAAACCAAAAAATCATGCATTCATCTAATTGCATAAAAATCCAATTTTTTTTGAAAACTTTATAAAAACACAAACATGTAGTTGAATTTTCATACTAAGATTGAGTCTAGAAACATATAGGTTTTCATTCATTTGCATAGGGAGCAATGATGATATTTCCATGTAGAATATCAACTTAAGAGCTTTATTTAATGCCCCTGTTAAGAGTTATTTGATGCATTTGAGCGATCACGAAGTTAATGACGAACCATACTTTGATCTCATGCCTTGAATATCTTTTTCTTGGTTAATAAAGCATGCTTTGATTTGATCCCAACTCTAATTATTTGAACTTTTAACTTTACTTGAATTTTCATGCTTTGTACATTGAAAAGTTAAGCTTATGGATAGAATATACATATTTGGGTTATCTTTCTCCTTTTACCACTCTCTTGTTAATCCAAATAACCGATTTCCCATTTTTGGAACGGTTAACCACACCCTAAACCAAAACTTTCTTTCAAACATCCATTCTTTGTGTATGTTTGTGACGCCTATTTCCGAATGAACTTAGCAAAACATGTTGAGTTTAGAAAACGACAAGGAAAAGACTTTCATGTAGAACTAGCTCACACATCATTGAACTAGACTTAGGTTAGGACTAGTTAGGTTGGGTTTTTGGGGTGTTACTATTCAAAAGAAATAAAATTAATTTATCAAAAAAAAGAAATAAAATTTGGGTTTGTGATCAAAGAAGAAAGAATGTGGAAAGAGGAAAAGATGGGAAAAACAATTGGGGAAGCAAAAGTTTGGATTGTTTGGTGTGATATTAATAAGTAAGCTCTAAGTATTAAAGAAAAGCAAAAAAGGCTTAAGACATCTAAAAGATGAATGAGAGACTAAGTGTGAAAGTGTAAAGAGAGCTTGTGGAAAAGAAAGTTAAGAAGCCAAATCCCTTGGGTTTGTGATGAAAAGAAAAATCCCCTATTGCGAAAAGAGAAGGAAGAAGATGAAAAGAGAAGAAAAAATATGAAATGAGTTGGTAAAACAAGGCGAAATGCCTTATGATTTGGGTAGTGTAGGAATGGAACTTGTTAGGATTAGCAAATAGGATGTGAATTTATGAGGGGCATTGGGTAGATGGAAGTCTAATCCTTGTATGCACTGGTTGTTTTTAACTTTTACTATTTTGCATAAAGTTCATTCCTTCATGAGAGAACCACTTTGCTATGGAGTAACCACATCTTGAGATCACTTTTATCTCAAAACATTCCCTAGACCAAATGAGCTTTCTTGATTTGTACATTGCATGATTCAACCTTGCACCTAATTGAATGTTAAAGAGTTGGAGGATATGAATGCTTGTGAATGCTAAACATTAGATCTAATTCGTGTAGCGACGAGTATGGCTAAATCTTTTAAAGTAGAGGTTGTTTGTGCATCTCATAACTAATTTCACGGGCATTGATTTGAATTATTTTGTTGATATTCTCGGATTTGAGCTCCCGCCTTCAAACTTCTTCCTCGACTTGTTCTTGATTGTTTGCTTGCGGACAAGCAAAATTTTTTTTTGGTGGAGTTGATATTTGCATAATTTAGACGTTTTTAGTCACTTGTTTTGTTAGAATTTGTCACTTTTTTATATCATTTAGAGATCATTTTAGTATGTTCAAGTCATTTATTTTCGTATCTCGCATTTTAGAGCGTAAATGTTGCATATATAGTATTAGCATAACACATTTTGCATATTTTCCATACATTTAGGTATCAAAGAGTTAGAGGAGCTTGGAGATTCGACATAAGAGTGATGAGGAGCAAAGAACCAAGAAGAAGCAGGTCCGATCGACCAGCTGGTCGATCAGACGGTTGATCATGAGCCACATGTGATACTGATCGAGCAAACAATCGATCAGACATGTCGATCGAAGCGTTTAATACATTTCAATCGAGCATGCAATCGAATGATTGGATTTAGACGCATGGGAAGTGAAATCGACCACCCGATTGATCGTCCTGTTGATCAGAAGGCAATTTTGAACAAAAAACCGGGTCAAACCCGATTGTCCCGTGTTGACCCGGTTCACCCCTATTTACTATTTAAATGTTTTAGACCTAATTTTGACCTGGAGTTTTTGTTCTAGCTTTCAAATACTTTCCTCTTTTAAGGTTCTTATGACTTTTGTATGAGATCTTTGAGTATTTGAATGCAATCTTTTGTTATCTCATCTTAATCTCTCTTTCTGCTATCATTAATCATGAATATTAACACTATCTTTATGAGTTTTGTTGATTTCATTATGATTAGTGAGTAATTTTTGTAGAGTCTTTGGGCATGGTAGATTAGGGTGATTTTAGGTTGATCCATGATGCTTAGGGCTTAGATTAGTTAAGATCCTTACTCATTAGGTGGGTTTAATGCTAGATTTTTGTTGATCAAGTAGATTTAGATCTTAGACAATATCTCAATAGGCAGGTGTTCGATGAAATTTCCCAAAGAACTCAATGATTGATTTGCATACTTAGCGTATGTAAATAGATGTCTAAGGTGCTTATTAGTTATTTGAACTTGTGTTTAATGCTTATTACTTGGTTAATTGCGAAAGTAAATTTATATCAATTGGGTAATTAATAAAGTGATTAGTACCATGAAAATTGATTAATCTTGATTAGTGGTCTAGACCTAAGGATTAACATTGTGTTTGTGAATTAGCAATTTAGCATCATGGATTAGTTAGGAATCACCCGAGTCGATAACCTTACCCAAAGATTTGTTTGTTTAGTCTTGATTTACATCGTTTAAGCGTTTTAGTTCGATTTCCCCCTTAGTTTGAATTTAAATCTTGTTAATCGTTTATTTCTTCTTATCTTTTGGTTTAATTTAGCTTGTTCTATCTTTGTTTTATCTACGATTGTAAAAGAAATACCAAACAACCTATTTGCTTAGCTTGAATAGTTTCTTGGATTCCTAGTGTAGTTATTCTTATTTTTCCAGATCCTAAAGTGTTACATCGACATACCATTCGATTGTGGTAGTGTGCACATTAGGTTTAATTGATGTATAGATCAAATATTATCCTTATTTGATATCACTCGATTTTACATGTTTTTATACGATTTTATATAGTTTTTAATGCCATTTTCTAATGGTTTTATGGCATAAAAAGTAGTTTTAATGTATTTATAGAAGTCGAGAGTCTAAATAAGGTCAAGTAAGCAATAGAAAGCAAAAGAATGCAAATTGTGCTTAATCTTTTAATGCAAATGTATTAGAAGTATTGCCTTGGACGAATGACTTCCCGTCATTGTAAAGAGCTCAAATTTGTAGATAAGATAGCCAAGGACTTTAACTTTCTAATTCAATTAGAATTATATCATTTGGACGAGTGGTCAGGAAGATATGAAGATTTTGGTGAAAGGTGGTCAAGCAGATTAAAAATGCGTATCGACCAAGAAGTGTATCAACCACATCATATAAATCATATGATCAATATTGGACAAAAATTGAAGTCTCTGGAGAGTATATTGACCATCCAGTATCGATCATATACACAAGCCATATGAACGATATGCTCTCCTGTTTTTGGGCAATTGTTGCAATTTTCCTTTTTTTTTTGTCGGGTTTTTCCTTTTTCTATTAAGGCTTCTATTATTTTCGACCTAAAGTTAGACTTAAACCTATAAATACATATTTTAGCCTATTAGACAGAGATTCATCCTGGAATTTGACCAACACTTGGTATTTTCGATTGGGAGAAGTTTTCCTCTATGTTCTTCGATCTAGGGAAGATTTCTAAACCACATCTCTTTTATTTTAATAAAGATGTCTTCACCTCTTGCTTGTTGTTTACTTGCATGATGTGTGAGTATATCTCTTGTTAGGTTGTACGGTTTTCAAGGAGTTCATGTTATGCTAAGTTTATTATCGACTCATCTATGATTTATCTTTTGGTTCTTCACCTTTACTTGTTCGAACTACTGTTTGTTAGGTTGGCCATCTAGCATCTGCTCTTAGGTTTAATTACTCTCTAAAACCTTGCTAATTACCTGATCTAGTATTTAGTGAGCAAAGCGTTTTAGGCTTCCAAAATTTGACCTAAGGAGTTTTGTGAACAATCGAAACTTGAACACATACTCATGCATTTTTAACGATTTTAATAGCTTCCAAAATTTGACATATTATGTTGATTAAACATAGTAGTTGGAGCCACGACAGTAGAAAAATTATACATTTGTGTTTTGAGTTCTAGAACGGTGCATACAAACCCTATACACAATTTCATCTTGCATACATGAATCTCTGAGAATTTCCTACTGTCTAACCCATGTTTTCCATTGATTTACATCGTTTACTTTTACAGTTTTTCGTACTGCAACTTTTCGTGACAACCTTTATATATTTTTAGCTTGAATCGAATCTTATAGTTCATAGCGTAGTTTATATGATCTATGTGTATCGACCCCTAAATACTACTGCGTTTGTATGTGCACTTGCAGCTATTTTCTAGGGTAAGACTTACACCCCATCAAGTTTTGGCGTCGTTGTTTGGGATCAATACAACTACTTTTGAATTCTACATTAGAGTCAAGTCTATGATCTTTTTAATTTTTGCTTTTCTTTTGGGTTTTCCCGATTTTCAAGTATGAATTTTTGATGGAGAACCACTTAGCATATTGGATAAGGATGCCTTGTGTAAACCAAGTTTCTCTGGAAGCCTTATGTTATGCTTCTTCTAGGAGTTCCAACAAGAAAGGACAACCCCATGTTCAATCTTTCGAGCGGGACGATTTCGACCCGCTGGCTCAATCACCACAAGTCTCTTAGCTACCACCACCCGTGGACTCTCATAGGCGCTCTCAGTCTCATTAGATTGTGGCCGATTTCGAGATGCCTAGTCACTTCTCTCATGACTAAGCTGCTGATCATCAATCTCCACCACAACGAGAACACTTCTACATCAGCCCTGATCTCATTCAATTGGTTGAACAACACCAAATTCGTAGTTCACCCCTAGAAGACCCGATGGAACATGTCAAGTACTTTGAAGATCTCTGCAGCACAAGGAGTTTCAATCGATTCAATGAAGTTTATCTTAAGTAAAAAAAAATTAGACACTCTTTGACTGAAATCGCTGGTTGTTGGTTGAAGGCTCTTCCCCCATACATATTCATCACTTGGGAAGAATGCAGATCGATGTTCCTCAACCACTTTTGTTGTAGGTACCGTTCCCCACCTCAAAGGAACATATTATATGGAGATCACTATAACCGAGGTCCACCCAGCTACATCAAGCAATTTCATTTTGCTGATCCACCTCCATCCATTGACCCACATGTCGGCAGGATCGAGCTCATGCTTCAGCAGTACCTCGATCATCAAGAGATGAGCACAACGACTCTTACTACTAATATCGACAAAGCTCAAGAAGATCTTGGACAAAAGTTTGATTCCCTTGCAACTCATTATCAAGAATTGAATCATACAGATTCAAAAGCAACATTATGCAGATCTCCAGAAAGATGTAAGAGACACTTGAGACTTTAACTATCACTTATAAAACTTGTGTGACCACTATGATACCAATATCGAGGAGTGTGAGAAAAATCTCGAGCTTTTCTCTGAAAGGATAGTCATGACAGGTATCCGAGCAACTGAAGCTGAGAAATGTGTGAGAGGTGAGGCAGCAAAAGGTGAAATTGCTAATAGCTTTTTCCAAAATCTTTTTACCTCTTCAAATACGGGTAATTTCGAAGATCTCTTTCTGAATTTTGAACCAAGAGTCACAGTAAGTACGAATGAGAAGCTAACAAGTGCAATGACTAATGAGAAAGTTGTCCAGGAGCAGATGGAATGACATATTTTTTCTTCCAAGAGTATTGGGATAAAGTAGAAAGTCAAGTAACTCAAGAAATCAAGGAATTCTTCTCAACATGTTATTTTCCATATGATTGGAGCTACACTTTGTTGTGCCTCCACTAAAAAAAAACATGGTAATTTCTGATGGAATTCGGACAAAATCAACATCTGTCGGAATTTCGTTGGAAATCAGTACCCGTCGGTAATCCATCGGAAGTTTATGACGACGTTCTGATGACTTGTGTTCGTCGGAAATAAGACGGATAATGTAGTTGTTTGAAAGAATATAGTCGTTTCATAGTCGTTTCATAGCCATTACCTAGCCGTTTGAATATTGTCGGATATCCGTCGGAATTCGCGCCCATTTTTCTTATAAAAACGTCTCCACCCCTCTCATTTACTACAATTACAAAAGAAAAAAACTCTCATCTACAACCTTACCAAAATGTCTTCTTCAGATCCTTATAATTATTTTCGAGCATGGATGGACAAGCCTCATCAAATTCCGGAGATGGGCCTAATTACGGAAGAATACAAACAAGGTATGGAGGAATTCATGGCATTTGCGGGTACGTAGAAGAAAGCAAAAAAAAACTGGTAAAATCTATTGCCATTGTTCCAATTGTCGTAATAATAGATTAATAGTGATAGATGAAGTGTCACACTTGTATTGTAATGAGTTTGTGCCAGGTTACAAGATTTGCTATTATCATGGAGAAAATGATACAATTGTGGATTATACTAGTACTAGTGAATAATATATTGAGGATAACACTAGCTTAGAAGAACCTGCAATGGAAGTAGAAACTGTCACTACATGAAAATCGAGTATTGTTAGCGGCCAAAAACGCTATGTATCTCTATCGTAGCGTTATTAAAAACGCTCTATCATCGACCGCGACAATAGGTCTGAGACATTGTTATTAATTGTTTTATTCATAGCATTTTTATAAATTTACTATAGCATTCGAAATATGTAATTGATTCCTATAATTATTCCAATAAATTGTATTTAAATTACAATTTTCTAGAAATTTTTTTTGGTTTTTATATAATATGACAAATTAAAAAAATGTCATATTTTATTATATTTATATGAAACCATAATACACAAAACCTAAATTAAAAAGTAAAATTAAATAATTAAAAATAAATTCATACAATTCTTACAAAGTAAAATTACATGATTTCTCCTTCAACTTCATAAACATAGCTAAATCTTCCATAGTTTTTGGAGATAAAGTAGACCATAGGTTGCGTCGAAGCAAAAAAAAGCAATATGTATCACTAACGAAGGAGGTGTGCGAATGTACTTGGGATTACCCGAACAAATTTGTGGATCAAAAAAGAAAGTCTTTGCGTTTGTTCGAGATCGACTCAATAATCGGGTCAATTCTTGGTCGGCGCAACTCCTTTCCAAAGGCGGGAAAGAGATCCAAATCAAATCCGTAGCACAAGCAATTCCGACATATGTCATGTCATGTTTTCAACTCCCTCAATTCATAACCGACAAATTGAGAAGTGCTATCTCAAACTTTTGGTGGAGCTCTAAGCAAAATAGCAGAGGAATACATTGGATAGCATGAGGCAAGATTTGTGTTCCCCAGGAATTGGGAGGGTTGGGATTTCGTGACCTTCAAGATTTCAACTTTGCTCTGCTTGCAAAGCAATTGTGGCGCCTAATTCAGAATCCTTCATCTTTACTGGCGCGGGTACTTCGAGGTCGATACTATAGACAATCTGACCCGCTTGTAGACTGAAACGCTCACTCCCCTTCCTACGGGTGGCGTAGTATTATGGCTGCAAAACCTCTCCTTAAACTTGGATTAAGGAAGACTATATGATCGGGGTTCAACACAAAGGTTTGGAGTGAACCCTAGATCCCAGATATTCCGCCTCAGCCCGCGAGAGAATCCGCACAAGTCCGGTATAGGAATTCTCAACTTCGTGTATATACTTTCATCAGGCAAGATACGAGAGAGTGGAATATACCCCTTCTGCGAACCCATTTCCAACCAGAGGACATCCCTCTTATCATAGGGTTAAGACCTAGTCGACATTCTACCCAAGATGGGTACGCATGGAGCCATACAAAGTCTGGATGTTATACAGTAAAATCCGGCTATGATCTGATAAGGAAGACAAATATTATTCGGGAATCAAATGAAGTGAGAGAACCAAGTATTACGTGTCTTCTGAGCCATGTGTGGAAGGTCCGTACGACCGGAAAGCTAAAACATTTTATGTGGCAGGCCTTGTCTGGATGTGTGGCAACATGTGAGCGTCTTACCTACATGCACATGGGCACCGATAAAAGTTGTCCTAGGTGTGGAGCTCCTGAGAAAACGATCAACCATCTTTTTTTTGAATGCCCTCCAGCTTTACAAGTATGGGCTATTTCGGACTATCCGTCCCTTCCGGGTTTCTTCCCGAGTACATCTATTTTCCGAAATATGGATTTCCTATTTTGGCGAACTAAATAAGTAGGTCTTTCTGACCCTCAAAAAGACATATATCCTTGGATCATATGGTACATATGGAAAGCAAGGAACGACAAAGTGTTCAACATGAAAGAAATTTCTTCGGAGGATACTTTCCAGCTCGCTATTGTGGAAGCGGAAAGTTGGAGGATCGCAAACCAACAGGAATGCGAAGAAGAGATAGAAGGCCTACCAGGACAAGATGAATCGAGAGTGTCCCCTTTGGCCCCTCGAAACCCAACATGTCAGATCGATGCTTCCTGGATTGATCATGGCCTTGTTAGTGGTTTAGGGTGGAGTCATAGGGATCACATGGGACGAGAGATCTTCGGATTGCAAGGATGCCGCAGAAGCCTCTCGGCATTACATGCTGAGATGGATGGACTCCTTTGGGCTATGCTATGTCTAAAGGATAAACATATATCATCGATGCATTTTGAGACGGACTGTTCAGATTTGGTGAAGATGATCGAGAACCCGATAGACTGGCCGGCATTTATTTCGAAACTAGACTCCTTTTATGTCCTTAGAGCGTCATTTATTAATTTCAGCTTATCTTCTATTTCACGAGTATCGAATGTCTGTGCCGATTCTCTTGCAAAAAGAGCTCGAGTACAAGGTTTTTTATTTTCTCATGTAAGTCAGACGGAGCCGGTAAGGGATAATAACCTTCTCGGCCAAACTTGATTTAATAAAATGGATAGTTGACAAAAAAAAAAAAAAAAAAAAAAAACTTCCTAAGTACCAAACTGAAACCAAAAACAATGAGTGTTAAACCTAAATCAACAAACCAAACAGATTTATGCACGCCATTCATGGCATTAAGAGCAGACTGAACATCTTCTACTGACTTGAAAGAGATGAATCCAAATCCCCGAGACTATCCGGTGTTTCTTTCATAGATGACTTACCATGCCATTCATGGCATTATCACGGATTTTGGTTCTCATTACTTCTTTCTCTCCGCCTCTTGGCAGCTCCGGGAAGTTTACTTTCAGTGTTCTACCACCAATTTGCTACAAATCAAACATAAATACAAAAGATCAGAAACACTCCTGAGCTAAATCCTGGCAATGAAAGGGTCAGCTGTATGCAGAGTATCAATGCTAAACACAAGGATTCCATGGCTGAATCTTCTAATTGCAGAGTAATGCCACACGGCTGAAGAAATCACACAAGAAAATCAAAAATTGAAACTAACAACACAAACAAACAAAAGTTAAAGCTCATTTTTTCATAGGCATTCACCAAATTACACACACGAAGACTCCATGATCAGAACCACACTCCTTTGCTACGGACTTCGCTTCAGCCAACGACTGAAACAAGAGAAAAAAATCAGATGGAAACATTAAAATCAGTTGTAACAATATCCTTTTAAAAACACCATTTCTTGCTTACTTGATTAGCTTCTTTAATTAACCTTCTAAGATTAGGGGTTAAAGCATCATCTGAAGGAAAAACAATAAACATATTGATCAAGCTTCTTTTCCAAAATGCCAAACAACATCTACAAATCATAAATTGTTCAATGACCCGAGAAGATCCTTTAAAGCCGCATACGCGTGTAGAATCCAAGAGAATATATTGCAAATCCTTTAAAACATCTCCATGATACTCCCTTCTGCAATTATATCTCTGTAAAAGGGAAAATTACATGCAAGTCCGATTGATAGGAGAGGATTGACAAGAGAGAGTCCGGAGAAAGATGGGAGAAGGAGCGGTAAAGGAGAAGAGACGGGGAGGCGACATTTATTAACATTTAATTTGGAAAATATTTTATATCAATGAGGTTATGATAAATTATTTATTTTCATAATGATATGTAATTTTGGAGTTTACAAAATTTTCATAAGCAAAAAATATAACAAATGTTGTGTGACACTAAACTATAAATGAAAGATTTAGTAACTTATCATTAGTTTGTAGGGTTTTGTATATATGTTTGTAATCATTTTTGCAATCATTTTGCAATCATTTTTATTTGTTAATTGACAACATAACCTAAACCATAAATCAATATAACCTAAACCTTAAATCAACATAACCTAAACCCTAAACGCCAATGCCCTAAATCAAATATTCAACATTTAATTCTCTTTTTGTTTTATCTTAAAAAAAATTAAAAAAATTATGTTATACATATGAGATGAAATTTTATTGTTAATTGCAATATTACAAAGAAATTATATTTCACACAATAAACTCTATACTCCAATGCCCTAAACCCTAAATCAAATATTCAAAACTTATATTTTTTTTTAAACTTATATATTTCAAATCTTATACATTATACTCTAAACTCTATATGCCCTAAACTCTAAATCAATGATCATGATTTTCTCTTTTTATTTTGTAAATTATAATTTTTAGTTGTGTATTGTTAATGTTCTGTTTACTGATTTTGGATAGCAATAACATATTTTATAACAATCAACAACAACATCATTCGATTGATTTGAAATACAACACAAAGAGCTAAGGGCCTGATTTGTAACAGCTGTAGCTTTCGGTTTTTTTTTTTTATTGTCAACAGCCTAACTACTTAGAACGGTTCAAAAATCCAAACCGGAGGTACTGAGTTTACATATGTAATATCTACAGGGTAGACGCGTGCACTCCTTGCTAGCTTGTCCGCCACTGTGTTATTTGCGCGTGGGACGATAGAGATAGAGAAGAAAGTGAACACCTCCTTACTCCTCACGAATTCCTCCAAATGTAATGCGAAAGCCGGCCACTCCGCGGGTTTAGACACCATCTTTACCAGATCAGAACAGTCTGTTGAAAAGGCTATCTCGGTCTTCTGGTTTGCAATCATACAATGCATGGCCCAAATGAGTGATTCTAGTTCTGCGTGCAAAGGAGAGAGACTTCGTCTTAAATTCCTTGCTCCTACGACTGATTCTTCCACTCCTTCCTTTAAGCATTGCCATCCTAGTCCTGAAAAATTATCGGTATCCTTCCACGATCCATCAATATAGCACTTCCATCCGTCGTAATGTGAGTTCACCGTTGATGGGCCAAAATTTTGTGGTGCCAAAGCTTGTTCGCTACTTTGTGCCTCTTCCCAGAATGTTGCCTCAGATTCCGCAAGTTGCAATGTTTCTTGTGGATCTCGATCTATATTCGAAAAAACTTTGTCATTCCGTGCTTTCCGTAAGTACCACATAATCCAAGGGAAATTCTTATTCTGATATTCTTTTGAGAGTCTCCAGAAAAGATAATCAAAATTAGAATAAACCGATGGCGATGGGAAAACCCCCTTGGGTGATGGTATTTGCGAAAGGGCCCATGTTTGTAAAGCAGGGGGACATTCAAAAAGGACATGATTAATCGTTTCCCCCTCTGCTCCACACCGCACACATTGTGTATCGCAATTAATCCCTCTAGACCTTAGATTTGATGTGACCGATAGACATCCCGATATTGCTTGCCAAATGAAATGTCGTAATTTCGGCGAACATCGCAACTTCCATGTATGTGCCTGCAATTTCTTCACATCCGTACCATAGAAGATATTTGTACCGTCAGATATACTTTGATGTTCGACATGATATCATGACTTAACCGTATATCTTCCCGTTTTCGTATAATGTCATCCCAGGGTATCTGGTTTATAAATACTGCTTATGGGCATACTTCGAATAATCGTCACATCCGCCGGGTCGATGATTGCATTTATCAATCCCATGTTCCATGTTTTTGTCGATGGGTCAATCAGATGATTAACCATAAGGTTCGGGTAATAATTATACCCTTTGTAGAATGCTGACCTCGGCCGAGAGGATGGTATCCAAGGGTCGTTCCATACTGAGATAGAACATCCTGAACCAACTCTTTTAATTAGCCCTTTTTTAACCAGAGGTCGAGCCGATATAATGCTTCTCCATCCATACGATGGGGAATAGCTTCGTATGTTGTCTAAATGGTCTGTGTTCCGAAAATATCTACCCTTAAAGACCCGCGCAAACAGAGAGGTCGGTGCATCCATCAGCCGCCATAACTGTTTTGCCAAAAGGGCAGTGTTAAATTCATCTATTGTTCGGAAACCGATTCCCCCGTCTGGTTTACTCCGACACAATTTATTCCATGCTAGCCAGTGCATTCCTTTTTGTTGACCATTTGAACTCCACCAGAACCTTGCTGCCGCACTCGCTAATTTTTTTGTTATAGATTTCGGAAGCCTGAAGCATGACATGACGTACGTTGGCATTGCTAATGCCACCGATTTGATTAAAACCTCTTTACCTCCTCTAGATAACAGTCGTGATGTCCATCCGTTTACTCTGTCTTGTTGTCTCTCTGCTACAAAATTAAAAATCTTGCTCTTTGCTCCTCCGAGACTTTCCGGAAGGCCTAGGTATGATCCCATACCTCCAATGGTAGAGATTCCCAGTGTCTGCTTCACCTCATTTTGTACCGTATCATTTACCGAGTGTCCAAATTGTAAGGAAGATTTAGCATAATTGATTTGTTGCCCAGACACCGATTCATACTGTTGAAGTATGTGTCGAATTGTCTGACATTCCTCTTTTGTTGTCTTACAGAAAAAAAGACTGTCATCAGCAAAGAGCATATGTGAGACTGCTGGGCTTGCCCTCGCAACCTTTAAACCCGTGAGTAGATTTTCTCTTTCCGCCTTCCGTATGTTTGCTATTAAGACCTCTGTGCAAAGTATGAAAAAGTAAGGTGATAAGGGGTCGCCCTGACGGAGCCCTCGTTTCGGAATTATTTTTCCTTTGGGTTGACCATTTATGAGGATTTTGTATTGGACTGATTTAATACACCACATCATCCATGTAATCCATGTTTCCGCAAACCCAAACTTCCGCAAAAGATGTTCTATAAAGGACCATTCTACCCTATCATACACTTTACTCATGTCTGTTTTAATCGCCAAGAATTTGTCTTTGCACGATTTATTGGTTCGTAATCCATGAAACATTTCTTGGGCAATCAGAATATTATCCGAAATTAATCTGCCTTGTACAAAGGCTGATTTGGTCTCTGAGATTAGAGCTAGTAGTAATCTCTTTAGCCATTGGCATAACACCTTTGAAATTATTTTATATCCCACATTACAGAGACTTATAGGCCGTAGTTTTGTCATCCGAGTGGGTCTCTCTGTCTTTGGGATTAGACATATATTGGTCATATTCAACCGTTGATCGAAAACCCCCGTCTCAAGGAATCCGTTAACCATACCTAGAATATCCGCCTTTATGATTTGCCAAGATTATTGAAAAAATAGAGCTGTCATTCCATCCAGTCCCGGAGCTTTTTCCGGGTGCATCATAAAAAGTGTCGTGCGTACTTCTTCTTCGGTGGCCCTTGCCGTAAGCTTTCGGTTTTATGCTGTGGTTTTTTTTGCTGTATATTTTTTAGCTGTAAGATTTTGGCTGTAGAATTTTGGGTGTAGATTTTTAAAAAGTGAAAGACAGGAAATATAGGATATGGAAATATAGCTCTCTACAGCCAAAAAAGGATACAAAGGGCTTTAGGTTTAAAAATCTGTAGAAATCATGATTGGAAAAAAATTTAGTTTTTAAAAATCTGTAAAAATCATGATTGAAAAAATAATTAGCTGTAGAAATAAATATGGCTGTGTGCAACCTCTAAAGCTCCTTCCAATCAAGCCCTAAGGTAATATAAACCATCAAAGTTTGTTCCTCACTCTTGAGTTCTTAATCGTAAGTAAATAAATAAAAGTCATCCGCCTTCTTTTAGTTGCTCTTCTTCAATCATCCCTTGACCTGCATAAAGGTTTTCATAAGCAGAACTTGCAACAGGTTTCGGTTCATTAGCTGAGTCGTAAGGGCTTTGCAATCTTCAGTTTTATCCTTTAGTGTCTCATCATCAGCATTATATTCATATGTTTTATTGAATTATCAATAAAAAAGCTGCCTCTATGGTTCCACTTCCTCTTTGTCCCTTCACTTCTTTCATAAGACAATACTTAACCTTACAATCAAACATTCGTCCAAAAATAGACACCAAAAAAATTACAACAGCCATAACAAAGTTCCTGCCTTTTTATAGATTAATGCACACAAAAGGGGAAAAATATATTAGGAAACACAGGTAAAGGATTTGACTTACTAATTAGAAACTTACTGGACAGCTTATAAACATACTCAAAACCCCAAATTTCTCATTGCTGTAATATTTGTTTGCAAAATTTTAGTTCGATACAGTCTTGGGAAACATTCTTACATGACAGAAAAGTACAATTGGTTATATGAAATAAATTTAACGATATGCACCTGATTCCATCACACATGCAATGAACCCAGCGCTGGCAAAAGTCGCAACATACCATTGGTGTTGATTTCGAGTCCCTGTAAACCTACATGATGAAAGCAAAATAAGTTAGTTAATTCGATTCAAAGCGAGACAAAGATTGCAAAAAATGTTGCATTTAACTGCTTTTGCAATACATATGTCTGATAGTATAGGGTAACAACTATAACATACATAAACCTCAAACTATTAACTATGACCAAATATGAAGCGGGGAAACAGAGCACACGTTTCATTGTCAACAACAGAAAGAGTGCAAGATATACCTTCAAACATACAAGACAATAATTTCCCTTAACAAACAGCCTTCCACACGCATAGAGGAAGAAATAACATTGAAACAAGATATGGTATTTGAATTAGTTTCTTGAAGACAATAATCATTCTGATATTCCCAAAAATCAAAAGGAGTTCACACAAATCCCGGTATATATCATGGCTAACAGAACCTAAAAGGGCAGGACAACACCAATACACATACTCAAGAAACAGATTATCAACATTACTCAATACACGGTGTCTCACAAAGATATATACCGTCTCACTGCACCATCAAACCAAGGCAACTATCAAGTCTAGTCTATCTGAGAGAACCCCGCCGATTTGAGATTTAGATGGCAAAGGAAAGTGAATCTGAAATTGATAAATATGGACAAAAAACCTGGGGAGCGAACATGAGAGGAGATTGGGTGGCTCGAGGGCTATGAGGAGGGGATTGACCCATGATCTCAGGTGGTGCGGTATGGTTACCGTCGGAAGCAGCAGCCATGGCTTGTAGAGAGCAAATCTCAGCATCGTCTTCGACCAGATTAAGAAATTCGAGAGTAGGAGGAGAATTCGAGAGCGAGAATAAGAAAGACGAGAACACGATCTCTTTGAGACAAGAGATTAGGTTTTGGACTTAGAGAATTTTTGGGAGCCAAAATGTGTTTTTTTTTTATTTGGAGGCGGGCTCCTAAAAAGTTTTACCCGCTCACCATGGCATAGCGTTTTCTAGAAAGTATAAGCCAAAAAAATTAGCGTGTTCATTTTTTTTTTGACCAATAAATCCATAGCGTTTACAATTTCAAAACGCTATATAAAAGTCTAGGTTAAATAAAACATATCACAAATGCATAAAACGCTATCTTTTTATGCTATTGATATCCAATATTCTTGTAGTGTGTAGACCATGTTCAGACCATGTTCAGATGGTGAACGATGCATTTCGTGAAAATATACCATCGATTGCTTAGTATGGAGATAGAGGAGAAGAACCTTACTTAAAAGCTCGGAGATTCTTTGATATGTTAGACGCTGCTACAAATCCGTTATATGATGGGTGTAGAGGTGATCATTCCCTTTTATCAGCTGCAACTAGGATGATGGGTATAAAGACGGATTTTAATTTGAGTGAGGAATGCGTGGATGCAATCACTGATTTTGTGAAAGACATATTGCCAGAAGGTATTCTTGCACCGACATCATACTATGAGATACATAAACTTGTTGATGGGCTAGGGTTGCCGTATCAGATGATAGATGTATGCATCGATAATTGTATGATCTACTGGAGAGAGGAAGCAGACCGTTCGACATGCCATAATTTTCGTAAACCTCGGTATAAGGAAACAGGTGGAAGAGTGTCAGTGCCATATGAACGGATGTGGTATTTGCCGTTAACAGAGAGATTGAAGTGGTTATATCAGTCAGAGCACACAGCGAGAGCAATGAGATGGCATGCAGAGCATACAACGGATGGAGAAATCTCTCATCCCTCAGATGCATGAGAATGGAAACATTTTCAATCAATGTATCCCAGTTTTGCGTATGAGGCGAGGAGCGTATACCTTGGATTATGTACCGATGGTTTCAACCGTTTTGGGAAGCACGACAGACAATATTTTGTTGTGGCCAATAATTGTAACACCTTACAATTGCCATCTTTGTGCATGAGACGGGAGTTCTTGTTCCTTAGCATTCTCGTTCTTGGACAAAAGCATCCGAAGAGAGAAGCCGATGTGTTTTTGCTAGAGCTGGGCAAATTATCCGGATCCAAAAATCTGAACCGGTACCGAACCGAAAAATACCTGAACCGAACCCGATCCGAAGTTTTAAAATACCCGATCGGATCCTAAATTCCTATACCCGAAGAACCGAACCTGAACCGGTACCGAACCAAAAACCGAATGGGTACCCGAAATACCCGAAGTGTAATTATATACCCAACTATATTAATTATATTTAGATTTGATATAACCCAAATACCCAAAATTACAACTATAAATCCGAATATATTAATTATTTTTAGAGTACTTCGGATATTTTAGGTATATTTTCGATATTATGGGTATATCGAATACACCTATTTTGTTTTTTTCTTAAATTTTTGGGTATTTTGGATACTTTTGGTTTGAAAGTATATTGGTTTTATTGAAATGAATATTCATGTTTTTGTGTTTTGTCTCGGATTTTGGGTTATTCGGGTATTGTGGATACTTTTGGTTACTTTTGGATATTTTCGGATCCGGATCCGAACATATCCAAAAAATTTCGGATCTTAAAAAATACCCGATCCGATACGAACCCGAACCGAACCCGATCCAAAATTTTAAAATACCCGATCGGTACCTAAATCCCTGAACCCAAAATACCCGAAACCCGAAATACCTGACCCGAACCCGATCTGAAGATCCGAACGCCCACCCTTAGTTTTTGCAGCCATTGATTTATGGGACCATGGAGTTGAGGCGTTTGATGTTTTTTGTCAGCAGAATTTTGTCATGCGGTCGGTACTTATGTGGATCATTAGCGATTTTCCAGCATATGGAATGTTATCCGGATGGACAACACACGAAAGGCTATCGTGTCCGCACTGCCAAGATAACACATATGCGTTCCAATTGAAGCACGTACGAAAAATGTCTTGGTTTGATTCTCATGCATTTCTACCAAGCGATTGATATTCATGCATTTTACATGTTTAAGCATATATTTTACTTAGAGTTTTGTGCCATTTGCATGCATAATCACAGTTTTTTATTGACGAGTTGTAGAGGGACGAGTTAGCTGTCTACAGGACTTGGATTCAGGTCATTCGGATGTCAGGTTCAGGAGTTATGACCGATTTACTGAAGACGTACCAAAGACTTGACCGAGTCAAAACCCGGTTTATTCCGGGTTGACCCGGTCCGACCCAAACTCATTTAAATATTGAAAACCCTATTTATTTTTAGATCTAAACTTTCTTTTTTCTAGAGTTGGGTTTTATCCCAAACTCTTCTTATGATTTTGGAGGGATTTTGATTGTTCTTCATACAAATGCCACTCTAGAGAAGATTTCTTCACCCTTATCTTTATATTAATGCATTTTATCTATCTTTATGTCTTTTTCTCTTGTGTTTTTCATGTTTAGGCCTTAGGCCCATTTTTGTTGGATCTTTGATTTAGCTTGATTTAGATGATTTGATAATTGATTCTTGATGCTTATGTTCTTAATCCTTGCATTCCTTTCTTGTTTAGTGTTCCTAATGCTAGATCTAGTTTGACAAAGTAGATCTAGATCATAAGGAATTTCATGCACACCAAATGTTTGATGAAATGCCTTGATGAACTATTCAAGGGATTTATGCTCCTAGCCTAAGGGATTAGTTGTCTAGGGTGTATTTTGGTTGATCTTGTTATTATTCTTGCTAATTGATAATCCACAAATGGGAATTTGCTAATGGATTTGATAATTAACATAGTGATTAGTTGCTTGAAAGAGAATTAATCAAGATTAGTGATCTTAACCTAAGGATTAGCATTGATTGTGTGTATTAGCAATTGTCTTGATGATTAGATGATGATGATTTAGGTTGATTTTTATTAGATCCTTCACTTAGGTTGGTTCTTAATGCTAGATTTGATAAGCTAGACCAAAGTTTAGAGCGACACCTAGATTAGGTAGCTCTAGTTGGCGTGACAAACCAATCTAGAGCTATACCTTAGGATTTTTGGTCTCATCCCATGCATTGGGGAGAGATTCGAGTAAACGGTGTTAGTGCTAGATTAGATTTATCGATTCGAGTCTCGAACTTAGGCATTTCACTCATAACCCGAGTTTAAATGAATTGCTTGAACAAAACATTTTGTGAGCTTTTCTTGCCTAGCCAACGAGAGTTGATGTCTAGGGTGATTAGTGAACTAAGTGGGATTGGAGATTAATGCTTGTTAATCATCTTATCACAAACGATGGTTTATTTTTGATTTGGTGATTAACAAAGTGATTAGTGCCACGACGGTGGATTAGTCATAATTGTGAATTACATGTTCTAGGATAGTGATTAATGCTTCCAAATGATTCATTGTTTGATTGTTAATCATTCATTTGATAGTTTATTCCATGATCCAACACCTCTACCTTTGTTTTCTTTCTTGCATTTTTTTCTTTTCCCATAAACATAAAATCCAAAAATATTTGCTCTAGCTTAGGAAGATTCATGTATTCCTAGTGCTTCAATCTTAACCTCCGTGGTTCGATATCTCAAATACTACAATGACATGAGTGGGATTTGAGTAATTGACTAGTAAAAATCCTACTATCAATTTGGCGCCGTTGCCGGGGAGGTTTAGCATTGATCATTAGGATTTTGATTCTTCTTAAGACTATAGCTTTTTATTTTCTTTTGTTGCTAATCTTTTCACTTCTCTTGTGAGTTTCATGAAGGGAGTGACAATGAGGAAGCAACCGTCAAGCTAGTGACGTTAACCGCGCCCCTTGGGGACCTCCCCGAGCCTATCCCTTGTCGAGCTTGAGACACAAAACAAGCAAGTCAATAAGGGTCTTTTGGGTCAAAGGTTGTGGTATGTGACGGAAGGAGGGCTTGAGCAACAACGTGTCACACTCCTCTCTTCACCATCTCCATTCCGCTAATCTCACTCCTCCTTTGTAAGTATCTCTTTTCTTTTTGAGTCTTTGCATTTCATTTTTTATTTTTGGTCTCTCTCTTGAACTTCTTTCACACCGAGACGTTGTGATTTAAGTTTGAGGGAGGGACCGGTATATAACCTTGTGTTTTGTGTCTTATTTTCCTTTTGCATCTTGAGTCTCATTGATATGCTCAAATTAATACCCTAAAAAGTACTAAAGCAGTTGCTGCAATATATCAATGGTCGAACACAAGAACTCAGAGAAATCGCACAATAGACTGTATAGTATCGAATCAAGCTAAGCGAATCAAATGAAACAAAAGCAATAAACAGTAAAAGAGTTGTAAATTCGATGGAGAGAATATAGGCCTAGGGTATTTTTCAAGAAATCAATGAATGCAGATAACCTAACTAATCAGGGTTCAGATTACGCACGGTTCTTGAACTCAAATCACTATAGTATAATTGACCAACTGTCGTTGCGAGAATTATCTAAATCTAAACTTCAGAATCCCAAATCTCTTTGCAAATTCCTAAGAATAAATCAGCTTTAATTTCAGGTTTGATATGTTCACAAATCAATTAAACCAAATCTATTTGCGAATAATCAATTTGCTCACCTTAAATTCTATCAGATTACTATTGCATTGTCGTGCCTAATCGATTAACCTAAGATCTAAGTTCTAGGTGATCAATCTAGAATTAGCCTTGAGAACAACCTAAGGCGAAGAACTAATTCAGATTATGAACCCTAACAATAAATAAACCTATAGCATTCAAAGAAATCCCTATGAGAAAACCCTAAACCTAAAGTGGATCTACTCAGACATGGAAATTGAAGCAATAAACATGACTGAATAAATACTCAAATAGATAATAAGAAAGAGTAACAAAAGGGTTCGAAATCTTCTCTCGGACGAACATAGTTTCAGACTTGTCTCCCTTCAAAAGCTCTCTCACAAATCCAGAATAAAATAAAGCGTAGCCATTAAAGTGGCTGTAAAATCCTATTAAATAACCTAGACCACGTTTTGGGGCTTCTTGTAAATAATAAAGTCTTATGGGCAATTTTGCAATTCTTCAAATCGGGTACTCAACTACACGAACGTCTGCTTTGCTCCAAAATGCTCCAGAAATCTCCAATATCTCCAATTATGCTCCAATCGTGTTAAAACCTGTAAAAGACTCCAAAACACTACGAAATAGTAGAAAGACTCTATAAAACGGACTTATATCATGGCTTAAACGGGGTAAAAACCATGATATATCAACTCCCCCAGACTTAGCCTTTGCTTGCCCTCAAGCAAATAGAAGACTAAACCATAGAAAGAGGTTTGAAAACGTAGAGACTCACCTGTTCTAGAAACGTTGCAATGACCCTTTTCCCAAGCACCCAAATGTCACCTAACCAGTTTTTGACCTAACCACCATGTACTTCTCCGTAGACATTCGCAGCTTTCCAGACTACACACATTATTTCACAGCATTGTTCAATCAAGCCATCCTCGCCAGTTTCATCGCTGTGATTAATGCCAAGAACCTTCTAGACTCTTTCCCATACAATATCATGACAAGGAACCACCATTTTCACACTTTCTGGTATTATTTCTCTCCTCCAGACTTATTTCTTATTATGTTCTCTCTTTTGTTTTTACCTTTGGATATACACGTCAAAGTATGAGACGCGAGTATTGATGGTGTTAGCCACCGAATCCCCGGTTCTTCTCTCTCTCAACGTATCAAAGGCGTAGGCGAATAATGGCATCATAGGAAAATCCTAGCCTCGCTTTCAATCCTTTGTGTGATCATTTCCTCTGAAGTAGAATAATGGGATCGTTGGAAATTTTCCTAACCCTCTACTCAGAAGAAAACCATATCATCTTTTAATGCATCTTATTTATTAACTTGTAACAGGGAGAGAAATACCAGTCTTTTAAACACATGGGTTCCTTGGTCAAATACGAATGAGGAATCAAGCTCTATGAATACCAACCACATCAATGAAGTGCAAAAATTTGGCTCAGGCTTCAAGGAACTTTGCCGGAAACATGAGTGTCTTCTAGTTAACTGTTCAGCCTTTGGATTTTTCATTAGTCGATCTAGAACTGATTGTGTAACAATGGTCACTTAAAAGCAATGTCAAATCAATAGATTCAAGAAAAAGATCACAGTCTCCAACAAAGTTTTGATTCAATAAAACAACGAATGACTCAAAAACGACTGACTCTAAGAAAAACAAAAACAATGTCAGCGACTACCTACCCCAGACTTGCACAACACTGTCCCCAGTGTTATCTAGCCGAGAGTTGGTAAAAGAAAGCAAATGAATCAAATGGACTGAGGAAAAACAAAAAGTTACCGTGCTGGAACATCGAGTATCGACCGACACACGGTCTGGTATCGGGCGATACCAGACTTAAGTCGATATGATGAACGTGTCTCATTCGTGGAAGGTGTCGACCGATACCAACAGGGTATCGATCGACACTCAAGCGATTTCGTATTTGCTCCTTGTTTATCCTGACACAAACACAAAAACGAAAAATAAAAAGAAAAAGACTCAAAAACAAACTCACCAGTGGGTTGCCTCCCACCAAGCGCTCGTTTAACGTCATTAGCTTGACTGTAACGCCATTCAGGCATTGGGTGCATCATCCAGAGGCATTATCTGCCCTGCTGGAATCTCGGATTTCGCCCAATAGTGTTTCACCCTCTGTCCATTGACAGTAAACTCCTTGCATGTAGGACTAATCAGTACGACGGCACCATGTGGTCTGACCTCCTTGATTGTGAAAGGACCTGACCAACGAGAACGCAGTTTACCAGGAAACAATTGCAAACGAGAATTATACAGAAGTACCTGGTCGTTCGGCTCGAACTGTCTAGAGATGATCTTTTTATCATGATAAGCCTTGGTTCTCTCCTTTTACAGCTTCAAGTTCTCGTAGGCGTGGTGCCTAATCTCATCCAGCTCGTTCAGCTGAATCAATCTCCTCTCAGCAGCAGGCTTGATGTCAAAGTTCAGCAACTTCGTCGCCCATGCAGCCTTGTGCTCTATCTCCACTGGAAGGTGACATGTTTTCCCATACAGCAAGTGGAACGGTGTAGTACCCAGTGGTGTCTTGAAAGCAGTCCTGTAAGCCCATAACGCATCATCCAACTTTGTATACTAATCCTTCCTAGAAACACCCACTGTATTCTCCAAAATATCTTTGATTTGCTTGTTGGATACCTCGACTTGCCCACTGGTCTGAGGGTGATATGGAGTAGCCTCGCGATGATTTACACCATACTTTTTCAGCATCCTCTCGAAAATCTTGTTGATAAAGTGAGAACCACCATCACTTATCACAATTCGAGGTACTCCAAATCGAGGGAAAATGATGGTCTTAAACAGCTTAACAACCACCGAATAATCATTGGTTCTGCTAGCAATCGCCTCCACCCATTTGGACACATAGTCCAAAGCAACCAGAATGTACCTGTTCTCGTGTGACGAGGGAAATGGACCAATAAAATCGATGCCCCAGCAATCGAAAACTTCAACCTCAATGATGAAATTTTGTGGCATCTCATGTCTCTTACTGATATTCCCTCTCCCCTTACAGGCATCACACTGCGAAATGAAATCATGAGCATCCTTAAACATAGTAGGCCACCAGAAGCCTGCTTGAAGAACCTTGGACACTGTCTTGAAAGTAGCAAAGTGACCAGCATACTCAGACCTATGACAATGAAAAAGAATCGCTGGCACCTCAGACTCTGCAACACATCTTCTGTAGATACCATCTGAGCAGTGCTTGTATAGGTAAGGCTCATCCCAGAAGAATCGCCTCATCTCGCGAATAAACTTCTTCCTTGCATACTTTGTGGGATGCTTGCGATCAGTCTCTACAGCAAGGTAGTTAGCAATGTCAGCGTACCATGGTCGTGCAGGACTAGATACAGCAGCTAGATAGACATCATAAGAGTCGAAGTGTACTGCAGGCAAAACAGGTCCCAATCGTGTCGGGTATCGACCGATACTAGGTGAGTATCGATCGATACTGAAGGTCTGCACTCGCGAAAAGTGCAGATTTTTGGGACAAACATCCTGAGTCTGAGCTTCAATGAAGTAGATACCCTCCTCTGGCAAGTAATCATCAATGGGCACGACTTCATCTACTTTTATTCGCGATAGGTGGTCAGCAACTCCATTCTCAACTCCCTTCTTGTCTTTGATCTCGATATCGAATCCTTGGAGCAAGAGTACCCATCGGCATAGACGAGGCTTGAGGTCCTTTTTCTTTAACAAGTATTTGAGAGCAGCATGGTCTGTGTGAACAATAACCTTGCTCCCAATCAAGTAGGACCGAAATTTCTCAAAAGAGAAGACAACTGCAAGTAACTCCTTCTCAGTGGTGTTGTAATTTCGCTGAGCATCATCCAACGTTATGTTGGCATAATAAATAGCATGGAGCTTCTTGTCTTTCCTCTGACCCAACACAGCTCCAACAGCAAAATCACTCGCATCACACATAACCTCAAAAGGTAAACTCCAATCAGGTGGTTGGACAATAGGAGCACTCACCAATGCCTTCTTAATCTCCTCGAAGGCTGCAAGGTAATCCGATGTGAAATCAAATTTGACTTCCTTGCATAACAGGGCTGTGAATGGGCGTGCAAGCTTAAAGAAATCCTTGATGAACCTCTTGTAAAACCCAGCATGACCAAGAAAGCTTCGAATCTCAGATACAGATCGTGGAGGTTGCAGGCTTGTCATGACCTGAATCTTAGACTTGTCAACTTCTATCACTGCCTTAGAAACTTTGTACCCAAGAACGATGCCATCTTGTACCATGAAGTGTCACTTCTCCCAATTAAGAACCAAGTGTTTTTCCTCGCATCACTGAAGCACCTTGCACAAGTTATCCAGGCAATCCTTGAATGACGATCCATACACTGAAAAGTCATCCATGAACACCTCCATAAACGCCTCAGTCATGTCTGTGAAAATCGACATCATGCATCTCTGAAAGGTTGCTGGAGCGTTACATAATCCAAATGGCATTCTTCTGTAGGCGAATGTGCCATAAGGACATGTAAAGGTCGTCTTCCCCTGATCCTATGGATGTATAGGAATCTGGAAAAAGTATGAGTACCCATCGAGAAAACAGTAGTATGGGTGACTTGCTAACCTCTCCAGCATCTGGTCGATGAATGGCAATGGGAAGTGATCCTTCCTTGTGGCTGCATTCAGCTTCCTGTAGTCGATACACATCATGTGACCAGTGATCGTCCTTGTGGGGATCAGCTCATCCTTCTCGTTTTTCACCACTGTTAAGCCTCCTTTCTTAGGCACAACGTGAACTGGACTAACCCAAGAACTATATGAGATGGCATAGATAATCCCTGCTTCCAAAAGTTTCATCACTTCCTTCCTGACCACTTCCTTCAGGTTCGGATTCAGCCTCCTCTGGCACTCAATCGAAGACTTAGACTCATCCACCAGGTGAATCCGATGCATGCACAAGTCTGTTGCTATACCTGAAATGTCATCAAGAGCATAGCCAAGAGCTTTGCGATACTTGCGCAGCTTGCTCAACAGTAAGACAATCTCTGTGTTGTTCAAAGAAACATTAACAATTACTGGGTATGTAGAATTAGGGCCAAGAAAACTATACCTCAGATTTGGTGGGAGTGGCTTTAGTTCGACCTTAGGGGCATTCTCTGCACTCCAATCTCCAAGCCCAGCAACTTGCTTAGAAGTCTCGGCCAACTCTCTTTCTGGCCGCGGGGTATCGACCGATACTAGTGGAGTATCGATTGATACTGATGATGCTGAATCGAGCATCTTTGAGTATCCAGCAGTATCATCGCACAAATGGACCTCTGAAGTGCCTGAACAGACCAATGCTCTCTCCAGTGGATCCTCAGGGTGCATCTCCAGGAAGTACTCCTCTGCTATGTCACTGAAGGTGTCCACATAGAACGTCTGCCCATCGATGGTTGGTCTCTTCATCATATTTTCCATGTTAAAGGACATCACCAAATCACCGATGTTGAGAGCTATATGTCCATTCTTGCAATCGATCAAGGCTCCAACAGTTGCAAGGAATGGTCTGCCGAGGATAAGAGGATCCTTAGGCTCAGCATCGTACTTCAGGACGATGAAATCTGTTGGGATCAAGCAATTCCTAATCTTGATTGGCACATCTTCGAGTAGTCCCTCTGGAAGCCGTACTGAGCGATCAGCAAGTACCAGCGAAATCCTTGTAGATTGGAAATCTGTCATCCCCATTCGCTTAGCAACAGAGTGTGGCATGAGGTTCACACTCGACCCAATATCGCAGAGAGCACGCTCGAATCTCTCTGTGAAGATAATGCAATCCAAAACAAAACTCCCTGGGTCTGGTAGCTTCTTGGGAATTTTGTTGAGTAGAATCGCACTTCACTCAGCTGTAATCATCATGACACCTTCCTCAAGGTTCACATTGCTAGACACCATATTCTTCACATACCTCCTGAAAATTGGAGAAGTCTTAATAGCATCGATAAAAGGGAGCTCCACAACCAACTTATCCAACATAGCTTTGCATCTTGCATCCTCCCATTCCTTCTTTGTCATCTTAGGAGGCATAGGATAAGGCATCTTGGGTATATACACCCTGTCCTTGACAATCTCGAGCTTCTTCACGACATGGGTCTCAGCATCGACCGACACTGGAGGAGTGTCGATCGATACACGGGATTTTGGATCCTCTCGTCTAGGTGTCTGGGCTGGTATCGATCGACACTGGCTGGTATCGATCGATACACGGGGATTTTCAGAATCCCAGTCGTCATCTTCAGCAAGATCGACGATATTCTTTGCAATTGGGCTGTTTTTCACTCCTGTAATCACATCTTTTCCACTCCTCAAGGTGATGGCATTGATGTGTGCTCTTGGATTCTCAGTTTTCCCTGGAAGAAAACCTTCCTGCCTCTTCATAGCTGCTGCTGTTTGAGCAACCTGAGTTTCCATCTTTCTCTGAGAAAGATTGATAGCTTCAATTTTCCCATTCAGATCAGTGTACATAGAGTCAAACTTTCCATTGAAATCCACTTGCAACTTCTGCTGTCCCTGAAGAATTTGTTCCATCATGGATTCCATCTTACTCTCTGTGGAGATTGGCTGGTAATTAAGAAGAGTTCCCGTAATTGCGAGTGAAGTCGCTGCTCTGGAGTGGTTTCTGGACAAATTGTTTCGCTCCAAAACCAGATTGGTTCCCCTCAAACTTGTATCCACCTTGCTGAGTGTTGTTGTTGAAGTTTCAGTTGTTGTTGTACCCTAATCGCTGACCCTGAAAGCCAGAACCACCAACGTAGTTAATATCCTCCACTTCTTCTTCATCGATATTACCGACTCCATCAGCAAAATGTACAATTTTTCGACTTCCCAATCAGAATATCCAGCTTGGCTTAAACTTCAACAATCTGCGATCCATCCACGTTCCCATTCTGTCTCTTTCGCTCAAGGTCTGCATTTTTGGTGTTATTGCTGGACGCAAAATTCTCAATAAGCACATAAGCATCATCTGGATACCTGGTATTGAAATTCCCATTGCTCGAAGCATCCAAAGCCATATGATACCTCCAATCAATCCCTCAGAAGAAAATACCCAGCAGCTGAACATCAGAGTACCCGTGATGTGGACAATCTCTCTGATACGATCTAAATCTCGTCCAAGCAGCCTTGAACGCTTTAGTCGGGCCTTGAGAAAACTGGGAGATCTTGTTCCTCAGATCGTGCATCATCATAGAAATTATTCAGGAAAGCAGTCTTAGTCTCCTCCCAGGTAGTCAGTGATCCAGGAGGCAACTGCTTCAGCCAGTAAGTCGCATCTCCACCTAGAGAGTAGGGGAAAAGCTTGCAGAAAAGGTAATCGTAGGACACTCCATTACTCTTGATGCTAGTGACCAAGTCCTCAAACTTCTCAATATGATCCATGGGATGTTTATGAGAAAGACCATGAAAAGGGTGCTGACCCACAAGAGTGTAGTATGTAGGTTTCAGCTCAAAGTCATTTCTCTGATATGGTGGAGGGCGAATCGCTGATCGATTAGCATAGAACTGATCAGGCATGTTGTACTCTCCAATTGTTCTACCACGATCAGCTGCAGCATTCCCAATGTTGGCGCGCCCAGCTGGCGCGACAATCTCACCAACAACAGCAGGAGGAACAATGACGTTTCCAGCTTCATCAAGTCGCTGCCCTCTCTCATTGTACACTTAACCCTCTTGGTCTCTCAGAACTCAAGCTTCATCATGTCTTAATACAACTGTGTTGTTCATCCCTGATGTTTGCTTTGCCTTTCTGTTTGTGCGTACTAAACGTGCTAGCTTCTCTAATGATAGATTAACTAGCGGAGTGCTCTTGTTTCCTCTGGTTTCACGATTATGCATGCACCTGAAACACAAAAGTCAAGAACGTAAGTAATCGAAAATCGTGATGAGTATCGACCGACACTGAGTGGTGTCGATCGATATCAACAAAAGAAAACGACGATTATCCACCGACACTAATTAGTATCGATCGATACCGACGAACTTAGTCGAAACTCGACAGCTAAAATCTAATGGCAAAATTGAGTCCCCGACAACGTCGCCATATTTGATATGCTCAAATTAATACCCTAAAAAATACTAAAGCAGTCGCTGCAGTATATCAGGGGTCGAACACAAGAACTCAGAGAAATCGCACAATAGACTGTATAGTATCGAATCAAGCTAAGCGAATCAGATGAAACAAAAGCAATAAACAGTAAAAGAGTTGTAAATTCGATGGAGAGAATATAGGTCTAGGGTATTTCTCAGGAAATCAATGAATGCAGATAAACTATCTAATCAGGGTTCAGGTTACGCACGATTCTTGAACTCAAATCACTAAAGTATAATTGACCAACTGTCGTTGTGAGAATTATCTAAATCTAAACTTCAGAATCCCAAATCTCTTTGCAAATTCATAAGAATAAATCAGCTTTAATTTCAGGTTTGATATGTTCACAAATCAATTAAACCAAATCTCTTTGCGAATAATCAATTTGCTCACCTTAAATTCTATCAGATTACTCATTGCACTGTCGTGCATAATCGATTAACCTAAGATCTAAGTTCTAGGTGATCAATCTAGAATTAGCCTTGAGAACAACCTAAGGCGAAGAACTAATTCAGATTATGAACCCTAAACAATAAATCAACCTATAGCATTCAAAGAAATCCCTATGAGAAAACCCTAAACCTAAAGTGGATCTACTCAGACATGGAAATTGAAGCAATAAACATGACTGAATAAATACTCAAATAGATAATAAGAAATAGTAACAAAAGGGTTCGAAATATTCTCTCGGACGAACAGAGTTTCAGACTTGTCTCCCTTCAAAAGATCTCTCACAAATCCAGAATAAAATAAAGCGTAGCCATTAAAGTGGCTGTAAAATCCTATTAAATAACCTAGATCACGTTTTGGGGCTTCTTGTAAATAATAAAGTCTTATGGATAATTCTGCAATTCTTTAACTCTTCATTAAAGTCGCGGGTCGTGTATGCTTCGATGAGTATCGACCGATACCAATGGGGTATCGATCGACACTGATATTTCAAATCGGGTACTCAACTACACGAACGTCTGCTTTGCTCCAAAATGCTCCAAAAAACTCCAATATCTCCAATTATGCTCCAATCGTGCTAAAACCTGTAAAATACTCTAAAACACTACAAAATAGTAGAAAGACTCTATAAAACGGACTTATATCATGGCTTAAACGGGGTAAAAACCATGATATATCACTCATGCATTTTCAATAATTTTGAAAATTTTGAACTTTTGTGCATTCCATATAGGATTGAGTCTAGATGCATAGCATATAAGATAGCTTTGCATGAGCATTAAGAGCAATGATAGATTTGTGCTTGTAAAGTACCATATTAAGAGCTTAGTCCAATGCCATTGTTGCTAGTTACTTGATGCTTTGATCTCGTGTAGAAATTAAGAGCGAACCATGCCTTGATCTCATGTCTTATTGTTCTTGCCTTGATTAAAGCAAACCTTGACTTGAATTCAACCCCATCTAAGTGATAACCTTAATTTTGACTTGTAAATATTGTGTTCATGCATTTTTGAATGAATTCGTGGATCACTTCATACATATTTGGAAAATCTTTTCCCTTTCACCACTCTTCGTTTATCCAAGTAGCCATATCCCATAATTGGAATGGTTTCCCCTACCCTAATCTCAACCTTCTTTCTAGCCATTGATATTCGTGTGTGATTGGTGAGGCCTTCTTTCGAGCAAACTTGGCAAAAAGTGTTAGGTTTAAGGCGACAAGGAAGAATTCTCATGTAGATTTAGCTCCATCATCATGGAGTTAATCTAGGAATAGGCTAGATAGGTTGGCAGTTCTTGGTTTAAGTTTGGGGGAACGGTTAGGAAATTTGGGGAACAGATGTGTTTGGAATAGATTGTGGAATGGGAAAGATGAATAAGGTGAAGGAAAAAGGGGATCAAATTTATAGATTGGTTGGTGCAAAATTATAAGACTAACTCTAAGAATAAGATAGCCTCAAGAGATCCAAAGAAAAAGAAGAAAGCCGAAAAGGCCAAAGCATCAAAGAAGAAAAAGAGGCGTGAACAAAAATGAAGAAAAAAGAGAGCTAAGTCACAACAAAGAAGCACCAAACCATGAGAACAAGGAAGAAGAAGTTGATCCCCGAATGAGAAGAAGGTGAAGTGAAAGCACAAGAAGCATGTGTGGGTTTAAGAAGGCAAATACCTTAAGATGAAAAGGGTAGCTTAGGATGTGGGCACAAACGGGTTAGAAGGCTTTAGGTTAGAGACACTCTAGGCATTTGGGTATATGAGAATTCTCCCTTGTATGCATATGTTGCCTTTTACCTTTAGCATTTTTCTAAAGTTTGCTCTTTTCATGGGAGATCCTTATACTTAATAACCCATGCAGGATAATGAAATCATCTTCATCTCATAACCTAACCCTTAGCCAAACGAATTCATTTGATCTTGCATAAACATGATTAACGCTTATTACCCTTAATCAATGTCAAGGGGTTGGAGGATTTGAAAGTTTGTGTAGGTTGAGGTTCGAATGTAAGTCATGTAAGGATAAGTATGGAAAGTCACTTTTGAGTAAGTTGTTTGATCGCATCAAGAAGTTTGCAACTTGGACATTGGGCTTGGATTTTCTTTATGGCACTTTCGGATTTGAGCTCCCATATTCTAGTCTTCTCCCTTTGCTTATTCTTGTTTGCTTGAGGACAAGCAAATGTTTAAGTTTGGGGGAATTGATATTCAAGCATTTTACATGTTTAAGCATACATTTTACTTAGAGTTTTGTGCCATTTGCATGCATAATCACAGTTTTTTTCTTGACGAGTTGTAGAGGGACGAGTTAGCTGTCTACCGGACTTGGATTCAGGTCATTCGGATGTCAGGTTCAGGAGTTATGACCGATTCACTGAAAACGTACCAAAGACTTGACCGGGTCAAGACCCGGTTTGTTCCGGCTTGACCCGGTCCGACCCAAACTCATTTAAATATTGAAAACCCTATTTTTTTAGATCTATGCTTTCTTTTTTCTAGAGTTGGGTTATCCCAAACTCTTCTTATGATTTTGGAGGGATTTTGATTGTTTTTCATACAAATGTAACTCTAGAGAAGATTTCTTCACTCTTATCTTTATATTAATGCATTTTATCTATCTTTATGTCTTTTTCTCTTGTATTCTTCATGCTTAGGCCTTAGGCCCCTTTTTGTTGGATCTTAGATTTAGCTTGATTTAGATGATTTGATAATTGATTCTTGATGCTTATGTTCTTACACTACAAGAAAACTGCCGTTTTACAACTAAGAGAATCGTCGTAAATCGGTCGTAAAACATGGTTTACGACGGATTAGCGACGAATAACAATTCGTCGTAATATGATCGTCGTTAATCGGAAATCGTCGTAAATTGGTCGTAAAATTAAGGAGGCCTAGAAATCGTCGTAAAATCGTCGTATATTATTCGTCGTAAAATCGATGTAAATTTACATCGATTTTACGACGAATCCATTACATCGATTTTACATCGATATTACGATGAAACATTACATCAATTTTACATCGAATTATACAATTTTTTTTCCGATAATTCGTCGTAAAATCGTCGTAATATGATGAAACATTACATCGATTTTACATCGAATTATACAATTCCTGTTTTGATAATCCGTCGTAAATTCGTCGTAAA
>PKML01037409.1:190761-202248 GCA_002933935.1 Eutrema yunnanense
GTGACAAACCAATCTAGAGCTACACCTTAGGATTTTTGGTCTCATCCCATGCATTAGGGAGAGATTCGAGTAAACGGTGTTAGTGCTAGATTAGATTTATCGATTCGAGTCTCGAAATTAGGCATTTCACTCATAACCCGAGTTTAAATGAATTGCTTGAACAAAACCTTTTGTGAGCTTTTCTTGCCTAGCCAACGAGAGTTGATGTCTAGGGTGATTAGTGAACTAAGTGGGATTAGAGATTAATGCTTGTTAATCATCTTATCACAAATGATAGTTTGCTCTTGATTTGGTGATTAACAAAGTGATTAGTGCCACGACGGTGGATTAGTCATAATTGTGAATTCCATGTTCTAGGATAGTGATTAATGCTTCCAAATGATTCATTGTTTGATTGTTAATCATTCATTTGATAGTTCATTCCATGATCCAACACCTCTATCTTTGTTTTCTTTCTTGCATTTGTTTCTTTTCCTATAAACATAAAACCCAAAAACATTTGCTCTAGCTTAGGAAGATTCATGTATTCCTAGTGCTTCAATCTTAACCTCCGTGGTTTGATATCTCAAATACTACAATGACATGAGTGGGATTTGAGTAATTGACTAGTAAAAATCCTACTATCAATTTGGTGCCGTTGCCGGGGAGGTTTTGCATTGATCATTAGGATTTTGATTCTTCTTAAGACTAAAGCTTTTTATTTTCTTTTGTTGCTAATCTTTTCACTTCTCTCGTGAGTTTCATGAAGGGAGTGACAATGAGGAAACAACCGTCAAGCTAGTGACGTTAAACGCGCCCCTTGGGGACTTCCCCAAGCCTATCCCTTGTCGAGCTTGAGACACAAAACAAGCAAGTCAATAAGGGTCTTTTGGGTCAAAGGTCTTGTATGTGACGTAAGGAGGGCTTGAGCAACAACGTGTCATACTCTTCCATTCACCATCTCCATTCCGCTAATCTCACTCCTCCTTTGTAAGTATCTCTTTTCTTTTTGAGTCTTTGCATTTCATCTTTTGTTTTTGGCCTCTCTCTTGAACTTCTTTTACACCGAGACGTTGTGATTTAAGTTTGGGGGAGGGACCAGTATCTAACCTTGTGTTTTGTGTCTTATTTTCCTTTTGCATCTTGAGTCTCATGCATTTTCAATAATTTTGAAAATTTTAAACTTTTGTGCATTCCATATAGGATTGAGTCTAGATGCATAGCATATAAGGTAGCTTTGCATGAGCATTAGGAGCAATGATAGTTTTTTCCTTGTAAAGTACCATATTAAGAGCTTAGTCCAATGCCATTGTTGCTAGTTACTTGATGCTTTGATCTCGTGTAGAAATTAAGAGCGAACCATGCCTTGATCTCATGTCTTATTGTTCTTGCCTTGATTGAAGCAAACCTTGACTTGAATTCAACCCCATATAAGTGATAACCTTAATTTTGACTTGTAAATATTGTGTTCATGCATTTTTGAATGAATTCGTGGATCACTTCATACATATTTGGATAATCTTTTCCCTTTCACCACTCTTGTTTATCCAAGTAGCCATATCCCATCATTGGAATGGTTTCCCCTACCCTAACCTCAACCTTCTTTCTAGCCATTGATATTCGTGTATGATTGGTGAGGCCTTCTTTCGAGCAAACTTGGCAAAAAGTGTTAGGTTTAAGGCGACAAGGAGGAATTCTCATGTAGATTTAGCTGCATCATCATGGAGTTAATCTAGGAATAGGCTAGATAGGTTGGCGGTTCTTGGTTTAAGTTTAGGGGAACGGTTAGGAAATTTGGTGAACGGATGTGTTTGGAATAGATTGTGGAATGGGAAAGATGAATAAGGTGAAGGAAAAAGGGGATGGAATTTATAGATTGGTTGGTGTAAAATTATAAAACTAGCTATAAGAATAAGATAGCCTCAAGAGATCCAAAGAAAAAGAAGAAAGCCGAAAAGGCCAAAGCATCAAAGAAGAAATAGAGGCGTGAACAAAAATGAAGAAAAAGGAGAGCTAAGTCATAACAAAGAAGCACCAAACCATGAGAACAAGGAAGAAGAAGTTGATCCCCGAATGAGAAGAAGGTGAAGTGAAAGGACAAGAAGCATGTGTGGGTTTAAGAAGGCAAATACCTTAAGATGAAAAAGGTAGCTTAGGATGTGGGCACAAACGGGTTAGAAGGCTTTAGGTTAGAGACACTCTATGCATTTGGGTAGATGAGCATTCTCCCTTGTATGCATAGGTTGCCTTTTACCTTTAACATTTTGCTAAAGTTTGATCTTTCCATGAGAGATCCTTATACTTGATTACCCATGCATGATAATGAAATCATCTTCATCTCATAACCTAACCCTTAGCAAAACGAATTCATTTGATCTTGCATAAACATGATTAACGCTTATTACACTTAATCAATGTCAAGGGGTTGGAGGATTTGAAAGTTTGTGTAGGTTGAGGTTCGAATGTAAGTCATGTAAGGATAAGTATGGCTAGTCACTTTTGAGTAAGTTGTTTGATCGCATCAAGAAGTTTGCAACTTGGACATTGGGCTCGGATTCTTTTTATGGCACTTTCGGATTTGAGCTCCCATATTCTAGTCTTCTCCCTTTGCCTATTCTTGTTTGCTTGAGGACAAACAAAGGTTTAAATTTGGGGGAATTTATATTCATGCATTATACATGTTTAAGCATACATTTTACTTAGAGTTTTGTGCCATTTGCATGCATAAGCACGGTTTTTTGTGGACAAGTTGTAGAGGGACGAGTTAGCTGTCTACATGACTTGGATTTAGGTCATTCGGATGTCAGGTTCATGAGTTATGACCGATTCACTGAAGACGTACCAAAGACTTGACCGGGTCAAAACCCGGTTTGTTCCGGGTTGAACCGGTCCGACCCAAACTCATTTAAATATTGAAAACCCTATTTTCTTAGATCTAAGCTTTCTTTTTTCTAGAGTTGGGTTTTATCCCAAACTCTTCTTATGATTTTGGAGGGGTTTTGATTGTTCTTCATACAAATGCCACTCTAGAAAAGATTTCTTCACCCTTATCTTTATATTAATGCATTTTATCTATCTTTATGTCTTTTTTTTCTTGTGTTCTTCATGCTTAGGCCTTAGGCCCCTTTTTGTTGGATCTTAGATTTAGCTTGATTTAGATGATTTGATAATTGATTCTTGATGCTTATGTTCTTAATCCTTGCATTCCTTTCTTGTTTAGTGTTCCTAATGCTAGATCTAGCTTAAGAAAGTATATCTAGATCATAAGGCATTTCATGCACACCAAGTGTTTGATGAAATGCCTTGATGAACTATTCAAGGGATTTATGCTCCTAGCCTAAGGGATTAGTTGTCTAGGGTGTATTTTGGTTGATCTTGTTATTATTCTTAATTAATGCTTGCTAATTGATAATCCACAAATGGGAATTTGCTAATGGATTTGATAATTAACATAGTGATTAGTTGCTTGAAAGAGAATTAATCAAGATTAGTGATCTTAACCTAAGGATTAGCATTGATTGTGTGTATTAGCATCATTTGTTAATTGTCTTGATGATTAGATGATGATGATTTAGGTTGATTCTTATTAGATCATTCACTTAGGTTGGTTTTTAATGCTAGATTTGATAAGCTAAACCAAAGTTTAGAACTACACCTAGATTAGGTAGCTCTAGTTGGTGTGACAAACCAATCTAGAGCTACACCTTAGGATTTTTGGTCTCATCCCATGCATTAGGGAGAGATTCGAGTAAACGGTGTTAGTGCTAGATTAGATTTATCCATTCGAGTCTTGAAATTAGGCATTTCACTCATAACCCGAGTTTAAATGAATTGCTTGAACAAAACCTTTTGTGAGCTTTTCTTGCCTAGCCAACGAGAGTTGATGTCTAGGGTGCTTAGTGAACTAAGTGGGATTAGAGATTAATACTTGTTAATCATCTTATCACAAACGATAGTTTGTTCTTGATTTGGTGATTAACAAAGTGATTAGTGCCATGACGGTGGATTAGTCATAATTGTGAATTACATGTTCTAGGATAGTGATTAATGCTTCCAAATGATTCATTGTTTGATTGTTAATCATTCATTTGATAGTTCATTCCATGATCCAACACCTCTTTCTTTGTTTTCTTTCTTGCATTTGTTTCTTTTCCCATAAACATAAAACCCAAAAATATTTGCTCTAACTTAGGAAGATTCATGTATTCCTAGTGCTTCAATCTTAACCTATGTGGTTCAATATCTCAAATACTACAATGACATGACTGGGATTTGAGTAATTGACTAGCTTTTCTTGCCTAGCCAACGAGAGTTGATGTCTAGGGTGATTAGTGAACTAAGTGGGATTAGAGATTAATGCTTGTTAATCATCTTATCACAAACGATGGTTTGTTCTTGATTTGGTGATTAACAAAGTGATTAGTGCCACAACGGTGGATTAGTCATAATTGTGAATTTCATGTTCTAGGATAGTGATTAATGCTTCCAAATGATTCATTGTTTGATTGTTAATCATTCATTTGATGTTCATTCCATGATCCAACACCTCTATCTTTGTTTTCTTTCTTGCATTTGTTTCTTTTCCCATAAACATAAAACCCAAAAACATTTTCTCTAGCTTAGGAAGATTCATGTATTCCTAGTGCTTCAATCTTAACCTCCGTGGTTCGATATCTCAAATACTACAATGACATGAGTGGGATTTGAGTAATTGACTAGTAAAAATCCAACTATCAATTTGGCGCCGTTGCCGGGGAGGTTTAGCATTGATCATTAGGATTTTGATTCTTCTTAAGACTAGAGCTTTTTATTTTCTTTTGTTGCTAATCTTTTCACTTCTCTCGTGAGTTTCATGAAGGGAGTGACAATGAGGAAACAACCGTCAAGCTAGTGACGTTAACCGCGCCCCTTGGGGACCTCCCCCAGCCTATCCCTTGTCGAGCTTGAGACACAAAACAAGCAAGTCAATAAGGGTCTTTTGGGTCAAATGTCGTGGTATGTGACGGAAGGAGGGCTTGAGCAACAACGTGTCACACTCCTCTCCTCACCATCTCTATTCCGCTAATCTCACTCCTCCTTTGTAAGTATCTCTTTTCTTTTTGAGTCTTTGCATTTCATCTTTTGTTTTTGGTCTCTCTCTTGAACTTCTTTCACACCGAGACGTTGTGATTTAAGTTTGGGGGAGGGACCGGTATCTAACCTTGTGTTTTGTGTCTTATTTTCCTTTTGCATCTTGAGTCTCATGCATTTTCAATACTTTTGAAAATTTTGAACTTTTGTGCATTCCATATAGGATTGAGTCTAGATGCATATCATATAAGGTAGCTTTGCATGAGCATTAGGAGCAATGATAAACTTGTTTCTTATCATGTTCTTTCTTTCTTTTTGGATATGCATATACACATTAAGGTCTGAAACGCGAGTATTGATGGTGTTTGCCACCGAATCCCCGGTTCTTCCCTCTCCATGTATCAAAGGTCTAGGCGAATAGTGGTATCATTGGAAATTTTCCTAACCTCGCTTTCAACCTTTGTGTGATCATTCCTTCTTAAGTAGAATAATGGGATCGCTGGAAATTTTCCTAGCCCTATACTCAGAAGAAAGTCATTTCATCTTTTATGCTTTTATTTATCAACTTATAATAGGGGAGATACCATCACTTTAAACATATGAGTTCCTTTTGTCATATATGAATGATGAATCAAGCTCTATGAACACTAACCACATTGATGAAGTGCAAAAATTTGGCTCAGGCTTTAGAAGAACTCTGCTGGAGACATGGATGTTTTCTATTCAACTGGTCAGTCTTTGGATTTTTCATTTGTCGATCTAGAACTGATCATGTAACACTGGTCACTCAAAAACAAAATCAGAACAATAGGCTCAAGCACATGATCATCATCTCCAACAAGTTTTGACTCAATAAAACGACATTTTTTTTTGTTTTTTATTTTATGACTCTAAGAAAAACAAAAACGATGTCAGCAACTACCTCCCCCAGACTTAAACAACACTGTCCCCAGTGTTATCTAGTCTAGAGTCGGTGAAAGAAAACAAGACAGCTGAGTGAAGACGTGAAAAATCAGAGAAGTTACCTGCGCGTTGGGTATCGACCGATACCATTACTGGTGTCGATCGATACAAGGACCTTTGGTCGATGCAACGTCTGTTTCTTCTGGTGTCGATCGATACCAGTGATGGTATCAGTCGACACTGACCTTTTTCATCTGATTTACACGTAAACACAAGACACAAAAACGAAAAATACTAAAATAAAAGACTTATGTACAAACTCACCAGTGGGTTGCCTCCCACCAAGCGCTCGTTTAACGTCATTAGCTTGACTGTACCGCCATTCAGGCGATCAGTCAGGAGAAGATTGAGAACTTACTCCAAAACAAGCTCCACAACTTGACATCGCCAGTTTCAGAATTCTGCTTAACATGCTCTCCACAAACTCCTTTCCTTTATCTTTCAGCTCCGAAGTAAGAAGAACTCGAGAATTAGAGAATGGTTTCGAAGTTCCTTTGCACTTCACCTTGTATTCAATCGAATCCCCATCATACTTCTGAGGGATTAAAGTCATAGAAGCAGCACCCTTCACTCATTTGCTCTTCACCTTCTTCTTTGCCTTAGATGTTTTGACGTCTTTCTTGGTGATGATAGAAGGACTATCTAGAAGGTCTATGACAGTTGGCTCGTCAGGAGGCTCTTCCAAAAGATCAACTACCAACGTCTCTCCTGTAACAATGGTGATGCAAGAGATATGTGTGAGAGTTCCTCTAGTAGGAATGGCTTTGTAGTACACCTCCTTGTCAATGTATGAGAACGAGATTCTCTTACTGGGCGTATCTATAATGGCACCAACCGTAGCCATGAACGGTCTTCCAAGAATCAACTGCGTACTAGATCTTGCACTCATCTCCACAATCTCAAAATCGGTAGGAACCAGACAGTCTCCTACTTTAACCATCAAATCAGGGATTGTACCGTATGGAACCGATGTGGAAGAGTTCGCGAATGTGAGAGGCATCTGAGTAGATCTTATGTCATCGATTTCGAGCTTCTAATCTCTCTGCAATTTCCCTAGACATGACATTAACGCTAGCCCCCGAGTCAACGAGAGACTCTTTGAATTCAACTCCAGAGATAGAGCATGGAACTGAGAATATTAATGGGTCTTCCCTCTTAGTCAACTGCCTCAGCGGTAGTGACTTGCTTCTTGCCTTGATAAAGAGTACTTCGATCTCTTCCCGAGTTTCTCTGCAATCTCGGAAGTGACTCAGCAGAGGGCGGTACTCTAGAGCTTCTTCAAAAGTCAGTGTGTGGGGAATCCTTCGGACCATCTTCTCAAAGCTAAGCAGCTGCTTTGGAGAAATAGGGTCTCTGAGGTGTCTGGGTAGCATGGGGTATGGCTCCTTAGGTTTGTAAACCCTTTCTGCACTCAACTCGGGTTTCGTTTCAGCAACTGAACTGGTATCGACCGACACATGAGTGGTGTCGATCGATGCTTTCGCTCTGGAATCGTTCCATTCCTTCTTTGTCATCTTAGGAGGCATAAGATAAGGTATTTTGGGTTTGTACACCCTCTCCTTGAAAATCTCTGGTTCCTTCTCGACATGTGCCTTAGTATCGACCGATACAGAAGGAGTATCGATCGATACACGGGATTTTGGATCCCCTCGTGCATGTGTCTGGACTGGTATCGATCGACACTGGCTGGTATCGATCGATACACGGGGATTTTCAGAATCCCAGTCGTCATCTTCAACAAGATCGACGAAAGTCTCTGCAATTGGGCTGTTCTTGACTCTTGTAATCACCTCTTTTCCACTCGTCAAGGTGATGGCATTGATGTATGCTCTTGGATTCTCAGTTTTCCCTGGAAGAAAACCTTCATGCCTCTTCACAGCTGTTGCAGTCTGAGCAACCTGAGTTTTCAGCTTCTTTTGAGAGACATGGAGAGCGTCAATTTTCGCATTCAGATCAGTGTAAAGAGAGTCAAGCTTCCCATTGAAATCCACTTGCAGCTTTTGCTGTCCCTGAAGAATTTGTTCAAACATGGATTCCATCTTACTCTCTGTGGATTTTGGTGAGATGGGTTGGCACGAAGAGTTCCCATAATTGCGAGTGAAATCGCTGCTCTGGAGTGGTTTCTGAGCAAATTGTTTTGTTCCAAAGCCAGATTGGTTTCCCTCGTACCCACCTTGCTGAGTGTTGTTGTTGAAGTTTCGGTTCTTGTTGTACCCAAATCGCTGACCCTGAAAACCAGAACCACCAACGTAGTTAACATCCTCCACTTCATCTTCATCAATATTTTCGACTCCATCAGCAAAGTGTACAGTCTTCTTCGACTTTCCAATCAGAAGATTATG
Organism: Eutrema yunnanense; assembly: GCA_002933935.1. Lineage (NCBI taxonomy): Eukaryota > Viridiplantae > Streptophyta > Magnoliopsida > Brassicales > Brassicaceae > Eutrema > Eutrema yunnanense. The sequence continues at coordinate 199,116 of PKML01037409.1, forward strand.
CATAGAATCTAGCTTGGCCTGTACTTCAGCAATCTGCGATCCATCCATGTTCTCATTCTGTCTCTTTCGCTCAAAGTCTACATTTTTGGTGTTATTGCTAGACGCCACATAAGCATCATCTGGATACATGGTATTGAAATTCCCATTGCTCGAAGCATCCAAAGCCATATGATACCTCCAATCAATCCCTCTGAAGAAGCAACCCATCAGCTGAACATCAGAGTACCCGTGATGTGGACAATCTCTCTGGTATGATCTGAATCTCGTCCAAGCAGCCTTGAACGCCTCAGTAGGTCCTTGAGAAAACTGGGAGATCTAGTTCCTCAGATCCTCGGATCGTGCATCATCATAGAAGTTGTTCAGGAAAGCAGTCTTAGTCTCTTCCCAAGTAGTCAGTGATCCAGAAGGTAACAGCTTCAGCCAGTAAGTCGCATCTCCACCAAGAGAGTATGGGAAGAGCTTGCAGAAGAGGTAATCATAGGACACTCCATTGATGTTGATGGTAGTGACCAAATCCTCAAACCTCTCAATATGGTCCATGGGATGTTCATTGGAAAGACCATGAAAAGGGTGCTGACCCACAAGAGTGTAGTATGAAGGTTTCAACTAAAGTCATTCCGCTGAAAAGCAGGAGGACGAATCGCTGATCGATTTGCATAAAACTGATCAGGCCTGTTTTACTCACCAATCATTCTACCACGATTAACCACAACATTCCATGCGTTCGCGTTCCCAGCGACGTTCCCAGCGATAATCTCCTCGACAACAGGAGCAGGTGGAATGATGTTCTCCTTCCATCCAATCGTTGCCCTCGCGCATTGCACAATTGACCATCTTGGTCTCTGTAAGCACCAGCTTCATCTCGAACCAAAACCAATGGATTGTTGTTCATCTCTGTTGGCTTCTTTGCTATTCTGTTTGTGTGTTCCACAAGTGCTAGCTGCTCCAATGACAGTTCAACTAGCTGAGTGCTCTTGTTCCTTCTGGTTTCACGAATAGGCATACACCTGAAAAACACTAGGCAAGGCACGTAAGTAATAAAAAAACACGATGATTATCGACCGACACTGGGTGGTGTCGATCGATATCAACAAAAAAAACACGACGAGTATCGACCGACACTGAGTAGTATCGATCGATACCGATGAACTTAGGCGAAATTCTCAAACTAAAATCTAATGGCGAATTGAGTCCCCGACAACGGCGCCAAATTTGATATGCTCAAATTAATACCCTAAAAGTACTAAAGCAGTTGTTATAGTATATGTAAGGGTCGAACACAAGAACTCATAGAAACACACAATAGATTATATAGATGAGAATCAAGCTAAGCAATTCAGTTGAAACAAAAAGCAATAGACAGTAGAAGAGTTGTAAAATCGATGGGAGAAAGATAGGTTCAGGGTATTTCTCAGGAAAACAATGAATGGAGATAAAGTAACTAATCAGGGTTCAGGTTATGCACGGTTCTTGAACTCAAATCACTAAAGTATAATTAACCAACTGTCGTTGCGAGAATTATATAAATCTAAACTTCAGAATCCCAAAACTCTTTGTGAATCCTAAAGTCTAAACCAGCTTTTAGTTCAAGTTTGATTTGTTCACAAAACAACTAAACCAAATCTCTTTGTGAATAGTTATTTTGCTCACCCTAAGCTCTATCAGGTTTCTCAATTGTACTGTCGTGCCTAATCGATTAACCTAAGATCTAAGTTCTAGGTGATCAATCTAGAATTAGCGTTGAGAACAACCTATGGTGAAGAACTAATTCAGATTATGAACCCTAAACAATAAATCAACCTAGCATTCAAAGAAATCCCTTATGAGAACCCTAAACCTAACAAGAGATCTACTCAGACATGGAAATTGAAGCAATAAACATGACTGAATAAATACTCAAATAGATATAACGAAAGAGTAACAAGAGGGTTCGAAATCTTCTCTTGGACGAACAGAGTTTCAGACTTGTCTCCATTCAAAAGCTCTCTCACAAAACCAAAGTAAAATAAAGCATAGCCATCAAAATGGCTGTAAAATCCTAATAAATAACCTAAGTCACGTTTTGGGGCTTCTTGTAAATAATAAAGTCTTCTGGGCAATTTTGCAATTTCTCAACTCTTGGAAAAGTCGCGACTCGTGTCTGCTGCAGTGAGTATCGACCGATACTGGTCAGTATCGATCGATACCGAGGCTTCAAATCGGGTACTCAGCTACACAAACTTCTGCTTTGCTCCAAAATGCTCCAGAAAGCTCCAATATCTCCAATTATGCTCCAAACGTGCTAAAACCTGTAAAAGACTCTAAAACACTACAAAATAGTAGAAAGACTCTATAAAACGGACTTATATCATGGCCTAAAAGGCGTAAAAACCATGATATATCAATGGTTGCCTTATCACGTTATCCACCTCCCTGGATTTTTGTTTGACTTAGTTGAACGATTTCTAAATCAATACTATCCAAAAACCTTTATAAACACACAGAGTTTAGTCGTCTTCTTCATTCACTTGATTAAGTTCGTTTAGAGTCGTGTGTTGGAGTGATAGCGAAACCGGTTATGAGTGGTTGTATCCTAAACTCTTGGATCACCGATTCCCGTCGCACTACGGGTAATTCAAAGAGTTAAGAAAGAGTTCTATAAACTCGCCTGCTCTCGTTACTCTTCCCTTAAAAACGTTTATGTTCTCTGTTTCAATTGCTTTGTCGTAGTGTTTCAATTGCTTTGCCGTAGTGTTGCAATTTTTTGATCTACATTCTTAACTCTTTGAATCCGTTGTTGTTATATAAACATTTAACGGATTGAAACTGAGTTTTCATAAACGGGTGACGAGAGCTTGTGAGTGATTACAAGTCTCACATTTAGTTTACCAGTTGCGATTGGTTAAAACTTCAAACACATTACGACAAGAGCTTGCAAGTCTCGGAATGGTGTAGTGATTGATTCAATCGAACTCTCAAGTCTGAGAAGAGACCTGCAATTTCAGTCTCAATTGAGTTGCAAATGTAAGAGTAACAAAACATGCAGCGTTTTTATTTATTTATTAACAATTGGCTTTAAAATTTGCAATTGTTTTATTGTCGAGACCTGCAATTTCTGTTTGAACGTGCAGTTTTTTTTTTTTTTTTTGTATTT
>PKML01037409.1:228051-249012 GCA_002933935.1 Eutrema yunnanense
CCGAGTGAAGTTTTAGCTCGGGGAAGTTTTAGCCGGGGCAAATATAATTCAATCGTATCCGGTCGGAATTTGGTCGGAATTGTTTTGAAATTTCCGACCAATTTCCGACTATTTATCCTATATGGTCGGAAATTGGTCGGAAATGTCTTGATCGGTTATAACCGATCGTCCTAACCGATCGCTGGGAACGATTTTTCATCTTAACCGATCGCATTTTCTTGACCGATCGGCATAACCGATCACCTCAGATTCTGATCGGTTATAACCGATCGCTGTAACCGACTAATTTCTGACTATTTATCCTATATGGTCGGAAATTGGTCGGAAATTTCCGACCAATTTCCGACTATACGAATATTGGTCGGAAATTGGTCGGAAATTGGTCGGAAATTCAATCCCATTTCCGACCAATTTCCGACGATTGTTACTCGGTCTCCAATTCGTCGGAAATCCGTCGGTATTTCCGACCATATTTCCGACCAATTAAAAATGGTCGGGAATTTCCGACCAATTTCAGACGGATGTGTTTTAATCGGAATGTCGTCGGAAGTTGGTCGGAAATTTCCGACCATTTTTAATTGGTCGGAAATTTGGTCGGAAATCGAGATGTTTTCTTGTAGTGTGTATGGAGATCGGAAATCAATAAGGAGTGAATTTTTATTGTTAATGAAGAAAAACGAGGTAGATTACTAGCTTTGGAATCAAGTAATACTCTTGCGGAGTTAAAAACAATGGTTTTAGAGGACTATGGAGTAGTCGAAAAGAATGTCGAGTTCAATTATCTACCGAGTGATTTGATCGATAACTTAGGATCACCCCCAGTTATCATCCCAAATGATCGTCAAGTACATTTTTTGTTGGGTATGCAAAGAAGAATGCGTCGATACGTTTGTGTGTGACGTTTACAACTACAATTGATTTGAATATGGAACCATCTGATTCAAGTAGTAGAGAAGATGATGCTAAGTTGCCTCAAAGTCAGAAGAATTTGTGAAAGATCATCGCAATGATGACTTCAAAACGAATGTTTGTAACGTTTTGGATGTTGGCGATGATGGTGATGATGGCATGCTTTCTGGAAACAAAGAAGACAGTGACAAGAAAGCTCGGTTTTGGTTGATTGATGATGTAAAGAAGGACCAAAATTTTAGAAGCAAAACCGCTTTGAAGGCAACTCTGGAAATCGCAGCAATGAAGCATAACTTTGACTATAGTGTTGTACAATCATAAAAAAATGGTGGTATATACGCTGCAAAGATCTTGTATGCAATTGGCGTGTTCATTCAGAGGGTCTACATGGGTCAACGTATTTCAATATCAACAAGAATGTAGCTGAACATACATGTGCCCCTTCTAGGAAAAACAAATCCTCTAGGACAGCTTCAACAAAAACAATCGGCAGTCTGATTATGCATAAGTATGAGGGTGTTAAGGAAGGGCCTAAACCGAGAGAAAACATAAAGATTATGTGTACGGAGCATGGATGCGAGTGTAGTCTTTGGTCTGCGTCAGCCTCACCCGCGTTTTGATGATGTTTTCAACTAGAAGTTCAAACGAGTGACGACCCCATGGGTACTTCTGATGCTGACCAATATCCATCACCAGTTTGATGTATTTGTGTGGGATATTAATAGTCGCACTATGCGCCATAACTAAACCCGCAATAACACACAAGTACACCAACCTCAATATGTCATCACGCTTCCACTTGTGTACACCTCGATTTATCTAGATAGTGACTAAAGACCATGACCATGGTCTGAAAGTCCCTTGATTTCTTGAGAAAAAGAAACACAATACACACACATAAAGTATACTTGTTTAGAGATACACACATAATACAATTGAAGAACGAGTGCTTCTAATTCACGATTTTCTTCAAAACCCACATATAAAAACCTCTAACTCACAAATCAAGAAATTGACACTTAACACATGCAAAGACTTAGAATTACACAAAACCAAATGATACGTGCTCAAGTGTTGAAGAAGCTGGACTAAGGTCTCTCTCTTCTGTCAACGGGATAAGATGGATGTTGCTGGTGGGGCGATGAGAACCACAAGAGAGGCGACGGTCTCTTGATACTTCAAGGGTTTTCCCTAAGATCGGACTCACTCACGATCTAAAGAGAGGAAACGTTTTTGTGTAGAACAAAAACTCGAAAATAACCAAAGAAAATTCTTATTGTCTGCGTGAGGAAGAAAGGACAAAGCCTTAGGGTTTTTAAACAAAAAAAAAACCCAAAAGAAAAGGAATAAATCGAAAAAGAAATAACAAGACGGGTCCTTAACAATTTAGGCCCGTTTACAAAAGAATTAAAAGGACTAAGAGAGATAGAAGGGGGGCCTCGTGTGCTTGGTCTTCAAGGCTTGCAGAGGGTCATTAATTGGGCCAATAATATTGCAAGCCGTTTAGCCTCGGTAAAAACCCATCTTCGCAAAACCTAGTGGGATAAAAACGAAGGTTGGGAAAAGAGCACCAAACAACTTACAAACCCAACTAATGACCTTCCTTGGGCCTAAGTCATCTCTGGTGAAGTGAAATCGACAATAGATAAGTGGGCCACGAGCCTGTGCTTGATGAGTGGCCACTTAGTGTTATCAGCCAGCAAAGGATCCAGCCGATATGTCTTCAGTGTTTGGACGTTCTGGTCTGAATGGTAAGGATTCTTGGGCTGATCTCTAGTGTTCTGGAAACTAGACTCAAAGAGCTTCAAATACATATGTAGATCGCCTTCTGGATCGTCCGGGATCATGAGTGGATCCTGCTTCAAAGAATCGGCCAAATAACTGCTCGCAAACGGGCTTAGCGGACTAGTGTCCGTCTTGAAGAAACCTTCTTGTCTGAGCTGGTACATGAACATGTTGAACTTCTTTTCCATGTCCCTGCTCCTGGTTCTAGTCACTGGTCCACTTGGTACTAGTGGTGCTTGTATGACTTGGGTCGTTGACTCGATGTCCTCATCACTCCCTCCCTCTTCATGAGGTTTTGACCCCAAAACATCATCACCTGCATCAAAACGAGCTAAGTCAGAAACATTGAATGTATCAGACACCTTAATCTCACCTGGGAGCTCGAGCTTGTAGGCGTTGTCATTGATTTTCTCCAAGATTTTGAATGGGCCGTCTCCGCGAGGCGATAGCTTCGATTTGCGTTTGTCCGGGAAACGCTCCGGTCTCATGTGAAACCACACCCATTCTCCAACTTCAAAAGACACGTGTTTCCTGCCCTTGTTGGCATTCTTCACACGTAGGGCATTGGTTCTTTCGAGCTGATCTTTGACCGATTGATGTAGCTTTTTCACGTATGCGGCCTTCTTGGCTCCATCGAGGTTTAAGAACTCCGTTTGAGGTAGAGGCTTAAGATCCAATGGTGTCTGTGGATTAAATCCATATGCAACCTGAAAAGGAGACAAATGAGTAGCACTATGGACAGCTCTATTATAAGCAAACTCGACAAAAGGTAGAGCTTCAAGCCAAGTTTTAAGATTTCTCACTATTGTTGCTCGAAGCAACGTTCCAAGTGTACGGTTAACGACTTCAGTTTGGCCATCGGTTTGTGGATGGCAGGTCGTGTAGAATAGCAGCTTGGTTCCTAGTTTCTTCCAGAGGGTTCTCCAAAAGTGGCTCAGGAACTTGGTATCACGATCGGAGACGATCGTCTTAGGTATTCCATGTAGTCGGACAATCTCTTTGAAAATGAGGTCTGCGGTTTGTGTAGCATCGTTTGTCTTGGCACATGGAATGAAGTGTGCCATCTTCGAGAACCGATCCACCACGACAAAGATGGAGTCCTTGTGTATGATCTTAGGCAAACCTAGCACAAAGTCCATAGAAATATCAATCCATGGTAAAGTAGGAATCGGTAAAGGAAGATACAAACCGTGCGGGTGAACCCGAGACTTGGCTTTCTTGCAAGTGATACATCTTGCACAGAAAGTTTCGACCGACTATTTAAGGTGTGGCCAAAAGAAGTGCTCCTTCAGCATGGCAAGTGTCTTCTCAATGCCAAAATGACCCATGAGGCCTCCTCCATGAGCTTCTCGGACTATAAGCTCTCTTAACGAGCATTGCGGAATGCATAGGCGTTTATCTTTAAAAAGATAACCGTCATGGACATAGTAAGAAGCGTGGGCTCCCTTACCATGGTTCTTGTATATCTCTGCAAAATCAACATCAGATTCATATAATGGAATAATCATTTCAAATCCAAGAACCTTGGCTTCCATGGTCGATATTAGCGCATATCTCCGAGATAGGGCATCGGCCACCACATTATCTTTTCCTTTCTTGTACTTGATCACATATGGGAACGTCTCTATAAACTCCAGCCACTTAGCATGTCTTCGCTTGAGGTTAGTCTGACCCCTAAGATGCTTCAAAGTCTCATGATCCGTGTGGATGACACACTCCTTCGATAGTAGGTAATGCTGCCACATCTCCATTGCTCGGACTAAGGCGTAGAGCTCCTTGTCATAAGTAGGATAGTTGAGAGTGGCTCCACTAAGTTTCTCACTGAAGTAAGCAACAGGTTTACCTCCTTGAGTAAGCACAGCACCGATCCCTAAACCTGAGGCATCACACTCAATTTCAAACGTTTTAGAGAAATCGGGTAAAGTTAAAACGGGAGCATGAGTCAAACGATCGTTTAGGCCTTTGAAGGCCTCTTCCTGGGCTTCTCCCCACTTGAATGCCACGTCCTTCTTGATGATGGCAGTTAGAGGTGCAGCAAGGGTGCTGAAGTCCTTCACGAACCGTCAGTAAAAGCTAGCCAAGCCGTGAAAGCTTCGAACTTGGCTAACGGTTGTTGGCGTAGGCCATTCTTGGATGGCTTGGACCTTCTCCTGGTCCACTCTAAGTCCATGTGAACTCACAACAAATCCTAAAAATACAAGCTCATTAGCACAAAATGTGCACTTCTTCAAGTTGGCGTAAAGACCATCTCGTTGAAGCGTCTGAAGATTTTGTTCTAAATGAGATAAATGTTCAGCTAGAGTTCGACTATAAATGAGAATATCATCGAAGTATACCACTACAAACTTACTAATGTAGGGTCTAAGAACCTCATTCATGAGTCGCATGAAGGTACTTGGCGCGTTAGTTAGCCCGAAAGGCATAACTAGCCATTCGTAGAGGCCTTGCTTCGTCTTGAAGGCCGTCTTCCATTTGTCACCTTCTCTCATTCGTACTTGGTGGTATCCACTCCTGAGATCAAGCTTGGAAAATAAATTAGAACCCGAAAGCTCATCAAGCATGTCATCTAACCTTGGTATCGGATGTCGGTATTTGATCGTTATGTTGTTTATCGCGCGACAATCCACGCACATCCTCCACGTCCCATCCTTCTTTGGCACCAAAAGGACTGGCACGGCACATGGACTAAGGCTCTCACGAACATAGCCCTTGTCCATAAGTTCTCTCACTTGCTTCTCTAGTTCCTTGGCTTCGTCCGGATTAACGCGATATGCGGCTCGATTGGGTAATGGGGCTCCGGGCACAAAATCGATCTGGTGCTCTATTCCTCTTATAGGAGGTAAGCGAGGAGGTATCTCATCAGGAAACACATCAGCAAATCGGTCCAAGAGTTGAGTAACGTCAGTAGGAAGTTGTTGCTCCAACGCCCTAGAACCTGCACTTAAAGTCTCCTTAAAGATCATTTGTAATACCGGTTCTTTGCAAGTGATTGCCTTAGAAATATAACTAGACTTGATAAACAAATTGTTCCTGGTCGATGCATCTTTTTCTTTTAACATTTTAACTTGTAATTCGTGTACTTGAGTAGGTGTAAGAGGTGTTAAATTATACTTCTTTTTATCATGCACAAACGAATACATGTTACTTCGGCCATGGTGAATGGCGTCCTTGTCAAACTGCCAAGGTCTACCAAGAAGAAGATGGCCAGCTTGCATAGGAACAACCTCACACACAACTTCATCCGAGTACTTACCCACATTGAATGGTACAAGCACTTGGTCCGTGACGCGTAATTCAGCCTTATCGTTTAACCATCTTAGCTTATATGGGTGAGGGTGTTTAGCACGTTCTAGACAGAGCTTAGTGACCATGTAGTCGCTCGCCACATTGGTACACGACCCTCCATCAATTACCAAATTACATACCTTGCCTCGGATGGAACATCTTGTATGAAAGATGTTGTCTCTTTGGGCTGTCTCGTCAGGATGAACCGTGAGGTTCAAGGCTCGTCTTATGACCAGAGACTCACCATATTCAGCCTCACAATCTACTTCTTCAGTGGCTGCTTCGGTCATTTGCACATCGGCCTCATCTTGAGACTCGTACTCACCCGAATCCAACATGATCATAACTCGGGGATTTGGGCATTCTCTAGCCATGTGTCCTCTGCCCTTGCACTTAAAACATGTTATGTCACGAGTTCTAGAAGTACTTGGGTTAGAAAACTTACCTTGATTAGGCTCAGAGGCCTTAGAAGTGAACCTAGGGTCGATTTCGACCGACTTGCCCTTCTCTGCGGCCTTAGATGGAAAGCTGGTTGGAGTTTGGGTCTTGGCTCGGTTCTGGTCCCATGTTTGGTTACTCCATCTCCGTCCAGTATCATAGGACTTCTTCTTCAAGTGTTGCTCAGCTTGAATGGCATGGTGTAAGATGTCCTTCAAGTCGTGGTATGGAAGCTTCTCCACTTTGTGACTTAGTCGTTCGTTGAGTCCGTCTAAGAACTGAGCCATGAGTGTCTCGGTGTCTTCATCCAGCTCCAAACGGTTTCTAAGATGTTCAAACTCTTCAAAGTATTCTTCCACGCTCCTGGTTCCTTGGGTTAATTTTCGGAACCTCTTTTGAAGATCTCGATGATAATAGCTCGGAACATATCGCTTCTTCATGAGCTGTCTCATCTCTCGCCAAGTGCTGACCTGAGGTGATTGGCTCCTTCTTCTGTCAGCTACCTCACGATCCCACCATGAGAGAGCATGGTCAGTGAGTTGAGCAACGGCCAAAGCCAGCCTTCTTTGCTCGTTGTAGTCGTAGTACACGAAGATATGCTCCATGCGTTGCTCCCACTCCAAATAAGCCTCGGGATCAACTCTTCCAGCAAACGTAGGTGCCTTAAGCTTCATGTCCTGGGAGTGTTGGTGCCTTGGGAAGTCACCTTCGGCCTCCTCAAAGACGTCTTGTCTCGGTCCTCTTCTCCTTACTCGCGGCTGTTCCTCTATCGGAACATCGTCCGGATCTTCGCCTAGGTTGTTGGCTCGTCGTTGTGCTCTTGGTAGAGGATTGTTGTTGGCTTGAGGCTGCTCCATATGATCTAGCCTTTGGACTACGCTCTGGAGCTGTTGTTGCATAGCCGTGATTGCTTGCATGAGAATGGCATTAGGGTCTTGCGGTACAGTATTGTTTTCCATTGTTTCTCCTTGCAAAAAAAATTTCACAAAGTGTATCAATGGAGCTCAAAAAAAAAAAAATTCTTAAATCTAAAAGGAAAAATTCTAAACTAAACTCTCTCTTTTTTTTTTTTTTTGATTAACTTAACAAAAAAATGAATTAACAAAATCGAAAATCCTAATGTATGGTTCTTTTCTATATTTTTTTTTTGTTGAATCTAGCAACCTAAACAAGAACAAAAAAAATACAGAAAATTAAAAGATGATAAGGGAACGTTTACACCTTAGATTCAGGAGCTTTTGAAGCTCTGATACCAAAATGATACGTGCTCAAGTGTTGAAGAAGCTGGACTAAGGTCTCTCTCTTCTGTCAACGGGATAAGATGGAGGTTGCTGGTGGGGCGATGAGAACCACAAGAGAGGCGACGGTCTCTTGATACTTCAAGGGTTTTCCCTAAGGATCGGACTCACTCACGATCTAAAGAGAGGAAACGTTTTTGTGTAGAACAAAAACTCGAAAATAACCAAAGAAAATTCTTATTGTCTGCGTGAGGAAGAAAGGACAAAGCCTTAGGGTTTTTAAAGAAAACACACGCCCAAAAGAAAAGGAATAAATCGAAAAAGAAATAACAAGACGGGTCCTTAACAATTTAGGCCCGTTTACAAAAGAATTAAAAGGACTAAGAGAGATAGAAGGGGGGCCTCGTGTGATTGGTCTTCAAGGTTTGCAGAGGGTCATTAATTGGGCCAATAATATTGCAAGCCGTTTAGCCTCGGTAAAAACCCATCTTCGCAAAACCTAGTGGGATAAAAACGAAGGTTGGGAAAAGAGCACCAAACGACTTACAAACCCAACTAATGACCTTCCTTGGGCCTAAGTCGTCTCTGGTGAAGTGAAATCGACAATAGATAAGTGGGCCACGAGCCTGGGCTTGATGAGTGGCCACTTAGTGTTATCGGCCAGCAAAGGATCCAGCCGATATGTCTTCAGTGTTTGGACGTTCTGGTCCGAATGGTAAGGATTCTTGGGCTGATCTCTAGTGTTCTGGAAACTAGACTCAAAGAGCTTCAAATCCATATGTAGATCGCCTTCTGGATCGTTCGGGATCATGAGTGGATCCTGCTTCAAAGAATCGGCCCAATAACTGCTCGCAAACGGGCTTAGCAGACTAGTGTCCGTCTTGACGAAACCTTCTTGTCTGAGCTGGTCTATGAACATGTTGAACTTCTTTTCCATGTCCCTGCTCCTGGTTCTAGTCACTGGTCCACTTGGTACTAGTGGTGCTTGTATGACTTGGGTCGTTGACTCGATGTCCTCATCACCAAAGAAGATGAAATAGGCAGAGCAAGAGTTAAACTAGCATATCACAATCTTACGCGCGGCCAGAGATGGAAGCTACTGGTCGAGTGAATAGATTGTAGGGCGTACGTTATACGGAAGTAGACTACGTCATTATTATGTCCTGTTCGTGGAGTTATAATCTAGAAACACCGGTTACTAATGAGCTAGGGGCCGTTTGATTGAATCGAGCATACCCCGAGATATTCCTCTCGACCCAGCAACGTTTTAGAATAGTTACAACCGTCTTTAGGAGTGTAGTTTAGCAATAGAGTCCGTAGAAGGCTCGGCCCACGACGTTAAGATCGCCCTCCTGGAGGCCCAACATGGAAGGTTCGGCCCACGACGGGGTCTCATGAGACTGCTTACAAGCTGAAGTAAGCGAGGTCGCGAGATAGTGCGAGTCAACAAACTAGAAGAGCCGAGCACGAGGAAAGAAAGCGAGCTCTCAGGAAGATAAGAGCGTGCACTTGGCCAAGTTCAAACCTGGCCAAACACAATTATTTCATATTAAAAACAAAAGATTACAAATTTAAATATGTAGTTAATATGTATAATAATTAGGCAGTTACATTCTCAGCTGGTATAAGTTTCGAATATCAGCTTCATTGTAAATTAGTGAATTCTTGGCAAACATAAGAATATACTACTTTTCTATCAAAATCTTCTAAGTAATTTTGAAGAACATACAACATGCAAGCCGATAATTGAGGTTGTGAGATTCTGCTCTCACAATTTGGCGCCGTCTGTGGGGATTTTAAGAGAAAAGTTATATATTATTATGTTTGCCAAGAATTCGGTTCTTTACAATGAAGCTGATATTCGAAACTTATACCAACTGAGAATGTAACTGCCTAATTATTATACACATTAACTACATAATTAAATTCGTAATCTTTTGTTTTTAATATGAAATAATTGTGTCTTCCCTGGTTTGAACTTGGTCAAGTGCACGCTCTTATCTTCATGCGAGCTCGCTTTCTTTCCCCGTGTTCGGCTCTTCTAGCTTGTTGACTCGCTCTATCCCGCGACCTCGCTTACTTCAGCTTGTAAACAGTCTCATGAGACCCCGTCGTGGGTCGAGCCTTCCTTGTTGGGCCTGTTTACTCGGACTGGGCCTTGAGTGTGGAATCTGGGCCCAACAGTTGCCCCCTAATATCCTCATTGACTCATCATTGAGGATGTGATGCTGCAATCTCGGATCCCGATTGGTCTCTTAGTTAATGCAATCTCGGTCGCCGATTGGTCTTTCGCCTTCTCAGTGCCGAAATTGCAGGGATCTTTTATTAAGCATGCGATATTTAAGGGAAGTGACAGGGCGAGTGGGTGAGTGGGCGAGAGGGCGATTGGTATAAATGAATGGTTCGCGCTGCTTCATCTTCCCACGTCGCCTCAACTTCCCATTCCCCAAGGTAATGATGTCTTCTTTACTCCCTTCTCTTTCTTTTTTTTTTTTAACTGAGTCGAGTCGTATTTACGATTTATTCTTCACTGCTTATCTTTCTCTGCAAAAAGCCCTTCCCTTGTTAATTTCGACAAACTCGCTCCTTTCATCCTCGATTTTTTTACTTTTCTACTATGGCCTCCCCTTCACAGCCGAGTGCTTCACTCAATCCCACCGATCAGTTCGGGCCTCATTCGGGGAGCACGGTCTCCCCTGAGGAGCTCAAAAATATTTATTCCTTATGGGGACTCGATTTCTGTGATTTCCTTGTTCCTTCGGATGGTGATTCTCCGGAAAATCCTCCGGAGGGTTACGCCGTGTTCTTCTTGAAGTGCCGCCTCACCTTTCCTATCTCGGCGGCCATCTCTTACATTGTCGGCGACCTCGAGCTCGCCCACTCCCAGCTCATGCCCAGCGCGATGAGAAACTTAGTCGCACTCTGGGTGAGATCTAAAGAAACCGGAGTTATGTTTAACACCGAGGAGTTTCGCCAGCTCTTCAATGTCAAAGCGAACTCGAACCTTCGCGGAACCTATTATTTTCCGGCAAAGGTTAACTGATATGTCTTCAGGTTCAATGCAAGGGAGGATAAATGGTGGGAGCAATGGTTATATTTCAGAATCTCCGGGAAGTCTATTGAGGGCGAGTCGATAGTTCGGCGTTCCTGAGATCAAATTACCGGTTAGCATGAACCCTAGGAAGCTGGCTCGTATGCCTTTTTCAGGAATTCCTTAATTGTTTTTTCTTCTGTTCTGATTTGACTTTCCTTTTGCAGAGTCTATTGATTCCTCGAAGACTGTGACGGCTGAGGTTTGGCAGCTCATCGATCTTCTTAGAAAACAGAACTCCGACTGGAAGCAGTTTACTCTTGCCAGAGTTTTGCAAGCTCGTGATCGTCCTTCTCCCAGGCTGTCCGTTGTGGCTGCTCTCCGGCTCGCAGGTTCGTATCCCCTTTTCATTTTCTTTTCTCTCTCCCCTCCCTTTTTTTTAACAAAAGAGATCATAGGCTTTTTTTTTTTTTTTTAAATCGACGTCACCTGGCTTCGCAGGTTCTCCATCTCCCTCGACTCAAGCTCATGTCCCAACTCACGCTCAATCTTCGACTCCAGCTCCATCTCTCATTCCGAAACTTGAAGCCGTTGCCAAGGATTTAACTCTCGATGTGGTTGGTTTTCCTGTCAAATCCCAAGTGCAAGATACTGCTCCTACCGTTTCTCTGATTAACCTGGTTCCTCACGACAGCTCCACTGAATCCAACAAGATGGTCCCTCCTAGGAAAACAGAGCGTCTTTTGTACAGGGAGAGGATGCGACTGCGTCCTGTCCCGACTCCAGCTGGTACTCTTGACAAGAAGGTTAAGGAGGCTCTTGGTAAATCTGCTCGTGCTGATACCTCGCGTCGCGAGGACTCTAAAAAGGATGACCATCGTGAATCCGATGCTGATCGCGGTGATGGTGGTGATCTTCCTATGGACGATGAGACTAAGGTTGCTCAGCATGATACGCGAGCTGGGAACTCCCAAAGGTCAATCTCCAGGGTGTCTTCTAAGGAGCCTAGTCACTCTGTCGAACACCAATCTCGCCTTAAGCGATCTCGCGGTGACGGATTTGAGGGTAAGGACGTAGCGTGGAGACAGGTGGCACCTCGCTCGCAGGGTGGTGGAAGCAACTCTCTGAACGCTTTCAGGTTCGACTTTGATGGTCTTGAGGCGATTGTCGAGAACAGCTCTCAGCTTGCAAATCTTTTCAGGCGTGTTAGGCCTTCTTCCTGCTTCTTGTCATCCCTTAGAAATATGAAGAAACCTGAAGGCTACACCAAGTTTGCTAGCGCAATGGGCCATGTAGCTTCAATTCCTTTTTTTTTTTTGATTTCCTTTGTGAGTTTTTGAATTTCTTTTCAGGCTATCTCTGCTGAGAATGAGCTGGTTAACTCATTCGAGCAGGATCTCCGCTCTATCACTCAGCCTGAGGAAGTCTAGAGGGTGGCTAAGACTATTACCGACCTAGTCACTGAACGGGATGCACTGGTGGCAAGGCTTACGCGGAGTGAGGAGGAGATGACTAACATCGCCCTCATGGAGAGCCAAGTTAAAGATCAGGCCGATTTGGCCAAGAAATAGGAAGACTCTGCTCGGGAAGCTCAGGCTCGATCCGACACCCTCCAATGTTAGATCTCACTATTAGATAAATCCAATGAAGATTTGAGAGTGAAACTCCGAGTTGCCGAGGGTCGTGTTGGAACGGCTGAGGATGGTTTACGTTCTGCCAGCGAGAGTATCGTCGGCCTCAGGGTCCAGGTTGAGAAAGTCAAGGAGGACTCGAGGAAGCTTGCCAAGAAGCAAAAGGAGATGTTGAAGAAGGCAGAGAAGGCTGCAAGGAAGGAGATGTCCAAGCAGTACCACACCATCCTGCTGAGGATAAATGATAAATTTGAGAAGAAGAAAATCGAGGTTGACACCGAGACCCTGATCATGGAGTGCAAGTCCAACATCATTCGTCTTAACGACATTATTAATCAGACCATCAATGACTTTGAGGCTGAGAAGCTGAGATTGGATGCGGAGCTCGCCATCGTCCAGGTATCCGATCTTTCCTTGGGTAAACTCGATCTTCCGCAGGTATCCGACGATTCAGTTACTTTACCTGTTGGGTCGAGCGTGCAACCACTAAGTGACCAACTGGACCTTGGTTCTTAGGAGTTTAGGAGGGACTTTTCGTTGCCCCCAGACCAGCCTGTCTCAGCGAGTAAGCTGGCTGAGCCTACCAGCTAGTGACTATTCTCTTCTTTTTTATCTCATTTTGGATTATCTTTCGAACTCGGTGCCTTGGGAGGCCTTTAAACTCATTTCCGGTTGTTGTTGAACTTTTTATGCCCGAGGGGGTCCTTTTTCTTTTTATGTTGAACCTATGCACCTTTCGTGGAGGCTTTAATTTTAGTCACTTTAATCTTTTAAAAATCTTTCGTCTTTAGAATTACTTATCATTTCTACCATTTAGAGGCTGACACTTTTCAATGGATCAAAGGCAGTCTTTCAACCAAATATATGGGACGTTCAGAGACCTTGTTCCCATGTCGTTTAGAGATCTCGGGAGCTGACCAAGCGATTTAAGACGCAGGGCCGAAGCCGTTTAGAGGCAGGCATGGAACCTAAACAGTTTAGACGTAAAGGTTGTTGTCATTCAGAGACTAGAAAGGTTGTGACCTTGCAATTTAGACACAAAGTCGAGTCATGCTAGTGGGTAGCATACTCTAGCTCGTAAGGTTGTTCGTTTATAGAGTAAAGCTTTAGCTTGTAGATATAATTTGAGAAACTTCAGGCTGTTTTTAGCAGGCTTAAGAGAAGATTTTTTTTATTGTAATAGATGTACCCTTGTGAGGTTGCCTACGTACCCTGAGTAGGGATCAAGCCTTTTGTATTTCGATTTTACAGGTGTCTTTTGTTTTAATGAAAGTATTTCTTCAAGTTCATGGCATTCCATGAGTTCCTTTCAAGCGCGTTGTCGTGCACCCTGATGAGTTTATACAAGCCGTTTTTTACTACCTCGGAGATCCGGTATGGACCTTCCCTGTTGGTGCCCAGTTTTCCAGCATTCATTTCCTTGGTATTTTCATATACTTTTCGTAGGACGAGCTCGCCAACTTGAAATCTTCGTTGTTTGACCTTTGAATAGTAATAACGCGCTGCTGCGTGTTGATAATTTTGAAGATTAAAGAGTGCTCGATCTCGACGCTCGTCGATAACATCGAGCTGGTCGAGGAGTATTTCGTTGTTTAGTTCCTCATTTATGGGACACACATCTGTCCTTAAGTTGGGGACTACGACCTCGGCAGGGACCCCAACCTCAATCCCATAAGCCAAGGAGAATGGTGTTTCTGCGGTTGCTTTACGAGGTGAGGTCCGACAGGACCATAGCATTCCTGGGAGCTTGTTAGACCATTTTTCCTTTTTAGCGTCCAATCGTTTTTTGAGATTACTCAATATCAGTTTGTTTGCTGCCTCGGCTTGCCCGTTGCCCTGAGGGTAACGAGGAGTCGAAGTTGTAAGCATAATTCGAGGAATCGATTTGAGATGAATTGTGAACCATTATCGGTTTTGATTTCATACGGGATTCCGTGCCAGCAAACTATATTCTGCCATACGAATTCTTCCACGTGATTTGCCTTAACCTGCTGGAAGGCCCCTGCTTCTATCCATTTGGTGAAGTAGTCAGTAAGGACGAGCAGAAAGCGACACCTCCTTCTTCCCGAGGTTACCAGAGGCCATACTATGTCCATAGGCCATCTCATAAATGGGTATGGAGATGAGATAGAAGACAAATTTTCAGTAGGCTAATGTAACGTGGGAGCATGTCGTTGGCATTTGTCGCATACTTTAGAGTGTTCTTCGCAATCGACGACTAGGGTGGGCCGAAAATACCCTTGCCTTTTGATTCTAATAGCTAACGCCCTTCCCCTTGAATGACTGCCACACGAGCCCCCGTGAACTTCCAGCATAACCGTGAAAGCTTCAGGTCTGTGGACGCACACAAGGTAGGGGCCATTCACACTTCGTTTATAGAGGTGAAAACTGATGATACAATATCTTGAAGCTATGGTTTTGAGTTTACGACCTTCCCACTTGTTGGGGGGAGCCTCACTCCCCTCAATTTATTGTATAATCGCTGCTCGCCAATCAATTCTCGCAAACATTTTTTCGCGGAGGGAAACATGCCTGTTGCCAAGCGGAGCTTGGTCCGGGTCCTCAGCTTCACCTATTTCAGGAGGAGGGTTGTCCTCTACTGGGGCCAGCACTACAACCAGCTCCATATTGTCGACATTAATTTCCATTAAATCTTCAACATCTTTTTCAACGTTAATGCTAGCTTTTCGATTCCTTCCACTGGAATCACTCTTTTCACAAGAAGATTCGAGGTCGAGGCGAGAGCTGCCAGCGCATCTGTAGTCGTGTTCTCACCTCGCGGGATCCGCGTTAGGCTGAAAACTTTGAACCGTTTGACTAGCTCGTGGACTATAGCTATATAAGATTTCATTCTCTTATCTCTGGCTTCGTATTCTCCATGGAACTGACTTGTAACGAGCTGAGAATCACTGAATTCACTTAAGATGCGTATTCCTATTCCAACTGCAAGTCGGAGACCTGCTATTAAAACCTCGTACTCGGCTTCGTTGTTTGATGCTGAGAAACCAAGCCTGAAAAACTGTTCCACGACCTCGTTGGTCGGGGATACGACGTGGATTCCAACACCTGCCCCTTGTTTCGAGGAAGCTCCATCAACGTAGAGCAGCCATGTTCTGGAGCTTGATTCAGCCATCTCGCTGCTCGCTGTAAGCTTGATGACGAAGTGAGCTAGTACTTGTGCATTGGCGCTAGTTCGAGGTCGATACTCAATATCGTACTCGCTTAGCTCAATAACCCACTTGGCTAGTCTACCGGACTGGCTGGGGCTATGTAGCACTGTGCGCAATGGATGTGTTGTCATTACTATGATAGAGTGTGACTGGAAGTACGGCATGAGTTTGCGAGTTGACACTACTACCGCCAAGGCCAATTTTTCCATTCTTGGATATCTGGTTTCAGCATCCACCAGGAACTTGCTCACGTAGTAGATTGGTCTCTGCTCAGCTCGCTCCTCTCTTACGAGGATGCCGCTTACCGGAGCCTCAGAGATTGCTACATATAGGTAGAGGGGTTCTCCATCAACTGGTTTTGAAATAATGGGGGGGCTCGGAGAGGTATGCTTTTAGCTGCTTAAAGGCTTCCCCACACTTGTCATCCCAAATGGTTTGTTTGTTTCCCTTTAACAATTGATAAAAGGGGAGACACTTATCAGTCGACCTGGAAATAAACCGGTTCAGAGTAGCGATGCGGCCTGTCAGCCTCTGCACCTCCTTTGCCGAGTTCGGAGGATGCATTTCCAAGAACGTGCTAATGTGTTTAGGGTTTGCTTCTATTCCTCTTTGGGTTGCTATGTAACCTAGGAATTCACCCAAAGCAACTCCAAAGGTACACTTTAAGGGATTCAGTTTCATCCCATACTTATTCAGTAAATCGAAACATTCCCCTAGTTGACTTATGTGGTCCTCTTCTTTCGAAGACTTAAGCAACATGTCGTCAATGTAGACCTCAACTGACTTACCCAAGAGGCTGGCGAACATCTTGTTCATAAGTTTTTGGTAGGTCGCTCCTGCGTTTTTGAGGCCGAATGGTATTACTTTGTAACAATACGTTCCTTGTTCTGTTATGAAGGATGTCTTATCCTGGTCCTCAAGATTCATTTGTATTTGATTATACCCCGAGAACGCATCCATGAAGCTTATGAGCTGGTGTCCTGCGGTAGCTTCCACCAGCTGGTCAATGTGAGGTAGGGGGAAGCTATCCTTAGGACACACTTTATTCAACTACAAGAGAACATCGTTTTAACGACTACGACTAGCGACTAAAAAATTAGTCACTAAACATTGCGACTAATTACCCACTATTTGCCGACTATTTGGCGACTAATACAATTTTGTCGTAATTGAGTCGCTATTTTACGACCTAACAATTTAGTCGCTATAGTAGTCGCTATTTTACGACTATTATGCGACTACATTTCAGACGGAAAATAATAGTCGCTACTTTCGCGACTACTTTGCTACTTTTTCGGTGGGTCGCTGATTTACGACTATGTTACGACTAATTTGCCGACGGCTAAGAGGAGTCGTATAATAGTCGCCATTCGGCGATCAATATACGACTATTTCGGAGGGTCGCATAGCAGTCGGTAATCAGTCGAAAAGACCGGTGAAAAACACGTGTTATTCGTTTTGGGGTTGGTGTAACGATTTTATGCGACAACAAGTTGTAGTCGCATTGCAGACGCCATGTAGTCGCTATTTAGTCGGCAGCAATGTCTATTTAATCTCAATTCATCCCATTTCTCCTCCTCATTCGATCTTCAAAAAAAAATCAAACGTATTTCTTCTCCTCATTCTATTTTTCAGTTATATAATGTCGGAAAATTATAATTATAATAATTTTCGGGAGTGGAGGTATAAGAGGTTTGATGAAGAGACGGGAAATTTCTCAGAAGAGTTCAGAACGGGGGTGGATGGATTCATGACATTTGCAAATAGCCAGCCTCTATCACAGAGTAATGGCGGTAAGTTTTTATGCCCTTGTAGTGTTTGCAAGAACGAGAAATTTATCCCGGGGACAAGAATTTGGAATCATCTTTATAGGAGAGGATTTATGCCAGATTATTATGTTTGGTATAAGCATGGAGAAGAAATCAATATGGATTTAGGATCGAGTTATGTTGATACGACATATATAAGTGGGAGTGAAAATGTGGGAAATGTAGTAGAAGATAGATATATGGATATGGTGAATGATGCATTTCCTCATAACGTGAGTTTTGATAACTATCATCAGGATGGTAGTTATCAGAATGTAGAAGAACCGGTACGTAACCATTCAAAGAAATTTTACGACTTGTTAAAAGGTGCAAATAATCCATTATACGATGGTTGTCGTGAAGGTCATTCACAGTTATCCTTAGCTGCTCGAGTCATGCAAACTAAGGCAGAATATAATATGAGTGAAAAGTTAGTGGATTCGGTATGCGAAATCTTGACAGACTATTTACCAGAAGAAAACAAGTCAACCAGATCACATTACGAGACAGAAAAATTGATGCGCAATTTAGGCCTCCCATATCATACAATTGATGTTTGTATTAACAATTGTATGATCTTCTGGAAAGATGACGAGAAGGAAGATAAATGTTTGTTTTGTGGTGCACAAAGATGGAAGCCTAAGAACGACCGACGTAGAACCAAAGTACCATACAGTCGTATGTGGTATCTACCTATTGTTGACAGATTGAAGAGAATGTATCAGAGCGAGAAGACTGCAGCGGCAATGAGATGGCATGCCAAACACCAATCAAAGGAGGGAGAAATGTTTCATCCTTTTGATGTGGCAGAGTGGAGATATTTTCAAGATCAAAATCCCCGGTTTGCCGAAGAACCCCGTAACGTTTATCTTGGATTATGTACCGATGGGTTCAATCCATTTGGCATGTCTCGTAATCATTCGTTGTGGCCCGTGATCTTGACTCCATATAATTTACCCCCTAGTATGTGCATGAATACAAAATATTTATTTCTTACAATTCTGAATTCTGGCCCAAATCATCCGCGAGCTAGTCTCGATATCTTCCTCCGACCTCTTATTGAGGAGTTAAAAGAGTTGTGGTCTAATGGCGTCGATGCATAAGATGTGTCCTTGAATCAAAATTTTAATCTAAAAGAAGTGCTTATGTGGACAATAAGCGACTTTTCGGCGTATATCATGTTATCCGGATGGACAACCCATGGAAAATTGTCTTGTCCAGTTTGCATGGAAAATACAAAGTCTTTTTATATACCTAATGGATAGAAGACGTGTTGGTTTGATTGTCACCGAAGATTTCTTCCTCATGGTCATCCACTAACGAGGAATACGATAGATTTCCTGAAGGGAAAAGACGCTTCGAGAGAGTATCCACCTCAGTCTTTGACCGGTAAGCAAGTTTATTGCGGGCGGTTGGCTGATGTAAATCCATCAAAAACAAAGAACGTCGGTGGAAACGGTCACGAAAAGAAGAAGTTGGGCTATGGGAAGCAACATAACTGGCACAAGGAACGCATATTCTGGGAGCTACCGTACTGGAGGGACCTCAATCTCCGACATTGTCTTGATGTGATGCATATAGAGAAGAATTTTTTTTGGCAACATCATGAATACTCTTATGAGTGTGAAGGGTAAATCGAAAGACAACATCATGTCAAGATTGGATATTGAACAATTTTGTTCTCGGCCACACTTACATATTGATAGTGAGGGTAAAGCTCCTTTCCCAGCCTTCACATTGACAGAAGAAGCCATACAAAGTTTACTGGAATGTGTGAAACATGCAGTTAAATTCCCAGATGGTTATTCCTCAGACTTAGCGACTTGTGTTGATATGAACAACCAAAAATTTTCAGGCATGAAGAGTCATGACTGCCATATTTTTATGGAGCGGTTACTTCCATTTATCTTTGCAGACCTCCTAGACCGGAATGTCCACCTTGTGTTATCATGTACTAATTAATTACGACTTTTCTCTAAATAAATATGATTATAGTAATTTATATAGTAACAGCTCCGCAATTTTCACGTATATTGTAGGGGTTGGAGCATTTTTCCGGGATTTATGTTCGAGAACTTTGCATAAAACTCACGTTCAAATTCTAAAACATAACATAGTTTTGATCCTATGCAATTTCGAAAAGATATTTCGACCTTCATTTTTCGATGTGATGGAGCACCTCCCTATACATCTCCCCTATGAAGCTGAATTAGGAGGCCCGGTCCAATATAGGTGGATGTATCCTTTTGGAAGGTTTTTCAAAAAGTTGAAAGGGAAAGCAAAGAACAAAAAATATGCGGCATGATCGATTATTGAATCATCTATCAATGACGAGATTGCTTATTTCTCAGAGCACTACTTTGCCGTGAATATACAAACGAAATCAAGGAAAATGCTAAATTCAATCACATCATGTCCACTATGCCATTTATATTGTATACGCTATGTATTTTGAATGTGAATTACTTTTCACTAATTCGGTCAGGTTAACAAGATTCGATGAAGGTGAAGTCCCCATATATCATGTTCCTGGGGTACCTTCTATATTTACGCACATAGGCCGTCCAAGTGGAGAAATGCATGAAATATGGCTCTCGGAAAGAGACTATCAATGCGCACATGCATATGTTTTACGAAATTGTGACTATTTTCAGCCAATTGAGAGGTATATAAGTTGGCATCTCTCGCACCATGTGTTTAAATATATAATCCACTAAATTTTTTCATTTTTGTGTTGGTCTTGTATAGTATGTTCGAGGAATATATTTCTGCAAAATACACAGGATTATCCGAAAAAGAACTCTCCGCGAAAAGAGCTGACGAATATCATATATGGGTGAAAGAATATGTATGTCTAAATAATATTCATAACTATGCATACATTTATACTTATAAATATTGATGCTATTGTTTATATATATGCATGTAGCTTACTGGAACGCCACGAATCCATTTCCTACTTGGGTTCAAGAGATAGTACATGGACCTTTGAATAAGGCCAAAACATGGCCAATGTATTTTACAAGAGGCTATTTGTATCATACACAAAATCACGGCGCTGGACGAAAGACATGTAATTATGGGATATGTGTTAAAGGTGAAAATTACACGGATGCATCTGATAAAGCGGATTTCTACGGGACCTTAACTGATATCATACAACTCGAGTACGAGGGGATGGTCAATTTGAGAATCACACTTTTTAAGTGTAATTGGTATGACCCTGTTATCGGTAGAGGCACTCGGAGGAGCAATGGTGGCGTTGTAGACGTTCTTTCATCAAAAAAATACAATAAATATGAACCATTTATTCTAAGGTACGTACTTATATATATATATATATATAGCATTTTATTAATGTCAATATACATATATATACATATGTATAACTTATATTGAAAACAGCCTCGCAAGCGGAGCAAGTTTGGTATATTCTGTACCCATACACAAAGAAACCGAAGCAGTTGTGTCTCAATGTTCTAAAACTGAATCCGAGGGGAAACATTTCAGGGGAATATGAAAAAAAAGAACCGACTCTTCTGCAAACAGAAAATGATGATGCTGTATTGATGACTACAATTGAAGATCTCGAACTCGACAATTTCGTACAAGGAGTAAACCCAATAAACCTCGATTACGATGTCGGAGATGCAGAACCAGAAGATG
>PKML01037409.1:249376-299815 GCA_002933935.1 Eutrema yunnanense
TATATATATTGATGCAGGTTTTCTGTCAGGATATGATGTTGGTATATATATATATATATATATTAACATAAACTTCTAATAAAATCTAAATGATAGATTTAAAACAGGTTGGAATCTCAAAAGATTTCATGCGGTGAATGATTGCCTTATTTGAAAATTGGATGTGTACATGACAGTTGAGAATCTTACCGAAGCAACCGTTTCCTCCTTTTTAGGCTTCCTCGACTCTTCCGCTTCTCAACTCTTTGGCAACCCTAGTAATGTTACAATAAATATACTCAAAATATTTTCTGCGGTGAATCATTGCCAATTTTGAAAAATGGGAAGTGTACATGACAGTTGAGAATCTTACCAATGCAACTGTATCCTCTTTTTTAGGCTTCCTCGACTCTTCTGCTTCTAAACTCTTCGGCAACCCTAGTAATGTTACAATATATATATATATTGTAACCAAAAGTTACAACTATTCACATATTATCCTGTCGAAAAATAAAAAAATTCACAGAACTCAAGATAACTGGAAATGGCAACCGAAGCTTTCCACTTACTATCACAAATCAACACATCTAAAACAGTTTGTAATCTAAAATTCAAGATCCTGCGTGTTTGGACCAGAGAATGGGATTTGTCTGGACCAAATATGAATCTACTACTTTGTGATGAAGATGTAATATCTATTCTTTTATAGTGCTTCTAAAAACTAACTATTTTGTCTTCAGGGAACAAGAATACAAGCAAACGTTTCAGGACAGACATTGAGATCGTTTTCTTGGGTGAAGCACTTTGAACGTTACTGGTTCTCACTCAAGGGTTTTTCTGTGATGTTTGGCGACATTCTAGGCAAAACCAATCGGCACATCTATCAAATTTATTTCAAGGATGACATAGAATTCACCTTACTCAAAGATAATCTAAACCCCAATCATTTCTTGGTTTTCACTCCCATCATTGACATCATTCGAGGCCCTGTTACCGAACGCTATTCTATAGGTATCTTCATTTATATTCAGAATATATTCATTTAGATCATAATATTTTGTATTGTTTATATAGTCATATTTTTTTGTTATAGATGTTATAGGAGTAATAATGTGGGTTGGAAAGATGAAAAGAAGATGGTCAGATGAATCTTCTTATCAGATTCCAAGGATGAAATCAAGTGTTCAGTTTACTATCCGAGACAGGGAGTAAGTGAAGGGTTAAAATTATTTGATAGAATTAACAAACTGGAATACGTTTCTAAATGAATATTCCTTTATGACAGGTTTAAAGGGTTAGAGTGTTTGGCATATGGTGAATTGGCTGAGCAATTATCCTCAAGTTTTACAAGTGCTCATGAATGGCACATTTTCTGTATTTTGAGATGTTTCCGTGTCGAAAAATTCTGCGTTGGGTTTATCTCGTTAATCATTGTTTACTTTCTGTTATATCCCACACCTTACTAACAACCACAAACTCTTTCAACTATAGGTAATACATGGCTAACAGCAGAAGAAGACCTTTCCAATATAGAGTTTGAAGATTATACTTTCCCATAACTCTACAATTGAGGTAAACCTCGACCGCCAGCATTGGCCCAGCCCCGCCTTGCTCCCGGCCTATCCCATGTAAGTTTTTCTTCCCCCCTTGGTTTAACTTCTCCAAAACCGACCCTAAACCGATTTAAATCGGAGTTTTCCTTCCCCACTTCATAAAAACGATTTTTAAGTCTAAGAAAGGGGATTTTTGGATCAAAACACACAAAAACCTCATCTCTTTGTTCTTGAGAGAGTGTTCTTGAGTCCAAAACCCAAAAACCTAAAATTTGGGGATGTTGTTTACTTTGTTCGATTTGAAGTGAATTAACCAAGGAATTTTCATTCTCTTACTCATTCATCATCAAAATTCAAGGTATATTCTCTCTAAACTCAGTTTTCTCAACTTTACATGTTTATGAACTTTTTGAGTTTCCCATGGATTTAGCTAAATCTTGCTAGATTATGAAGATATTCACTTAGTTGGACTTGTTTATCCATAGATTTTACAATTTTGATGGATTTATGACTCGTATTCACCTTGAATCAATCTTGCACAAAAACTAAATTTTGTGTTCTTCATTAAAAATGAATTTGGGTGATTTATGAGTTGTTTATGCATTCATTGATATTGTTTTATCATCTGCACTTGGGATTTGCTTGATTTTTAGCACTCTAGAACATAAGATTCAAGTTTTTGATGAAAATTGTTGTGCCATGAACAATAACTCCAAAAATTGCAAATATTTTTGAGAAAATTGGTTTTGATCTTGTCTTTCCATTCTTGTTGATTTATATTGTCTCATTATGCTCTTAATTTATTATTTTAAGCATTGAGACAACTTCCTCGATTTTTAGTACATTGTTGGTTAAACGTTATATTTCCCCCCGGAAAAGTATTACATAGTAACATATCCACCCGAAATTTCACCATTTTCTTACGTCCCCCCACTTTTAAAGTTACAAAAATATTTCCCCCCAATTAGAAAATTTGAAACATATTTACCCACCAAATAAAAGTTCGAAACCAAATTACACACAAACCACAATTAATTTCGGTTTACGGTTTACCAATTCAGTTTTAACCACGTAAACATAAATTTAAACAAAAATAAAACCGATTACAACCCAATTAGAACCGATTAACCCAAATAGACCACCACCCACCCGAATACCCTATTACAACCCTAAAAAACAAAAAACAAAAAACAAAAAAAATCACAAAAAACGCATACTGATCATCTCCTCATATACCATTATGAGGAAACAAAAAACCAACACTACCCTAACTTAATCTTCATACCACTCTCCTTTTTAAAGAGTAAGTAAAATTACAAATTTGCCCTATCCAAACCCAGCCAAATACCCTACCCAAGTATGATCCAAACCCAGGGAAACCCAACCAAATTCGGTTAGATCAAAAGAAAAAAATAATAAATAAACGGAAAACTCGACGCGGGAGGAATCCAGCTCCGACGTCGGCGCCGTCGCGGATCCGGCCAGCAGTCATTGCCTCCGTCGCGAGTCCGTCGATCTCCAGCGAGGTTTGTGCTTCTCTCTCGATCTCCATTGAGCTCCATTGAGCTCCATTGAACTCCCATTGAGCTCCATTGCATTGGAGATTTGAGATTCAATTGATGAGTTTGCACATTGTTGTTTAGCAATGATTCTGGGTCGATTGGGACTTTAAGTTGAGTAGAAATGCATTTTAGAGGTAGAGTCGTTGTGGATTGTTTGCATATTGGAACCCGAAATCGAATAAATTTGTGTTCCTGCGCGAGGAGAACTAGGGAGAACTAGGTATCACTGTGAATAATCATATATTAATTAAAAAAGGTGGTATAACTGAGGACAACTTTGTAACACTGTGGACAACTTCGTAATACTGCGGACAACAAGTGTAAAACTGGGTACAACTATAAGTATATATTGAGTTGTTTGGTGTTGTTTTCGCAGGATAGAATGACCAACAGCGTCTGCATCTAATATAAATGTCAGAGGCGCATTTATAGTGTATTGTTGAAAGAGGAGATAAGTTTGGAGAATGTAGAAGGTAGGCTTTACAAGAAGCATGCGTTAGATGAAAGTAAGGTTAGATTGGAATTGAGTTACTTTCCTATGGTGGTTGGATGTGAAGAACAGTTGAGTATTGATGATGATGACGATCTTGCTGGTTATGTAATGACCGTTGATAAAGAGAACCGTAGACTTGTTTTGAATGTGGAGGTCATGACTAGACCGGAGTTGCCCTCGCAACAGTCGATAGCGGGGAAAAGCTCGTATGGTATGAACTATGACAACCGAAGTTATGATGAAATAGGACCTAATGCCTTGACGTTGTATGTAGACAACAGACAAGCAAATGAAGAAGAGGAGGTGAGAGAGGATGATGATGATGTATTGGAGGATAACATTATGGATACATCGGGTATGCGTGATGAATATTATGAGGAAGCACCCGTTGTTGAAGGTATTCAGTTTGTAGCTCCATGGGAAGACGGTTTTGGTGTGAGTGTGCGTCAAGAATTCCGAGATAAGAAGGCGGTTATAGAGTTGGTTCTGAAATTGTCATTTCTTAACTCTTTTGATTATGTTATAAAACATTCTGATAGAACGCGGTGGGTGGTAAAATGTTCTATACAAAGATGTAGTTGGGGTCTACGAGCAGCAAGGATTGATAACACGGATATGTTCTCGATTAGAACGTATACGAAGATGCACACATGCAACCGGGCTGATCAGAGTGCAAGCGTTGATAAGAGGAGAGGCTCATCACAACTAGTTTCATCTTATTTGAGTGAGAAATATCCCGGGAAACTCGAAACTCCAAGGCCTAATGTCATCAGGGAACTAGTTAGGCAAGAATATGGTGTAGAAATATCATACTCGACGGCGTTGAGAGGGAAAAATCAAGCGGTTTGTGATATGCGTGGTAGTCCGGAAGATGGGTACAAGATGTTGTATAGTTATTTGTACGTGTTAGAGGAGGTCAATCGTGGAACGATAACTAGTGTGGAACTTGATGAGGCGGGAAAATTCAAGTATCTATTTGTAGCTTTGGGAGCTAGCATTGAAGGGTTTGCATGCATGAGGAAAGTGATAATTGTGGATGCAACTTTCTTGAAGAACGGATATGGTGGAGTACTAGTTTTCGTCGTTGCTCAAGATCCTAATCGTCACATTTATCCCATAGCGTTCGGTGTACTCGACGGTGAGAACAATGCGAGTTGGACATGGTTTTTCGAGATGTTGAAAAGCGTTTTAGGCAACCTAGGGGACTCCTCTGAATTGGTATTTGTGAGTGATAGAAATCCAAGCCTCATCAATGCAATAACAAACGTGTTCCCACAAGCTCGGCATGGGTATTGTTTATGGCATTTGGCCCAAAACGTGAAAGGTAATGCTTCTAATGCAAACAAATCCGCAGTGGCTTTCAGATTCCAGGAGTGCGGTTGGGCTCACACAGAGGCTGAGTTCTACAGTCGTTACAACGTGTTTAAGAGGAGATTTCCTTCCGCGGCGAAGTATGTGGAGGAAAGCACTGTGAAGGAAAATGGTCAAGATGTTTTTTTCCCGGTGCCCGATACAACCTAGACACGAGCAATTCTGCGGAATCTCTGAACAAGACTTTTAACAACGCGAGGAAGTACTCCTTAATACCCATGCTGGATACTATCATTGCAAAGTTTTCTGATTGGTTTAACGAGCATAGGAAAGAGGCCGTGTCAGGAGATGTTGATAACAAACTGGTGCCTTTGGTTGAGAACTTCTTGCATGATAACTGGGCTACTGCTAAGAAATTAACCGTGGGGGAGGTAAACAGTTACGAGCTCGAATACGAAGTCGTTGATATTGATACTAAGGTTTATTTGGTGAACTTGGAAAGGAAGAGTTTCTCTTGTAGGTTCTTCGATATTCAGAAGTATACTTGTCTCCACGCACTAGCAGCATACATCTCATTCAGAAAAAATGGTCGTGATACCCAAATAGAAGTCCATGAGTTGTGTTCGAAATATTATTGGACGGAGTTGTGGGCATTGGCTTATCACAGGTCCATTTATGTTGTCCCGGATATGTCTGCATGGATTGTCCCCGATTACATCAAAGAGAAGCAAATCCTACCTCCGGATCGCAAGATAAACAAGGGTAGGAGGAGAGTGACGAGGTTTCCATCAGCAGGAGAAAGGCGTTATCGAAGGACACCAAATAAAAGGCGTCGAAGAACACTACCCTGGATTTTATTTGGAGATAAGAACTTGTGATCTTTGTTAGCTTTTGTTCTGTAAAACAACTCAGTACAACTGGTATTTCATTATGTAAAACTATTTATGTCCTCGANAATAGATTATAATCGGCTAAAATCATCTGTAAAACTAAAAACAAAAATAATTAGGGAAAGTAATACTAATTTAAGTGGAAAACACCCAAAGTAAAACTATTTGTAACTTTCGTACAACTACTATATTCTGTATAACTACGTTAAATGTTTTGGCGCCAAACCCAAAAATTCCCCAAACTTTTGGCGCCCAATACTCAAAATACCCCAAATTTTTCGATTTTTGGAATTATCTACTTTTATTTCTTTTCTTTCTCCTCTCTCTCTCATTTCACTGGATCCCCATTTCACTTCTCTCATTTCACTTCTCTCCCTCTCATCCACGATTTCTCTCTCTTTCACTTCTATCCCTCTCGAGACTCATTCCCGATTAAAACTCTTGCTTATGGATCCGAGTTATAGCGACGACAAGGGAACCAAAAGGGAAATCGACAGACTTTATTTCATAGCCGACGGTGACTATGGCATTCCGAAGAGTTGTCCATGTGGTGGACGAATCATCCATGAGATCTCTCAAGCCAGTGAGGAATTATTGGCGGATGTTGCAAAGCTGAAGGAATTATTGGCGGATGTTGTGGGTCGAAATGTTTAGCGGATGTTGTGGGTCGAAATGGGTCTTTGTTTTCCAAGACAATTTCTATGTTCTCCTAATGTTTTGTAAAACTATCCAATGTTTTTGTTTTTGTAATGTTTTCCAAGACAATTTCTATGTTCTCCTAATGTTTTGTAATGTTTATCTTTGTTTTCCAAGACAATTTCTATGTCTTTGTTTCAATCAATGTTCTCTGTCTTTGTTTCAAATAGTTATACCTAGTATTACCACTAATGTTTTCAAATAGTTATAATTAGTATTACCAGTTGCACGAAATCGAATACCCAAAACAAACAACATAGTTATAATTAGTATTACCAGTTGCACGAAATCGAATACCTAAAACAAACATAGTTTTACGCAGTATTACCAGTTGCACGAAATCGAATACCCAAAATAAACAACATAGTCTTACGCAGTATTACCAATTGCACGGAATCGAATACCCAAAATAAACAACATAGTTTTACGCAGTATAACCAGTTGTACGAAATAAATTACAAAAACAAACAAAGATTTAGTCTTCTACTCTTCATATTATCTTCTTGGACCTAGTCCGCTTCCTCTTTCCAGCAGCCTGCAATCAAATATAGTTTTACTTTAGTAATACCAACTAAACCTAGAGTTTAATAATACAAGATGGTTACCTTTGACGTCTCCCCTTCTCCTACTTGCTCATTCACAAAAGATTCCAACAGTTGAACTCTTTCGGCCAATCCACCAACCTTGCCCTCAATTACATTCAACCGTTCTTCCATATTTGCTTTCATGGTGTTTAACAGCTCCACCAATTCAGTTAAAGGCGTGTTTACCGGGATTTCATTGGCGGTATTCTCATTTAAAATCAGGTTTGGTGGTGCTAATCGGGAAGCCACGTCTTGGTTGCGTAACTCTTCAAACAGTACGGTATATCCTTGGCGAAGACGCTGCATCCAACCGTTAACAACCATATCATGCTTATCATCGTCGTCATCTTTTTCTGTGATTCGAGCCAGAAGAGAATATTCTTCATCTCTAGCTACCACGATACTTTCAATATCCTGTGAATGTAAACAATGAATATAAACATTTACATGAACAATGTAAACATATGCAAAAGATAACTAACCGTAGTTTCACCAAGTTTTGCATTTATTTTCTCAAGAGGAAACCCTTTCAATTCGCTTTACTTAAACTTTGTCTTGCACATCCTAGGACAATTCATGTCTGCGCCTGAAATACTTTCTCGGAATCTAATCCCCAAATCTGCAATTGCCTCAAATGCTAAAAGCTACACAACACACATATAGTTAGAGTTAGCTTCAATATAAGAAGTAATAACAATGAATAATACCTCAAACAAATTTTAATTACCTCTAAAGGAATACAGAAACCTGGAATCGGCCACAATACACCCTCTTTGACGACCCCTTCAAAATGCGTCATAATGTGAGAGATCTCCCTTACCATGTGATCAAATGACAATCTACCCCAAGGAATGCTTTTACATAATTGAAGATCATCAACCGCTGTTTGAAAGAATTCCAACACGGGCGTAGCATCTGGTCCAGTCTTTGTCTGCCCTATAACAATGCTGGATAAGAAGTAGAGCACAACCATCTTTAACCTATCTCGAGAAGGTTCCATTTCCTCTAACTTTTCTTTCACGTCTTGATGTCTAATTGTTGATTTCCCAAAATGCTTAGTCACGAAGTCCGTACTGCCCGCTTGCATATAATCCAGTGGATAGTTGCGGCAGTCTAATCCTGAAATCAAGGCGTGTTCCCTTAGACCATAGCGGATGGGGATGCCATTTACGACGAACCAAACTTCCTTCTCCTTCTCGATACATGCCGTTCGAAGAAAGAGCATCCACATGCCCATAAGCTTGTGGTTTTTGTCTTCTGGCAAGTGGAAAATGTGTTTGAACTGCGGATGCTTCTCAAACCATTTCTTCTCAACACTATTGAGTGGATGCTTCAACTCCTTTAACGTTTTCAAGAAATCGTAGATATAACACCTCGTCGATATCTTAATTTTCTTTGTATATTCCGTTGCCGGGAAGTACATTCGCGGTTGTACTGCTGTCGTTTCCTCCTCGGAATCCTGCAACAAACATTCATTTGTACCAAGTTATGCCAGTATTACATATTAAAAACGCCTATTTCTACCTAGTTCTACCAGTATTACTTACAAACCAACATAGTTATACATAGATCTACCAATATTACTTAAAACTCACAATTTAGTTTTCCCTAGTTCTACTTAACTGCAAATCGAATCCAAGTACTTACCGTTTCATCTTCTTCTTCTTCTTCATTCGCGTCCTCTTCTTCTTCTTCTTCTTCATTCGTGTCCTCTTCTTCTTCTTCTTCTTCGTTCGCGTCCTCTTCTTCTTCTTCATTCGCGTCCTCTTCTTCTTCTTCTTCTTCTTCATTGGCGTCCTCTTCTTCTTCTTCATTCGCGTCTTCTTCTTCTTCTTCCATCTCTACTTCTTTTTCAACCTCATTGTTCGTTTGTGATGCCTCAACAATCGTCGGAAGTAGAGTTCGCTCCATCTCTACTTCTTCTTCAACCTCCTTGTTCGTTTGTGATGCCTCAACAATCGCCGGATCCGAACTGCTCTCCGCCGTATCTTTTGGAGCAGTCTTTTTCTTTTTCCTCGTCCATCTTGTTTTAGGACCCATCTTAGGATCGGATCGGAAGCACGACTGAGCTTTTCGGAGAATGGGGATCGATCAAAAACGGACAGTTTTTCCTAGTTTTACGAAGAGATCCGATCGATAGAGTTCCGTTATCAAAAAATTAGGGATTTGATTTGGGAAAAAATTGGGATTTGCTCGATTTATGAATTTTGAAGAAAATAAAAACCGAATCGGGTGTAATCGTGTCAAACCCGCGTGTGTGCTATCCGGTCGGTTGTAATCGGGTGGGGAATCGGGTAAAAACTGTAAATATGTTGATTTTTGTTTGGTTTTTTTGTAATTTACTCAGTTTTCTATTTAAAAAATAAAAGAAATATACTTACTCATATTAGGGGGAGATTTGAGACGAAATTCTCACGAGAGTGGTATTCAAGGTGATGTCCCATACTAATCTTTTCTTTTCGTCAAATCCAAACCAATTCAATCCATACTACTTCCGTCTCTAATTCTCCTGAAATCCTCACGGTGCCAATACACTGCCTTTTCGATTCCTTCGACGATCCTTGTTCGAGGACGCGAATGTCATATCCCACATCGTCAACGCAATCAGATCTCGTTGTGGGGGGGGGGGGCTATTTGCTAAGCCCTTGTTCGAGGCTATGGCAGAGTATAACAAAATCTTACAGTCTGGTGCTGCGGTTTGTATGGGGAAGCGCCATCGAGCTTCTCAACATATTGAAGCTCCAAAAATCCGCCGTCGAGAAGCAGCTCCAATCCACCATCAGCAGCTCTGGACTCGGTTCGCTTAACCGTGAGGCTCCGACGCTCCGACGCCGACGGCGACAAGAAACGGAAGAGAGTCTAAATCGATGGCGCCATGGATGAGATTGATACGAGGTACTGTGATGATATTGCAACTCATCTCCATGGATGATGTGTGCTTAAGTGCTGCATTTCAAACTATGTTGGGTTTTGGGTTTGAAACAGGGTCGTGTTCATGCGCGGTTGGTGGAGCAAGTTCATAGGTATGGGATACTCAAGTTAAGTCCTTATTTCAAGAAGATATTCTCCAAGCGTATCTTGAAGAAGTAACAAAAATATGTTGTTGTTTTGTAAAGACACATCTCTTATGTGTTGTCGATCTTTTTTTTGTTTGTAGTGACCCAAATCGAGACTAATAATTGATTGTTTCAGAGTGAATTTCGATTTTTTCTGGAGAATTTCGATTGATGATTACGGGTGAAGAAGAAGACGAATAAGAACAGGTCAGGTCGGGTCGGATTTCAGTTGGGTCGGGTTTTAAATTCGGTCTGGTATCGATATAAGTGGTTTAGCTCGCAAACCATTCAAATAGACGAATATGGGTAAATATGTATTGAACTTTCGGATTGGAGAGAAATATGTTTTTAACTTTCAAATTAGGGAGAAGTAAGACGAGGACGAAACTTTGTGTGGATCTGTTACTATGTAATACTTTTTCGGGGGGAAATAGGACGTTTACCCTAAATTGTTACTATGCAAATGGTGTTCTTCAAGAATTTTCATTTTGTAGAAAATTCCAATGACGGATGATGTCTCTCGACGACGTTCCACTAGGCTTACTCTGGTAACCAACAAACCCTTGGTGCTTCGAGAACTGGAGGAAATCATTCCTCAAGTCCAACGAACAAGGAAGACCCAAAATCAATAAGGAAGAAGCCATGAAAAATATGTTGTGAAAGATAGTGAGGAGACATTGAGCTACCACTTGAGAGATAAGGATGACGAGTTGGAAGAAGCGCAAACACAATTCATGACGGTCGAGCGAGTGGTTGCACCGTAGAAAGTTCCTAAACTGGTTCGCAAACCGAGGAAGCCAAGAGCTAGTCGGGATAGAAGAAGGGAAAACATGTTGAGTGCATAAATGATACTCGTTGGACCAGCTCTAGACGAGGATACCGATTACATGGCTGGTCTGAACAACATGAAGATCATCCCGACGCTTTGTCTTGATTGGGAAACCATTGATCATCTCGGCCTACGCAATGATATCAAGTGGTATTTAGATGCGCTCGGACTCCGACGTTTCATAGAGCTTTCTCACCCGACTTATGAGAAGTTGACAAGGTAGTTTCTCTGTACTGTATCTCTAGCTTATCCCGTTGGACAGAACTTCACGGCAACATATGAGATACTTTCGTTCTCTATTGGTGATCAATCTTACTCCATAACCATTGGTGATCTTTGTGAACTATTTGGATTTGCTTGTGATGAGAAGAAGACTTTCACGAGGAGCATCACTTCTTATGGCATTTGGAACCAAATTGCTAACAAAGAACTCTACCCCAACTCGTCAAAGGAGTCACGAATCACGCACCCCACTGTCTGTTAAATGCATCGAATGATCGCACAAATGATTTTCAGTCGGAATGAGCATAGTTCGATCCTTCAAGATGAGTTCTTCATTCTTATCGCCTCTTTTGTGGACATGCCCGAAACAGCAAATCTTGGCTCAATCATTGCTAGACGCTTCATCGCGATTAAGCATGACACTTCAAATGAACGCAAGGAAAGCAATGCTTACAACCACTTTGGAGGCATTATCACCGCAATCCTTCTTAATTGTGAAGTTAACTTTGGGACTGAAGAACCGCTTCCATATGAGAACAAACTCGACCTCGCCGGGATTCAAAGGAAAGGTTATCTCGCTGGTTGGCTTGATGAGTCCAAGATTTTTGCTTACATATTCACGCCACCTTCTTCAAAGGAGGCACAATGTATCCTTCTTCCATGCGAGACCCTTCCTCGTTTACGAGACGGTAACCCTTCTTTCAACCCTCTTGAAAATATGTGGTTCATACGTACACAATCCTATTGTAGGGATTAACTTTTTCTACAAAACTCGAGCAAAAGCAGCACGCAACTCTCGCCTTAATGTAGAGCCTCGACGCCCCGCAATGTTAGGTACATCATCATCCGGTATTCCTCCTTTGGTTCAACCTATCACCGCACCAATGAGGAACCGCACGGACCAATGGTTCTATGCTACTATCGCGAAGGAACGAGAGGAGAGGATACAACTTCAAGACCAGGTTGGCACTCAAGGAGAGATGATTTCAAAGCTCGTCAAGGTGGTCAAGAAGTTTGTACCACATTTCTTCAAGAAATCTCGAACAACCCAAGGAGCCGAGCAAGTGGACAACGAGCTAGGTAGTCTCTCACTCATCTCTGGTTTCGATCAGACCGAGGCTACCGATGATGACGCCACAAGCCATACGCCACAAGAGGATGAGTTCGTGGCTGATTCCGACGAGACAGAGATGCTTTCTCGCGAATCCGACGATAACGAGACTTCATCTTCCGTTACCATAATGTTCTGATCCAGGTCCCTTCGTCAAAATTTTCTTTTATTTATTTTCTCTTTATTATTATTTTTATTTTATCGAGTCTGTCCGCTCCCTTCTATTGCTCACTTTCACACCGAGACAGTGCGAGGTAAGTCTGGGAGGAGATTTATCATCTACTAACACATTTTATTGTTCTTTGATGTTATTTTATTTTTCTTGAGTCATTTTAATGATTTTTCTTGAGTCGTTTTATTGAGTCAAAACTATTATGTTGGAAATTATGAACTTTTCTTGGAATTAACCGTGTGACTCCAACTTTTAGTGACTTTTTTAACATAGATTGACCGCAGATTTTTACTAATGGAAAACCTGTGAGTGGACCGACCTACCATAAAAACGCCCATTTCTCTAAGAGAACCGAAGGATTTAGCGCTGGCTTCAACCTAATGAACTTAATTTTTCTCGTCTTGGGGCTTGGTATACATCGACCAAGACACCTTTTTCAAGCCTGCCATGACAAGTCTGTGTGAGTACGGTTTCCCTCTCTCTTCCCTTCAGTTAAGTACTTCAATGCAAAAAGGATATGGATGGGGCGGAAGTGAACCGAAGATTCGATGGTAAAAACAATCAATACTCGTGTCTTATGGAAGTATGCCAAAAGAAGTGAACCGGGGATTCGATGGCAAACACCATCAGTACTCGCGTCTCATGGAAACTTATCCAAGGAGAAGAGCCGGGGATTCGGTGGCAAACACCATCAATACTCACGTCTCGTATTCCTTAATCCCGTGAAAAAAAAAGAAAAAAAATCGATCTAAGGAAGAGAGAAAAAGGGAGAGGAAAAAAACCGGAATTAATACTGTCAAGGTAAACATGAAACTTGATTGAGGAAAGTCTACATGTTCTTTGATCGATACTCCCTCGATGAGACCACACACCTTTAACTTTAAAGAAGTTAGCAATGGAGAATTCGGGTAACCTTATGAGAATGTGGGTCGGACTTGGAAAGTTGAGAAGCAATACGGCGAAGTACATGGTGGTTTCTATCTAACGTCAAATCTGTTTCAATTGGTTTTCGACAATGAAGGTTAATACGACGTTCTAAAGAATTTGTGAATTTTCGCGTTTTCAAACCTTTTTTCTATTCTTAGTTTCTTTGTTTCCTTGAGGACAAGCAAAAAACTAAGTCTTGGGGAGTTGATATACTCTATATTTTACTGTTTTTATTACAGATTTTAGTATTTTATCTAAGCATTTTCATTCGGTTTTGTGTTTTTTTAGATAGTTTTCTCGTATTTGTAGTTTTAAAGTCTATATAGGTCAAATCATCAAAAATGATGTAAAATGGAGCCAAAAAGGAGTTTACTACGTCCAAGACATGTTTCCAAATCCAAAAGATTAGCCAAGCACCTAAAGCTCAAGAAATGTGAATTTCTCTAATTGGACAGCACATATGCATCAGAAGTTTCACCTTCATTGGATGCCTTCCCGTTGATGAATTGAGATGAAATAGAAATCGACAACGTTCAATCTATGTGGATTCGATCCCTAAATACTACTGCGTTTGTTGTGCACTTGCAGCCTAGCTAAAAGGGTAAAACTTGTTAGTTCAAACTCATATAGATCAATAGACTATTCCTTATCTATAAAAAAATAAGTTGTTATCGAAAGAAAATATAATAGAGATAATTATAAAAAAGCTAAGTACTATATATCCTTCTTTTTCGTATAAAGATAAAAAAAATTCTTTTGCTATGGCTTGTGACCAATTTTTGTAATATTTTATAAAAAAAATTATAACTGAATAAAATGTTAGTAACTCGGTCAAAAATAGCAACGCACTTGCTACATATTTCCAGTTACAACGGTTTTTTTTATCATTGAATCGTATCAATTAGTGACTGGCAATTTGTCACTATATCGTGAAAAATTTAAACTTACTATTTTGTTACAAATTTGTCACAACGTTGCTACACCACATGTGGTCACAATTATGTCACAATTGTTACGTTATATATTTTCGTCACACTTATGTTACTATTTATTACATAAATTGGCTACGAATTAGACTGTCACAATATTACATAAATTGGCTACGAATATACTGGTCACAATATCGTCTTTAATATGTCACAAATTTGTGACGAATAATTTATGTCACAAAATTTCGTCACAATAATTCATTTTTTTGTAGTGATATCCTCACTTTCATTCTTCTAGAAACGGTCCAATTTCACACTTACTAGGTGATCTGCCATAAGTTTTGGTTTTAGAAGCATCATGTAGTACTTTACGAATTTCTCAAAACTATGGAATCATTAAAAGCATATGCTTAACCTTACCACACACATGTAGCATTGTTTATCATCTTAGGAACTGAGTAGAGACATAGTCTCACAGTGCTTTGTTCTTAATCAACTTGATTTTGTTTTCCCTTCGAACCTAGGTCTTGGGATCTCCAATCACTTATGTGGGGTGTCCAGCAGGCGTAATCTTTTGTTATAGGCTTTAAACCCTTTCCTCTTGATAATTTATCAACTTGATCTCGCGGCAGACTTTTAGTAAAAGGATTTTCTAAGTTTTCAGCTGACTTGATGTATTCTATCGTGAGTACACATGTCGAGGTCAATTGTCTAATGGTCTTATGTCGCCTTCTAATATGACGAGTTTTACCATTGTACAATTTATTTAGTGCCCAAGATATAGATGATTGACTATCACATTGTACACGTAATGCTGGCACTGGTTTTTCCCACATCGGGATATCTCCCAAGAAGTTCCGAAGCCACTCAGCTTCTTCTGCAGCTTTATCTAAAGCTATAAACTATGACTCCATGGTTGATCTAGCCAGGAGAGTTTGTTTGGAAGATTTCTAGGATACTGCTGCACCACCAAGCGTAAAGACATATCCACTTGTTGATTTCGAGTTTTTGGAATCTGAAATCCAGTTGACATCACTATAGTCTTCTAAAACTGCAGGTTCTTTACCATAGTGCAGCTCATAACTTTTGGTGTATCGAAGATAGTTCCATACTCTAGACATGGCCTTCCAATGAGTATGACCCGGATTGCTCGTATAACGACTTAGTACGTTTATTGAGTGCGCTAGATCTGGTCTAGTACAGTTTGTCAAATACATAAGACTTCCGATCACTCTTGCATATTCCACTTGTGACACTGGTTTACCTGAGTTTTTCGTCAAGTGAAGATGAGGGCCAAAATGAGTTTTTTTGCAGTCCCATTTAAGTAGTTCTTAAACCGCTCAAGGATATTTTCAGTATAATGATCTTGAGACATGATTAGACCATCATAGTGTCTTATAATTTTAATCTCTAAGATTACATCGGCTAATCCCATGTCTTTCAAGACTAGTCCATTAGAGTGTCTGATAATTTTAATCCCTAAGATTACATCGGCTAATGCCATGTCTTTCATATCAACCTTGCTTCTTAACAAGTTTTTCATTTCACTGATCATGTCTTTATTGCTTCCAATAATGAGCATGACGTCGTCAACGTACAAGGAGAGCAAAACATATCCGTGCGGAGTACTTTTGATGTATATGCACTTATCACACTCATTAATGCTAAAACCATTTGACATCATTACATTGTCAAATTTTTCGTGCCATTGTTTCATAGCTTGTTTAAGTCGATACAATGATTTCACAAGTCGACAAACTTTGTGTTCTTGTCATGGGACAACAAACCCTTCGGGTTGTTTGATATAAATCTCATCTTCTAAATCACCGTTTAGAAAGGCAGTTATTACATCCATTTGATGAAAATCTAGATCTCTTAATGTTGCGATTCCTATCATCATTCTGATTGATGTTATTCTCGTTACTGGAGAATATGTGTCAAAGAAATTTAGTTTGTCGTAAATCTTGCACCACAAGCCTAGCTTTGTACTTATTGATTGACCCATCGCCTTTAAATTTAGTTTTTAAAATCCATTTACACCCTAGGGTTTTAAACCCTTGTGGTAAATCAGTAATCTCATAAGTATGGTTTTGCCTGATTGAGTCCATCTCACTATTAAAGGCTTCCTTCCAAAAAGGAGCGTCTGGTGTAGACATTGGTTCTTTGAAGGTTCTTGGTTCATTTTCTGCAAGAAAAGTTACTAAAAACACATAACCAAATGTATTTTCCTTACGAGATCTTCTACTCCGTTTAGGTTCTTATTCTTCTTCTTCGTCATTAATAGCCGTGCATGAACTGCTTGTTTCGTTTCGCGAAGTGCAAGCATCTCTTTGATCACAAGTTCGTTTATTACTTTCTCTATCCTTGCATGGGAACATGTTTTCAAAAAATGAAGCATCCTTTGACTCTATTATGGTGTCCACATGAATATATGGTATATTTGACTTATTTACCAGAAATCGATAGACACTTCTATTATGCGCGTATCCGATGAAAATATAATCTACCGTCTTAGGTCCGATTGTTACCTTTTTCGGAGATGGAACTGCAACTTTTGCCAGGTACCCCCCACACTTTCATGTATTTGTACGAAGGTACATTACCTTTCCAAAGTTCATATGGAGTTTTTACAATTACTTTGTGCGTTGTTTTCTTCAGGATGTAATTTCTGGTAAGCAGAGCTTCCTCCCCCCCCCCCCCCATGTTATGGGCTAGCCCAGATTCATGCAACATTGCATTCATCATTTCCTTAATAGTTCGGTTCTTTATTTCTGCAACTCCGTAGGATTCCAGTGAGTAAAGAGCGATAGTTTGATGAATAATGCCATGTTACCTATATAACGCATTAAAATGTTCATCATATTCCCCTCCTCTATCACTGCGAACTATCTTGATAGTTTTATCAAGTTGGTTTTCTACTTCCAACTTGTATTCTTTGAATTTCTCCAAAGCTTCATCCTTACTGCGTAGTAAATATATGTAGCAGTATCTTGTGCAATCATATATGAAGGTCACGAAATACTTTTTCCCACCTCTAGTTTGCATAGATTTTAAGTCACACAAGTCCGTATGAATTAAAGCTAGAGGTTCTGTTGTTCTTTCGACGTTTGGTGATGGTGTTTTAGTGAGTTTAGCTTGAACGTAAACTTCACATTTATCTTTGCTTATTTTGTGTTTTGGAATCTGATAAGCTCAAATATAATACCCTAAAAGTACTAAGATTTAGTTGCAGTATATTTAGGGGTCGAACCACAAAGACTCAAGAGAATCACACAATAGACCAAATAGTTTCGAATCAAGCTAAGCAATTCAGTTGAAACAAAAACAATGACCAATAGAAAAGGATGTAAAATCGATGGAGAAAATATAGGCCCAGGGTATTTCACAGGAGATCAATGAATGCAGGTAACCAATCAGTCAGTATTCAGATTTAGCGCAGTTCTTGAACTCAAATCACTAAGTTATAATTAACCAACTGATATATCATGGTTTTTACCCCGTTTAAGTCATGATATAAGTCCGTTTTATAGAGTCTTTCTACTATTTTGTAGTGTTTTAGAGTCTTTTACAGGTTTTAGCACGTTTGGAGCATAATTGGAGATATTGGAGCTTTCTGGAGCATTTTGGAGCAAAGCAGACGTTCGTGTAGCTGAGTACCCGATCTGAAGCATCAGTGTCGATCGATACTGCCTAGTATTGGTCGATACTCACCAAGGCAGACACGACCCGCAACTTTAATGAAGAGTTAAAGAATTGCAAAATTGCCCATAAGACTTTATTATTTACAAGAAGCCCCAAAACATGATTTAGGTTATTTAATAGGATTTTACAACCACTTTCATTGCTATGCTTTATTTTACTTTGGTTTTGTGAGAGAGCTTTTTGAAGCGAGACAAGTCTGAAACTATGTTCGTCCGAGAGAAGATTTTGAACCCTCTTGTTACTCTTTCTGATTTATTTGATGATTTATTCAATCATGTTTATTGCTTCCATTTCCATGTCTGAGTAGATCTCTTGTTAGGTTTAGGGTTTTCTTTGAATGCTAGGTTGATTAGTTATTAGGATTCACCATCTGAATTAGTTATTCACCATAGGTTGTTTGCAAAGCTAATCCTAGATTGATCACCTAGAACTTAGATCTTAGGATAATTGATTAGGCGCGGAAGTGCAATTAATTACCTGATAGAACCTAG
Source organism: Eutrema yunnanense (assembly GCA_002933935.1). NCBI lineage: Eukaryota > Viridiplantae > Streptophyta > Magnoliopsida > Brassicales > Brassicaceae > Eutrema > Eutrema yunnanense. The sequence goes on from PKML01037409.1 coordinate 267,884, forward strand.
GGTGAGCAAAATAACTATTCGCAAAAGAATTTGGTTTAGTTATATTGTGAACAAATCAAACCTGATTTAAAAGCTGATTTAGACTTTAGGATTCGCAAAGGAATTTGGAGTTCCTAGGATTTAGATTTAGATAGTTTTCGCAACGAAAGTTGGTTAATTATATCTTAGTGATTTGAGTTCAAGAACCGTGCTAAATCTGAATCATGTTAGTTAGTTTATCTGCATTCATTGATTTCCTGAGAAATACCTTGAACCTAACTTTTTCCCAATCGAATTTACAACCATTTTAATTTACGCTCTGTTTTCAATACCATTTTTTATAAAACCGATAAACCGAAAACCGTTAAAAACCGAACCGTACCTAACCGTACCTAACCGAAATATATATGGTTTTTATATGGTTTGAATTTTTATAAAATCAAAAAACCAAAAAACCGAAAAAACCGAACCGAAACCGAACCACAAACCGAAGTGCCCACCCCACTTAGAGAGTAGCAAGGAGTTTAGTGAGATATACGTGTAATTTGTGGGTTTGCACAAAATGGGCCGTTATTAAAAAGCCCAAAAACTGACCCAAAAGCTCTCAAAAAAAAAAAAATCTCAACCTAACCCTTATTTAGACGTACCTTTATTCCATGACAGATATTACGCATCCAAATCTCTCTCTCTCTCTTTACTCGTCGAAGATCCGCTCGATTCCTCCTTCTCCACCGCGCCGGAGATTTTTCTTCCGCCTACTTTCGCCTTCTTTGTTTCACGACGTAGGGATTTCTTCCCCGCAGGTATTGTTATGAAAACCCTAACCCTTGATTATAAATTTCGCCATTTTTACCTGGATCTATTTTTGGGGATTATTTGTTCTTTGTCTCGATCTTCTCGTAAATTGATATCCCGAGCAATCTATTGGTTCCTACTCTCTGAAATTCTCAGCTCGATCTGCTCATTATCAATTTGGTAATTTTTAAGTGATTTGGATTCAATCCACATAAATTGATTGATTCGTTGGGTGGTGGTTTTGTTGGATTTGCGTAGGTCAATGATTCGATGATGCTAAATTAGGTTTTTAATCTCGAAACCATTCTTTGTTTTTGTTATTGGTTCTTGATTTTTTTCAAGATTTAGGACTTTTCCTGTTAGATCTCCTGCTTAATCTCGGCTTATTTGAGATAAGCTGTCTTAGATTTTGTTTTGTTCTTTGAAATTGAAAAGTTCAAGTTTTTGTTTTTCTTAAAAAGACAATAGAACAACCAATTTGCATCTGGTCTCTTTGATGTTTCTGTACGTTTATTTCTTCATTGAGGACTTACTCTTTGTCTTTATTATGTTTTGCAGGAAGTTGGCAGTTTGTGAAAAGTGGAGAGTCTAAAGTGTGAAGAATCTTTTATGTCTGAACAGGCTTCTCTCTTTCAATCATCTATACGGCTTTTAGGGGAGTACTGTCCTATATCTAGGAAAAAGTCCACTCATAAAAGTTTGCGCCTTCTCTCTTTCGAGGCCTTCAACAACACGAGCTGTTCCGGTTTTCAGTTTATGCAACCTTTCCAGTTTCACTGCCTCTTCTGAAATTCCCTGTCGTATTGTGACATCAAAGCAAAATGGCTATGCAAAACATTGGTGCTTCCAACCGTGATGATGCCTTCTACAGATACAAGATGCCGAGGATGATGACCAAGATCGAAGGTAGAGGCAATGGTATCAAGACTAATGTGGTCAACATGGTTGAGATCGCGAAGGCCCTTGGGAGACCAGCTGCTTATACCACTAAGTACTTTGGTTGTGAGCTTGGCGCGCAGTCCAAATTCGATGAGAAGACAGGAACCTCGTTGGTGAATGGATCCCACGACACTTCCAAGCTTGCAGGACTTCTAGAGAATTTCATCAAAAAGTATGTTCAGTGTTACGGATGCGGGAATCCTGAAACCGAGATACTCATCACGAAAACGCAGATGCTCCAACTGAAATGTGCGGCTTGCGGGTTTATTTCGGATGTTGATATGAGGGACAAACTCACGGCATTCATTCTGAAGCATCCTCCAGAGCAAAAGAAGTCGTCGAAGGACAAGAAGTCGATGAGGAGAGCTGAGAAAGAAAGGCTGAAAGAAGGTGAAACGGCTGATGAGGAGATGAAGAAACTCAAGAAGGAGGCTGCTAATAAGAAGAAAGCTACGGGTGCATCGAAAGACAAAGTTTTGAAGAAGAAAGATCATTCTCCACCTCCAAGCCAATCTGATGAAAATGAGCAAGCAGACAGTGAGGAAGATGATGACGATGTCCAGTGGCAAACAGATACTTCGCGGGAGGCTGCTGAAAAACGAATGAAAGAACAACTCAATGCTGTAACAGCTGATATGGTGATGCTCTCTACAATTGAAGAGAAAAAGCCAGCAGTTGAGGAGAAGTCGCCAGAAATGCCACCTTCGAATCTGCATGAGAACGGCAATAGCAAAATCCCTGATAATGCTCATGAAAAGCTTGTGAGTGACATAAAGGAGCTTCTGAGCAACGGTTCAGCTCCTTCCCAACTCAAAACCGCCCTAGCTTCAAACTCTGCTACTCCTCAGGAGAAAATGGACGCCCTGTTCTCTGCCCTTTTTGGTAGCGAAGGCAAGGGATTCGCTAAAGAGGTGGTGAAGAAGAAGAAATATCTCGTGGCGATGATGATGATGCAAGAAGATGCGGGAGCTCCTCAGCAGATGGTTTTGCTTAATGCAATAGAATCTTTCTGTGTGAAAGCAAGCGCAGAGGCTGCCAAAGAAGTTGCTCTTGTTATTAAGGGTCTTTATGATGAAGACCTTTTGGAGGAGGATGTGATTTTCGGATGGTACAAGAAAGGCATCAAAAGCTCCCCGGTGATGAAGAACGTCACTCCGTTCATCCAGTGGCTACAGAACGCTGAGTCTGAGTCCGAAGAAGAGTGATGATGTATCTTTTACTTAGTGTGGTTCAAAACTGGTTGTGTGTGTCTTGAATAAGGTAAGAGGACAGTGACCAATGTTTCTTCACGTAAGCAGCTCTGGTCACGGTCTCTCCGGTGTTTGGTCTCTTTAGACGATCACGCCATTCTGTTTTAAAGTTTCTGACTGTTTATGTTTTTTTGTCTTGGTATTGGTTGTGAATTGTGATTTAGACAGAGTGACTTCCGTCGTATTATTTGGTTTTAAGACGATTTCGGATGCTATATCTTTTAGCGATTAAACAATAAGATTAGGTATTTGTTCATGGTGAAAAAAAAAAATCCAGTTTTTGGAAAATGCAAGGGGAATAAAGGTTTGGCTATGACTGTTAATGACTCATTTAAGGCTTATGAAGTTAACCACAAAATGTTCTACGGCCTAATTGACACCTACCAAAGCACCAACAGAGAATTTGGTACATCACATTTGTTTATATTGCACAAATGATTAGTAGAGACTAGAGAGTGTTTTTTATTTCAATCATGAATTTTAGAGTATAATCCATTATTATTGAATCGTTGATTTTAAAATCATATTCTGGTGCTAGTGGACATGGTATTTGTGAATCATGGACATGGTATTTGTGAATCATGTGTATGAGAAAGTTCAGTCAAGATTTTAAATAAGCCTAATAGCATAGTGGTCCGAGTTTAGTGAATAGTAGGGTCTGATCAACAGATCTCTCTGAAATTTGAGCCTAGTTTTATTTCCCCACCGAATTAATTACAAAAAAGGACAAATGGGAATTTGACACCTAGCTAATGTTGTCTTATTTTGTGTCTCACGGGAGACATGGTTGTGTCTCACAATCACCTTTTTCAATTTGTTTCATTTTTTTATTCCCCTGAGACACATTTTTTATGTGCAATGTGCATGCTCTAAGAGTATAATCCATTATTATTGAATCGTTGATTTTAAAATCATATTCTGGTGCTAGTGGACATGGTATTTGTGAATCATGGACATGGTATTTGTGAATCATGTGTATGAGAAAGTTCAGTCAAGATTTTAAATAAGCCTAATAGCATAGTGGTCCGAGTTTAGTGAATAGTAGGGTATGATCTATTTCCCCCTCGGAAGTTTCATATAATAACAGATCTCCCTGAAATTTGAGCCTATTTTTATTTTCCCACCGAATTAAAGTTGAAACCTATTTTTCCACCGAATCAAAGTTGAAAACCTATTTTCCTCCGAAATCAAATTTAATCGGTTTGTTGTCGGTTTCGACTGGTTTCTAACGTAAACCGTAAACCACCCCTATCGTAAACCGTAAACCACCCCTATTACACCCCAAAATTAAATCGATTTTTATAACCAAACCCGACCAATGTTTCTTCATCTTCCTCGTTGGACGAAGATAAGGAGTCCAAATAGGAGACTCCATTAGTATAAATCATTTTTCTTTCTCCTCCATCGATACCCTCTAATTTTTATTCTCTATTAAACATTCATCACCATTAAACATAGCTAAACTCTTCTTCTTCTTCTTTTTCTTCTTCATCTCCAATCTCTCTCTCTGAAGGAAGAAATCAAAAACAATGAGCTCAATGATGGAAACTTTCCAGATTCGTAAACCGGCTTCTCTCCCTTTTTCTCAACTCCCCAAATCCTCTTCCTCCGGCGACGATGAGCTTGGTCTCCTCCGCCGCCATCTCTCTTCTCTCTTCTCTCTCCCTCAATCTCTCAAGCCATCCAGCGGCGATTGCAACTCTATGCTCATGAGCGCCGAGTTCAATTTACTCACCAAAGGAAACCCAAGCTTCATGCTTCACTTCAAGTCTCAATTCGGCGCTTTCTCGATTAAAAAAACCGTACTCGTCCAAAGGAAACACATGCTTCATGCTTCAATGATGTTCTTGTTAATGGTATTGAGAGCTCTCCAGGTCGGCCCTGTATTCGCCGCCAGCATGATCTTTCCTCCTCCGCTTGCACCATGTACATCTCCTTTAAATCAATTTGGGGAAACAAGGAAGGAAAATAATCGATTATGGGTACCTTGGAGATTCATTGATCTAACTAATCCAAGGCTATTCTCATCAGATTTACCCATTTTCTTCGTTATATGCGGAGGTTTTTAATTGTAGTATTAAATCTCTCGAAATCAAATTCCAAATCCAAACATTCCCAACTTAAAAGCAAGGTTTTTAAAATTGAAAAAAAAAAACAAAAAAACTGTCTTGACTCTTGACAATCGAACCTAAATACCCAGATGACTAAATTGTCTCCGATTCCAAATCCCAAATTGTCTTGATTTATGAAGTTTGCTGCCCAAATCGATGAACGGATCCGTATCGGAGGAGGAACTCCGATTCCATCCACATGTTTTTCTCGGGCAAAAAAAAAACGGTTTGGTTATTGGGTTGAAATTAGGTTATAGGGATTATTGGGTTCAACCGGGTTGTAAACGGTTTAAGGGGTTGAAATTAGGTTAATTTTGGTTTTCGTTGGTATTAATTTGGTTAGCAGTTAATTGGTATACAGTAAACCGATTTAAATTGTGGTTCGTGGAGAAATAGATTTCGAACTTTGATTTCGGGGGGAAATAGGTTTTAAACTTTGATTCGGTGGGGAAATAGGTTTTCAACTTTGAGTCGGTGGGGACATAAAACTAGGCTCAAATTTCAGGGGAATCTGTTATTATATGAAACTTCTGAGGAGAAAATAGATTAGTATAATAAAGGGTAGTTTAGTTAGTCTAATTAAGAAGACCAAGTTACATGTTTTGTGCTAAAAAAAACGCATTTCGAAGCCTAATTGCCCTTTTTGTTTTGTTTTGTTTTTTTTTTTCTTTTTTCGAAGTTTATTGGATTCTATTCACATAAATTTGAAAAGCTAAAGCCCAAAGTTTGGGATTTTAGGGTTTAACTCTTGTTGTGTTATATATAAAAATTTGATTTTCATATTTCGGCCACGTCTAAGGTTTTCGGCCCAGTCTCCGTTTCTCTTAGTTTTCGTTGTTTGTAGATCGATCGAGACATCACTTAACAATGGTTCATTAGTCTGATGATGATCGTAAGAAAATCATTCCTGAAAAAAAAAACTCCAGAAAAATCTCCAGAAACTGAAAGTATATCTCAATAAGGTCATCGAAAGTGTAGAAGGCATCAAATTAATTTAATATCTCTCTCTCTCTCTCTCTCTCTCTCTCTCTCTCTCTCTCTCTCTCTCTCTCTCTCTCTCTCTCTCTCTCTACCGTAATAAGTCTTGTAGTCAAAGAAAACCTTCTCACCGTCCGATTATCTCCAAATTTGGACATAACAAAGAAGACAAAACCAACTTTCAAATGTAGTTGGTTTGGAGACATTCTAATTGTTGGATCTTGACATATATCTGAAGCAATAAAGGCAGACGAAGCTGCCCTGAAGCCAGATTCACCGTGAGCAGAGGAGCTGCACCCGCGGCCAACTGGTGTTCCGCCACAGTCAATAGAGTGCCGAACGCGACCAACAAGCATTCCACCGCGGGTCGAGACCACGTACCTGTGGCCACTCCCCGTGCGACCAAATTGAGCTCGTTTCATCCCTGATGCCAGTCCCTAAACGTCCCCAAAGAAGTGAAAACTATAAATACATGATTTTAGGTCTCTTAGACACAATCTCTTTCACGCTTTTAGACATATACAAATTTATTAGCAACTTTTACTCTTGTTCATCGATTTGGAGCAAGGATTCTCGACTTGTGTCTTTAATAGAGAATCTTTTCTTCATCTCTTTCTCTTACTGTTTTTCTTTTATTTATTATGATGTGTAGCTCAGCTATGACTGAGTAGTTCTCTTGTTGGGTATAGGGTTCTCAAGGGGATCCCATGGTTCGATTATTGATTAGGTTTATAGGTTAGGATATCGATTAAGGTTCTTCGTTCTATCCTTTTTATTAATGCATGTTTGCTTGATTGATCACCTTGCAACTGAACTTAGATATTTTTAGAGCTAAAAAAGTACTGGATCTATATGTTTGACCTAGGGTAGACGAGCAAAACCATTACAAGATACGAAAGTATACTTGTAGAGGGGTTGTGAGCGTTAACGAACTTGTTTGCTCACCATAACTTTTTGCGCGGCTCACCATAACTTTATGCGTGGCCGGAGACGAAATCTACCGGTCGAGTATACAAGTTATCGGTGTGTAGGATGTATGAGAGTAGGCTACACACACTATAGTGTTCCAAGTTTAAAAACCAAAAGACGACAAAAGTCGCATTAAAAATCCTAGCAATTTTCTTATGATAATAGGCCATGATCCCTAGAGAGTTTCCGAGTGCCCAACACTTCGTTAAATTGTTTACAACCTCGTTTTAATTATTCCCTTATCTTACTTGCTTTCTAATATATTTTCTTAGTTTAGTTTAAATTCCTAGCTACAAAATTGTGACACACAAAATCCCTTTTAAATTTATTAGGTCTAGACACAACTTAGAAATCGATAGAAATCTTCGGGCACGCAAATCTCTGTGGATTTGATCCCTTAAAAAGTATTGCATTTGATGTGCACTTGCAGCTTTACTTAAGGGTAAAAGTTGTTAAGTTCAAACCCGATCACATCAAGTTTTTGGCGCCGTTTCCGGGGATTTGATTGTTGCTTGTTTGATTTCTTGTTTTAGACAACTTTGATTTTCAAGCTTTTTATGTTGCTCTTTTGACATTCTCCTTTATCTTTGTCGTTTGTTCTTAGGTGCATGACCACTAGTAGAACTCCTAGAGAAACTGTACCGCAACTAGACAATATCGACATAAACGAGAGAGAACTCCGAAGACTCACAATAAGGATGGCCAAAAACGACCGTCCGAAGAATCAACCAAACCGTGATCAACTTGATGAATGTGATGTTTCAGATCATGAAGATGACCGAGAGCCTGTACATGGTGAAAACGACCAGCCACTTCTCGGTCCCGAAGAAAACGAAAACCGACATGCTGAGAATCCGAGATGACAACTTTTAGTCGATCGTGATGCACCGATGAACGATGCTCAAGTAAATCCACCGATTCCTCCTAATGGCGAGAACGCCAACCGTCATGTTTTACCCGCTAATCCTCCGAGGAGACAAGCGCGTAACCGCACCATTGCTGATTTTGATGCACCGTATCAACACAATCAAAACCAAGCCGCGATAAGAGTTCCTTTACCTCATAGGAAAAACTACGAGATCAAGCCTCAAATTATTTCTCGAAGAGATATGCGGAACGAAGAGAACAAACCAAGTTCCCGCCGATTACTTAAAGTGTAAGCTTTTCCCTTTTTCTTTAGCCGATAAAGCTCACCGTTGGTTGAAATCTTTGCCAACATGATCTATTACTAGTTGGAAAGAGTACAAATCCGCCTTCCTAAGTCATTTCTACTCCAAGTCGAGATCCAACTCGTTGAGAAACAAACTCCAAAGTTTTCATCAACAATTAGTCGAATCTTTCTACGAAGCGTGGAAACGTTTGAAGGAGTATGAGAGAGATTGCCCTCACCATGGTTTCTCCGGTCCGAATTTACTCAACACTTTCTACCGATGATTATTACCAAAATATCAACCTTCTGATCTCGACACGCCCAGCAATGGAGACTTCTCCACAAAGACCATCAACCAAGGAAGAGCTCTCATCGAGAATCTTGCTATGTCTAATAGCAACAATTTTTCCGACTACGATATATCAACTAGATCTAACGTGTCCAAAGCTAAGGAGATAGCCGAGCTAAAGACCATGATGAATCAACTTCTCAAAAACCAAAATCGCTAAGTGCATGCTTGTGAAGCTACCAATGGAGGCGAAGCTGATGCTTACTACGAACCCGACAACAATGGTTCATATTTTCATGAAGAAGAAGTTAACTATGTCGGAGACCAAAGATCTTACCAAAACCGCTTCAACAACGGATTCAACAACAACTTCCTCAACGCCAACTTCAACAATCTCTAGTATCGAAACTCGAATGTGGAGAACTCTCAAAACCAGCTACAATCCAAACTATTCCAAAATCGGTTCCAAAACGGGAACTATGGCGGAAATGGAAACTTCCAACCAAAACCGACTTTCAATGCTCAAGTTGCGCCTTACAAAAACATGAACCAGCAACAACAAGGTGTCTCTAACACTTAACTTGCTGCCTAAATAGTGAAGCTCGAGCAATCGATTCAACTACTCGCTCGAAGCAACGAGAGAATGGTAAAAGATTTCAACACCAAGGTCGATTGTATGTAAAATGATTTGAATGGGAAGTTTGAATCTCTTTCGACCCATGTCAAGAAGTTGGATATGCAAGTCTTCCATGAAGAAATCGAACAGAGTTTTACCCGGAAGAGTTGAAGATAACCTGAAGAGATTTTGAAATGTGATTTCCACCACACCCGAAAAGGAAGTCGATACAAAAACGAAGCCTAGAGAAGCTTCAAAGTTCATCCCACTCTATGGACGAACCAATACTGAATCCAAGACGGTCCAAGAATCGCCATTTGAGGTACCAAAACAAATCCCGTTTCAAAGGCTAAGAAAACCTGATGATCTGGGACGTTTTACTTTCCCTTGTTCGATTTCGGTTGTGAATTTTGCAAATTGTTTATGTGATTTCGGAGCCAACTTCAACATCATGCCGAAGACATTTGCCAAGAAGCTTCGTATTAAAACTCTCACACCATATACCGTGAGCGTAATCTTTGGAGATTCATCACAAAATAAGCCCGAATGAGTGATCCACGATCTTCAATTACTCATTGGAAACAAGATTGTTCCCGCCTATTTTCAAGTTCTCGAGATGGATCGAGACGAGGGGAGACCATTGATTTTTGGTCGACCGTTCTTAGCTACCGTTGGTGCCATCATCGATCATGCCAACTGTTTTGTTGTTTTCTTGAATGTGGATCGAAAGAAGTTATATCCAACTGTCCTGAACGAAATTCCAAATCCAAGGGACAAGCACAAGAAGAAGAATTTGATTTTCCCTAAAGGAAAAGAGAAAGATGAGTCGACTAAGACAAGACCCCCTAAAGGTAACACAACTTTTTGCTTCTAAGTCATTTGCAAAAATCATGATCACCATTCCACCTGATTTAAGAGACACCAAAGAAGAACGAGTGGAAGGAATGATTGAGAAGACGAAACAAGCTCTCCAAAATGCGAAGGTTCTGAGAAAACGCGGAAAGAAAAAGGTGATACCAAAGATAGGCGAGTCACATCCCAAACTCAATGATATCCAAGGAATGTTTGTTCCCGGGACATCTACTGCTCACGCCTACTCTCACCAAAAAGTCGAGCTAACGACTTAAACCAAAAGCGTTTGATGGGAGGCAACCCATGTGGTACGTTTTTCTTTCTTTTATTCTATCATTTTTTTCTATTAACGTCTTTCTTTTTAGTATTTCAGGCTTATATGAAAACACAAAAACCCAAAAACATTCAAAATACCAGAAAACACAAAAAATGAAGAAGCCAATCGAAACGGATCGCGAAACGCCAAAGGAATGAAGGAGAAAACGCTCCCGAAGTGACAGCCATTCGGCTGCGGTCGGAAGAGCTTGACAAGCGGCAAATGGGCATTCGACCGCGCCATCGTTGCTTGGGCCAACGGCGAATGAACGGCAGTCTTTGGATTCTTGAACTTGGAACACATACACTATGTGTAGTATACTTTCATACACCCTACACACCTACAACTTTAGTACTCGAGCGGTAGATTTCGTCTCCGCCCGTGCAAAAAGTTAGTGATTATACTCAAAAGTCGTTAACGTTCACAATCCCTCCACAAGTATGCTTTCGTATCTTGTGATAGTTTTGCTCGTCTACCCTAGGTCAAGCATATGGATCCAGTAATTTCGTAATTCTAAAAATACCTAAGTTCAGTTGCAACGTGATCAATCAAGCAAACATGCATTAAGAAAGAGGATAAAACGAAGAACCCTAGGCGGTATCCTAATCTAAAAACTCAATGAATAATCAAACCATGAGAGCCCCTTTGAAACCCTATACCCAACAAAAGACCTACTCAGCCATAGTTGAGATAATCATAATCAATATATTGAAAAGAAAACAGTAAAGAAAAGGGATGAAGAAGGCTTCTCTATCGAAGAACACCGATCGATAATCCTTGCTCCACACCGAAGAACAAGAGTAACAATTGCTAGGGATTCGTCTATGCCTTAAACCGTGAAAAGAAATATGTGTCTGTCTAAAAGACCTAAAACAAGTATTTATAGTCTTCACTTCGTTAAGGGTTTGATGTGAAAATACTGTTTTGGCCTCGGGTGAAGAAACGAGCTCGTTTTAGGCGAGCAATGAGTGGCCGCGGGTCGGGCTATCCTGGCCGTGGTGAGATGAGGCTTGGCCGCAGCGGAATGGTAGTTGGCTGCGGGTCGGGCTTGGCTTGCCGCGGTGAGCTTCTTCAAGGCAGCTTCATCTGCGTTCAGTGCTTCAGGTGTATTTAAGGATCCAACCATTGGATCATCTCCAATCCAATTCCATTTGAAATCTGGTTGTATCTACTTTTTGTGTCCAAATTTGCTGATGATAAGACAGTGAGAAGGTCTTGTTTGATTACAAGACTTCTGACGTTGTAAGTTTATCCAATAACGTACTTTTGTTCCGAAATGCACTCTTTTATCCCAAGTTACCTGAAATGTCTTTCAAAACTCTAAAACATAGAAATCACTTGAAAACCATTGAAAATGGAGTTAAAACACCTGCAAAAAATATTAAAGTGATCCATAAAATGTCAAAAACCGGTGTTATCAATGATATGCTTTCTTGAGGAGAACCATCAGTTCGATGGTGACTTTTCTGGTTCCGAGACGGATGGCTCACGTGACGTGTAGCCTCGCACCTGATCACTCACGTCCAGCCTAGAATATCACCACCACGGTTCAATCGATCTTCATCTTTTTATCTTTTTTTTTTGAACTCTTTTCTTTATTTGCTATTTTATTTTAATGTATTTTCCATCATTTCACCAACTTTTTCACAATGAGGACAATGTGATTTATCCGTTACTAATTTATTTTCTTTTCTTTGAATCTTTTTATCTTATTTTTCGCTTTATTTTTTTAATTTTCAATGTAATCTTTCTTTAAGTATTTTTCAGGAACTATGAAACAAAATCTATGATGATTTAGACATGTGTGCTTCTACGCTATTTCCACGTACCTGCTCTTTTGTGGTTTGGTACTAGACTAGGGGGTAGCTAGAGTGCTTGCAATGCAAAATCCCAAGAGGATTTTGACCCATAGAGATTCTTTCTGACAAGATATTGATATTCTCATATTTTACTCATTTTAGCATGAATTTAACTTAGCATTTTGAGTCTCATGCATGTGTTTTCATAGTTTTCTTTAGTGTTTTGGTCTTAATTAGAGTCTAGCTAGTTTGCATTAGATCCTACCGAGTCTTGTATTGTTTGGAGTGTTTCTAGGTACTTATGGAGGCATCTAGGAGTTGAGAGCTGATGGCACTTGGATTAAGAGCAAAGGATATTGCCAAAGAAGGAGGAGAACATCGGACCAACCAACCATATCGGGTTGCATCTGGTCGATGCAGCAACCCGATATGGCTGGTGGAAAACATGAGACTTCATCGAGTAGCTGCATCGGACTCCTTCACCCCGATGCTAGCTACACAGAAACTCGGACGAACTGCATCGGACTGCTGTAGTTAATCTTCATATCATGGTTTGATTAGGTTTTTAGGTTAGGATATCGATTAAGATTCTTCGTTATATCCTTTTTTATTAATGCATGTTTACTTGATTGATCACCTTGCAACTGAACTTAGATATTCTTAGAGCTACGAAAGTATTTGATCTATATGTTTGACCTAGGGTAGACGAGCAAAACCGTTACAAGATACGAAAGTATACTTGTAGAGGGGGTTGTGACCGTTAACGAACTTGTTTGTTCATCATAACTTTCTGCGCGGCTGGAGATGAAAGCTACCGGTAAAGTATATAAGTTATCGGTGTGTAGGATGTACGAGAGTAGGTTACACACACTATAGTGTTCCAATTTTAAGAACCAAAAGACAACAACAGTCGCATTAAAAATCCTAGCAATTTTCTTATGATAATCGGCCATGATCCCTAGAGAGTTCCCGAGTGCCCAACACTTCGTTAAATTATTTACAACCTTGTTTTAATTATTCGCTTAGCTTACTTGCTTGTTTATTTATTTGCTTAGTTTAGTTTTAATTCCTAGCTACAAAATTGTGACACACAAAATCCCTTTTAAATTTATTAGGTGTAGACAAAACTTAGAAATCAATAGAAATCTTCGGACACTCAAATCTCTGTGGATTCGATCCCTTAAATACTACTGCGTTTGATGTGCACTTGTAGCTTTGCTTAAGGATAAAACTTGTTTAAGTCAATCCCACACACATCAATACCCATATGTCCTTATCGGACCATTTGAATGTTTGTAGGTTTGTGGGCTTGTTTGGGCTAGTATTCCTAGAGTCTCCACGGTTTATCGCTGCTGAGAGGCTGGTTAAGATTGGACATAGTGGCTCGGGTCGAGATGCTTCATCTTGGACTCATGGGCTTCGTCTTTTGTACCATACTTGCATTCGAGTGAATCTGATAGTTTCACTTTGATTTCTTTGAACTCCTCTTGATTGTTTCTTGTTTTTAGGCTTGGAAAAGAGTTCTACAGCACATGCAACACCTCTTTATCTCCATGGTTCAACGCTGGTTGGATGTCCGCATCATATCTGAATCTAGATTTCGACCTGTCATTGGTATAACAATGAGTGCAAGTTTAAAATGATGTGGTGGTGAAAGAGAAAAGGGCATACCAAGAACTTGTAGATGTGGAGAAACTTCTGTAACTAGGATTTCAAAGACCTTTGATAACCGGGGTAAACTTTTTTTAATGCTATCTAAATAAGTCACAAGATGTAAACAAAAAATTTTATAATCATAAATTGTTGTTCATAGGGTTTGTTGGTGTATGAAGATACAAAAACCATGGTACATGGTTGTAAGAAGGAAATAAAAGATTGTGTAGGTGAATTACATAGCTAAAAAAAACAATCATTATGTGAGATCCCGATTTTCGGTCCTCAAACAAAATCGGTATGTTTCTGTTATTTACTTTTGGTTAAGTTGATTTCTAAATCCTTCCGGAATATTTTAACTATATATTTCCTTTTTATTTTATTCTCAACCAAATATTTTATATTCCTTTTTAGATAAGTTCAAATCTTACTTTTCTTTTATTTTTTCGTTTTCTTTTTCTTTCCGGGAAACAATTTCTCTAAATACCAAGCTAATCTTTCATTCTCTGTTTTCCAAAACCCTAGCTCTCTTTCTCTCTCCTCTCTCCTCCTCCACCGCATTTTCTCTCTCATGGCCGTGAAGCCCTAACTGCTGAGATGTCCTCTCCTCCTTCTCTTCCTCATCACCTCCATCTGTGCCAAGGTGATGACTTGTTGCCCCTCACTTGCTTTCAACGTGTTTTCATGTTTTTGATAAGTCTTTTCTTAAACCATAGCTTTCCTCTAAGTGAGCTACATGATTTGCTTAGAGTTCCCTGTTGATTGCTAATTGACTATAGTGTTATATTACACCATACATTATATTAGATATGTTCCTAGGGTTTTATGATGAATGATTGTTGTTGCTTGTTTCACAAAGCTTGCTGAATATGTGATATGCTCAATTTAATACCCTAATAGTACTAAAGCAGTAGTTGCAGTCTAGCTAGGGGTCGAACACAAGGACTCACGGAAACACACAATAGATTATAGAATCGAGCTAAGCTAAGCAATTCAGTTTAAACAGAAAACAGAAAGTGGTAAACGAAGTGTATTCAATGGGAAAAAGATAGGTTCAGGGATATTTCTCAGGAAATCAATGAATGCATAATAAATCAACTAACATGATTCAGATTAAGCACAGTTCTTGAACTCAAATTACTAGAGTATAGTTTACCAACTCTCGTTGCGAAAACTATCTAAATCTAAACCCTATGAATTCCAAATCTCTTTGCGAATCCTAAAATCTAAATCAGCTTTAAAATCAGGTTTGATATGTTCACAAATCAATTAAACCAAATCTCTTTGTGAATAATCGATTTGCTCACCTAAGGTTCTATCAGGTAATTAATCGCACTCTCGCGTCTCATCAATTATCCTAATATCTAAGTTCCAGATTCGTCAACCTAGAATTAGTTTTAAGAACAACCTATGGTGAAGAACTAATTCAGATGGTGAATCCTAACAGATAATCAACCTAGCATTCAAAGAAATCCCTTATGAGAATCCCCAAACCTAACGAGAGATTTACTCAGACATGAAGATTAAATCCATAGACATGTTTGAATAAATACTCTATAAAATCAGAAAGAGAACTAAAGGTTTTGAGATCTGATCTCGGACGAAGGGAAATCAGACTTGTCTCTCAAACCCAGAGTAAAATCAAGTAATAAAAGCATAGCCTAAACAATGGCTGTAAAACTCCTATTTATAACCTAAAACACGACTTGGGGTCTTCTTGTAATTATTAAAGACTTCTGGGCACTTTTACAATTCTTCAAGTCTTGGGAAAAGTCGCGGCCCATGAATTCTCGATGAGTGTCGATCGATACCAGGGGGTATCGATCGATGCTTGTTGCTCAGATCGGGCGCTTTGTCATCAGACTTCAATTTCGCTCCAGAATGCTCCAATAATTCCAATAATGCTCCAAACATGCTAAGACCTGTAAATGACTCTAAAAGACTCCAAAATACTATACAGACTCTATAAAAAGGACTTATATCATGGTTTAAATAGGGTAAAAACCATGATATATCAATATGGACTAATGATTAATGAACCTTAACAACCTGGTGAATTTATTGATAAGAGCTGTTGTTGAGATCCCATTGTTAGAACTTGGTTGAGTCTGCTTTTGAGTCCTGAAATTAGAAGGGAGATATTGATGAGGATTTAATCCGGTTTTGTATTGAGTCATACATTAGTTGAATTGCTAGGTGTCCGTCATATGCAATCCCTATGGTGCGGATATTGATTGATGGGGCTGAGGGATGCCTATAGGGGTCATATGTTCTCATCTCTTTGGCGAGCCCTCGATTTAGTATT
This sequence comes from Eutrema yunnanense, assembly GCA_002933935.1. Taxonomy (NCBI): domain Eukaryota; kingdom Viridiplantae; phylum Streptophyta; class Magnoliopsida; order Brassicales; family Brassicaceae; genus Eutrema; species Eutrema yunnanense. Next base: position 283,885 of record PKML01037409.1, read on the forward strand.
TGTGACACATATTTATAGGCAACACGACCTCTTTAAGGAATGTAAGAGGCGGGGTTGATGGTGGCATGCCGATTCGTTTGGCCTACGGGGAGGCGGGGTCGGGTGTCTTTAGTGGAATGAGAAGTGTCTTCGGGACATAGATCACCTTCGGGTGTGGTTAATCAAATGGTGGTGGAGCAATGGGCTCATTGTGATCAATTCGGGATCAAGTTTATATTGTGTGGATCCCAGTTGTGTGTGCTTGTTTTAGGACTAGATTTTCATAATAGTACCTCGCGTATTTGTCTAGAAGTGAATTGTGAGTCTCCACCAGGCTCATCCTCACTGAGTAATCCCCATTACTCACCCCTCCTCTTCCCTTTATTTTGTACATGTTAGCGAGGATCTGCTAAGTCTAATATTGTTGATTGTGACCTGGGCGCTTTACTGGCGATCACGTGTGCTCACCATTGGACCCAAACCAGGCGACTTAACCATTGGGTGTTAGTCTGCCATCCTAACATGCCTGAATTCCCCGGTTTCTTTGGAGGACCGGGAACGGGGTATTGCAAAGTGGTATCAGAGCCCACGATTAGATCACTCCAGTTCCGACCTTGAGGATCGCGCCCGTGTTTTCATTGTGTTTGCAAAATTGTTTTCTTGAAAGTTTTTCAAAACGTTTTCAAACCCAACACAACAACAATATATAGACGTCCGATCAGATAGTTCTCTTTTATCTATTTCTATTCTGTAACTCGAGGACTAGGTTTAGGATGCGAGAAACCGCACGGAAGAGGGTTACGCCCTTGAGCATGTGGCAGTATAAATCCCGCCCTTAAAGTTGCAACAAACATTACAAGAAAACAGGGCCATTTCCAACGATAACAAGCCGTCGGACCAATTCCGACGGATTTCCGACGCTCTTCCGACAAATGCTGATGTAATCCGTCAGAAAATGCGCATAATTTTCCTTATAAAAACGTAATCACCCCTTTCATTTACAATCACAACCAAAAAAAAAACTTCTCTTATCTAATTCCTTACGATAATGTCTTCTTCATATCCTTATAATTATTTTCGATCATGGATGGATAAGCCTCATCAAATTCCGGACACGGGCCTAGTTACAGAGGAATTCAAAGAAGGTCTACATGAATTCATGGCATTTGCGGGTACGCAGAAAAAAGCGAAAAACGGTAAAATCTACTGCCCTTATTGTCGGAATCGTAGATATATCGTGATAGATGAAGTATGGTCACACATGTATTGTCATGGGTTTGTGCCGGATTACAAGGTTTGGTATTATCATGGAGAAAATGATACAGTGGTGGATAATATTGCTAGTACTAGTGAACATTATATTGGGGATAACGCTAGCTTAGAAGAACCTGCAATTGAAGTAGAAAGTACTGTAGGTCATGTTCAGATGGTGAACGATGCATTTCGTGAAACTATACCATCGGTTGCTGAGTATAGATATAGAGGAGAAGAACCTAACTTAGAAGCTCGGAGATTCTTTGATATGTTAGACGCTGCAAAACATCCGTTATATGATGGGTGTAGAGGTCGGCATTCCCCTTTATCAACTGCAACTAGGATTATGGGTATGAAGACGGATTTCAATTTTAGTGAAGAGTGTGTGGAAGCAATCGCTGATTTTGTGAAAGAAATTTTGCCAGAAGATAATCTTGCACCGGTAACATACTATGAGATACAAAAACTTGTTCAAGGTCTAGGATTGCCGTATCAGATGATAGATGTATCTATCAAAAATTGTATGCTCTACTGGAGAGAGGACGCAGACCGTTCGAGTTGTCGTTTTTGTCGCAAACCTCGGTATAAGGAACAGGTGGAAGAGTGTATGTGTCATATAACCGGATGTGGTATTTGCCATTAACAGAGAGATTGAAGAGGTTATATCAGTCAGAACGCACAGCGGGAGCAATGAGATGGCATACAGAGCGTACAACGGATAGAAAAATCGGTCATCCGTCAGACGCAGAAGCATGGAAACATTTTAAGACAATGTATCCCAGTTTTGCGTTTGCGGCGATGAACGTATACCTTGGATTATGTACCGATGGTTTTAACCCTTTTGGGAAGCACGGAAGACAATATTCATTGTGGCTAGTAATTGTAACACCTTACAATTTGCCGCCATCTTTGTCATGAGACGGGAGTTCTTGTTCCTTAGCATTCTCGTTCATGGACCAGAGCATCCGAAAAGATCACTTGATGTGTTTTTGCAGCCATTGATTTATGAGTTGCGAATGTTATGGGACCAAGGTGTTGAGGCGTTTGATGTTTCTTGTCAGCAGAATTTTGTTATGCGGTCGGTACTTATGTGGATCATTAGCGATTTCCCAGCATATGACATGTTATCAGGATGGATAACACATGGAAGGTTATCGTGCCCGTACTGTCAAGATAACACATATGCGTTCCAGTTGAAGCACGGACGCAAAACGTCTTGGTTTGATTGCCACAGGTGATTTCTTCTGAGCGATCATCCTTATCGTCGGAGCACGACATTAATTAGGAAGAACCGGAAAATAGTTTATGGTCCACCTCCTAAGTTAGATGGACACTATTTGATGACTCAGTTCAGGGATTTTGGTGCAGAGAGGACGGTTGATTGTGGTGGTAACGGGCATCATCATGTTGATGGTTGTGGCAACGTACACAATTGGCACAAGAGGAGTATTTTCTAGGATTTGCCTTATTGGAAGGACCATATTTTGAGGCATAATCTGGATGTCAGGCACATTGAGAAGAATTTTTTTGACAATATTATGAACACCATTCTCAATGTCCAAGGGAAGACGAAGGACAATTTGAAGTCTAGATTGGACTTGCCAGACATTTGTTCTCGTAGAGCACTACATGTGACAGGGAACAGGAAGGCTCCAGTCCCAACATTTCGGTTAGATGAACGTTCAAAGGCCGAGTTTTTTAACTGGATTTCCAATAGTGTTAGATTCCCGGACGGATACGCATCTAACCTTCGGAACTGCGTTGATCATGGAGAATGGAAGTTTACTGGGATGAAGAGTCATGATTGCCATGTTGTGATGCAACGCCTGCTTCCATTTGCCTTTGCCTGTCTTCTACCACGTAATGTCCACGAAGCAATTGCAAGTACAATCATTAAATTTATTTATTTTAAGACTTTTCATGTACAATACTTTAGTCTTTATTTATTAATTTTGTATGATTATTATATATGCAGGGATTGGTGCATTTTTTCGAGATATATTTTCGCGCTCTCTTACATCAGACGGTATCTGCAACCTTGCGAATAATATACCCGTAATCCTTTGCAATTTGGAGAAGATATTTCCGCCATCCTTCTTTGATGTTATGGAACATCTAACAATTCATCTCCCTCGAGAAGCAGAGCTTGGGGGCCCTGTTCAGTATCGTTGGATGTATCCCTTTGAGAGTTATATGTTTCATCTAAAGAAGAAGGTGAAAAATTTGAGCAAAGTGGAGGGTTCTATTGTCGCACAAAGCGTAAATGAAGAAACTTCACATTTTGCCGAGTTCTACTTTCCATCACAAGTCAAAACGAAGAGTCGTAGAGCAGCTCGACATGATGATGGAGGCGTAATACCTTTTTATCCGGTCGATGTTCCTCATATAATCTTAGAGATTGGACGACTTAGTGGAAAAGGCAAGAAGCGGAGACTTTCACCACAGGAGCGACACCATTTGCATATGAATATTCTCACAAACTGCGACGGAGTTGATGAATATGAGAGGTATATATTCTATTGAACCAAATTATTAATTAATTATTAGGTCCTTGATTATATATATGGTAACGTTATTATCACTTCAATCTCATAGGATGTATATGGCATATCAATGTTTTGCATTTCCGGACAAAACAGAGGACGAGCTAATCGAGCTTAAAGAGGAAGAGTTCGGTTGTTGGTTAAGAGATTACATAAGTTGTCATTGCATTGTTCTTAACTAGGTATCATATATATATATAATGAATGATTTATTTGACATTTAATGTTTTTGGTGCATGTCACGACAGAGAAGGCTAATGGACAAATATTTCCCACATGGTTAGAAGAAATTGTGCGCTTTCCACTAGCAATTGTGCAATCACATGTGATGTATAGCACCCGGGGGTACGCTTTTAAAATTCTTCGCAACTGCAGATTACGGTGTATCAACTCAGTCTGGTGATCTTGTATACTATGATACCGTACGTGAGATATTCGATGTCCAGTACTCGGGAATGCTCGGTTTAAGATGCGTTGCATTTTTATGCGACTGAAATGACCAATTCGTAGGAAGCGGTGTGCGACACAACCAATTTGGTGTTACATCATTACATAGTAGAAGGCGACTCTAAAAATACGAGCCTTTCGTACTTGCTTCACAAGCGGACCATGTTCGGTTTATTCTTTATTTTATATATGTTTTTTTTAGTATTTGTGAAGACATACGTGGTTTAATTTTAATATTACATTGTGTACGTAGGTATGCTATATTCCCTATCCACGAGTGACAAACAAACAAGACCCGTGGATTACAGTTACCTCGATAAATCCCAGAGGTAGGGTTTATGGGATGTCCGATCATGAACCCCTCCAACAAAGCTTCGTTGGTTTGGGTTCAATTGAACATTCCCTTGAGGTTGACCTTGTTGTTGATTTTAACATACCTATAGATGATCGGGTATTTGAGGATTCAGATGAAGAATTAGACGAATTTGGGGAAACTTCCGAATCAGGAGTATCATATTACTCATCATCAGATTCTGAGTAATTTAATAAATTACCATTGTAATTTATAACCTTGTACTTCTACTTGATATTTGTTATGTATAATGTATTAGTTATGTGGAAGTTTTATAAAATTAGACATTTGATATACTTAAGTGTAATAATCCATTTTAAAAACCCAATAAAATGCTAAGTTTACTTCCATTTTATAACATCTGTCGGAAATCCATGGGAAATTTCAGTTTTAGCCGAGGGTAATTATAACCGAATGAATTTTAGCCGAGGGAATTTTAGCCGGGGATTTAACTGAATCCGTCAAAAATCCGTCTGAAATTTCCCACGAATTTCCGACGGATTCAGTTTTAGCCGAGAGAATTTTAGTCGAGGGTAATTTATAACCGAAGGAATTTTAGCCGAGGGAATTTTAGCCGGAGATTTAACTGAATCCGTCGGAAATTTCCCACGGAATTCCGACGGATTCAGTTTTAGCCGAGGGTAATTTATAACCAAAGGAATTTTAGCCGAGGGAATTTTAACCGGGATTTAACTGAATCCGTTGGAAATCCATAGGAAATTTCGCACGGATTTCCAAAGGATTCAGTTATAGCCGAGGGAATTTTAGCCGGGAATTTAATTGAATCTGTCGGAAATTTCCCACGGATTTCCGACGGATAAACAACAAAAGAGGTTTAGGGTTTAGGGTTTAATTTTTTTAATATGAATTATATATGAACACTTGTATGATGTTTATACGGTAGCTTAATTTTGTCAAATGTTTTAAAAACTGGGTTATATAGAATTTATAACATTTGATGGAAGTGTTTTGTATAAGTTATAGTTGATTTATGTAAAATGTATAGGTTTTGATGTTGTTCAAGTTTTAAACTCATAAAATGTTGTTATCATTGATGGATTTACTATTTTTTTTTAATGAGACATGTAGATTAGGTATTGCTAAATCAGTTCACAATACCCTAAATCCTAAACCCCAATTTTACCCTATGTCCGTCGGAAAGCCGTCGGAAATTTCACACGGAATTCCGACGGATTTAGGGTAACACGTGTCGGTTGACTGTCTAATAGGAACACATGCACGGAATATACCGTATATTTCCATATCCGTCGAAAATCCGTGAGAAATTTCAGACGGACTTTGGTTTTTTCGATACCGCGAGAAGATTGACTGCCATAACTAAATTTTTTTTAAGAACCCACAGATTTCCGACGGATATTTCCGTCGAAAATCAATTTATATCTTCGAATCGACTTCATCTTCTCATTTATCTCTTTTCACTCTCTTTATTTCGATCACTCTCTTCCATTAACGGTTCCATTTGACAACCGCCGCCGCCCTCCGTTCGCCTCATCTCGCCGTCGCCGCCGGTCACCTCATCTCGCCCGGTCCGTGAGTCTTCTCTTCCTCTTCCCTTCTTCTCTTCTTCTTCTCTTAATCTTCTCTAATCCGTTTTTGTTTTTTGTTTTTCAAGTAACCGCCGCTCATCTCCCCCGCCGCCACCGTCCGCCGTCGCCACCCTCCGCCGCCTCCCGCCGTGAGTCGCCACCATCCACTTTCCTTTCTTAATGTAAGTTCCTATTTTGTAATTTTAGTGAATTAGGTTGTTAAAAATGTTAGGATTTGTAAATTTTCAAATTTGTTAGATTAGTGATTTAGAATAAAAATTTGTTAGATTAGTGATTTAGATTAATAAAATGTTATGATTTGTAAATTTGTAAATATAGTGAAATAGGTTGTTAATAATTTTGTTTTTAGATTAGTATTTATAATTTTATATTTAGTAATTTATATATAAATTTAGTTTTAGGTTGTTAAAACATTTTCCAAATTTTATAAATCATTTTTGGAATTTATAAAATTAAAAACATTTTTGTGTAAATATAAATATTATATAAAAACGTTTTCGGAAAATATTAAATCTAAATTATAAATACTAATAACACAAATTATTAATCTAAATCACTAATATAGCAATTATATAACAAATATAAAATTTTTAAATACTACTCGAAATATAAAATCAAAATAATAATATTATAAAAGCAAAATTATAAAATAAAAACGTAAGTGTATGTCGAATATGCGTTTCAATTATATATCTATTTCACCACTCTCTTCTTCGTCATCGCTGCGGCTACCATACGATGCGTATTGGATCTCACAGCAACCAGAACCGGAAAGCAGTAAGATGTCACTTCTTTAGGCTCCAGTTGTTGTGCGATCTAATACGCAAGAGTATGATAGTCGCGACGATGACGAAGATCGAGAGTGGTGAAATATGTATATAATTGAATCATCGTTCGACCTACACATACATTTACGTTTTTATAATTTTGACTAATTATATAAACTAAGACGGGAATTTATAATATTTCTCCGGGAATTTAGCCGAAAATATTATAAATTTCCGGGAATTTAAAAATTTATCCGGATTTTTAAAAAAATTTGGGACTTTATAAATTTTCGTGGGTCATTTGAACTTCTCGGGAAATTTGAACTTCTCGGGATTCCTATTACCAAATCCAGAAGCATGTTGAAGGAGATCTTTGTATTGAAAACTCGGTTTCTTCTTGTTAGGACAATAAGGACACAAAGAAGCAGAAAGTCACTTTCGGCTTGTGTTTGTATTTTTTTGTCCTAACAAGAAGACACCGAGTTTTTGATACAAAGATCTCTTTCAACATGTTTATGGAGTTGGTAATAGCAATTCCGAGAAGTTCAAAATTCCTGAGAAGTTCAAAAATCCCGAGAAGTTCAAATATCCCACGGAATACACAATTCACGAAAATTTCAAAAATCCCTAAAATTTTTAATAATCAGGAAAATATATAAATTCCCGGAAATTTATAGATTTTCCGAGATGTTTAGCATTCGATGTACTAACGTTTTTAAGTTTTTCCCGCAGGGCTGACGAGAACTCTCTCCGTTTGGGCGGTTCCCAAGGTCGCCGTTCTTGGAGTCATCCAGCTCCGTCTACTGCACCATCGAGCTCGGGAACTCAAATTCCAGATTCCCAGCAAAATATGCGGCTCGGTCCAACATTAGTATCGAGGATCTTGTCCAGCAGCCGAACCGGGACAACTGCATCCGTCTCGACCTGAAGTACGAGGCCGGGACATGGTAAGTGGGACACTATTATAAGTTCATTTTATTTAGATTTACACTTTTAACATACTAACTTTATTTTAAACATGTTTTCAGGTTTAAGTTGTCGCCTGAAATCACAAAGGCGATATTGCAGATGCTCCACAACATGTTGGACAAACCGTACGAGAAGTACTCCGACATGCCTTCCGACGAGAAAGATGTATGGCATCGGAGTTTCGCGGTAAGTATTTACTTGATTTTCTTATTTTTTTTAGTTCATTTTGTCAATATAAATTTTCAAAACTAACGTTATGTTTTAAATTGTAGCAAGAGTTCACGTGGGACTCTCACCTTACGACGAAGGTTATCGGGCAATTCGACAAGTATGTCGCGCTTTCGTACTCGAACCACATGTATGAGTGGAAGTAGAAGTGGAAGAACGGCTTAGAGAAGCCGAAGGACCTTGAGGACGATGTGTGGAAGGGCTTCTGCGAGTACTGGAGTAAGCCGAAGACGAAGGGGACCTCCGAAAGAAATTCAAAGAACCGCAACAGCGACCGAGGAGGGAAGGGGGTCTACATTCACAACGGGGGCGCAAAGGCCGTCGAACGCGAGGCGATGGAAATGGTAATTGTAATTTCAAATTTTAATTACTAATTTCTTTTAATATTACTTTTTACTTAATTAAATTCTATAGGCGAAGGTGATATATCATGGTTTTTACCCCGTTTAAGCCATGTTATAAGTCCGTTTTATAGAGTCTTTCTACTATTTCGTAGTGTTATAGAGTCTTTTACAGGTTTTAGCACGTTTTGAGCATAATTGGAGATATTTGAGCTTTCTGGAGCATTTTGGAGCAAAGCAGACGTTCGTGTAGCTGAGTACCCGATTTGAAGTATGAGTATCGATCGATACTCCTTAGTATCGGTCGATACTCATCGAGGCAGACACGACCCACGACTTAATGAAGAGTTGAAGAATTGCATAATGGTCCAGAAGTCTTTATTATTTACAAGAAGCCCCAAAACGTGATTTAGGTTATTTAATAGGATTTTACAGCAACTTTGATGGCTATGCTTATTTTTTATTCTGGTTTTTTTTAGAGAGCTTTTGGAAGGGAGACAAGTCTGAAACTATGTTCGTCCGAGAGAGAAGATTTCGAACCCTCTTGTTACTCTTTCTGTTTTATTTGATGATTTATTCAAACATGTTTATTGCTTCAATTTCCATGTCTGAGTAGATCCCTTGTTAGGTTCAGGGTTCTCAATAGGGTTTTCTCTGAATGCTAGGTTGATTTATTATTAGGATTCACTATCTAAATTAGTTCTTCACCATAGGCTGTTTGCAAAGCTAATTTTGGATTGATCACCTAGAACTTAGATCTTAGGATAATTGATTTGGCACGAGAGTGCGATTAATTACCTGATAGAACCTAAGGTGAGCAAAATAACTATTCGCAAAGAGATTTGGTTTAGTTGTTTTGTGAACAAATCAAACTTGAACTAAAAGCTGGTTTAGACTTTAGGATTCGCAAAGAGATTTGGAATTCCTAGGATTTAGACTTAGATAGTTTTCGCAACGAGAGTTTGTCAATTATACCGTAGTGATTTGAGTTCAAGAACCGCACTAAATCTGAATCTTGTTAATTAGTTTGTCTGCATTCAGCGAATCCCTGAGAAATACCCTGAACCTATCTTTCTCCAATTGAATTCACAACCGTTTTAATTTACATTCTGTTTTTCAATACCATTGATTGCTTAGCGTAATTCTCACCTATATAATCTATTGTGTGTCTCTGTGAGTCCTTGTGTTCGACCCCTACTTTATTGCAACTACTGCTTAGTACTTTTAGGGTATGAATTTGAGCATATCAAATTTGGCGTCGTTGTCGGGGACTCAATTCGCCATTAGATTTTAGTCTGAGAAATTCGACTAAGCTCGTCAGCATCGGTCGATACTCGCCGTTTTCTTTTTATTGATATTGATCGACACCACTTGGTATCGATCGATACTCATCACGTTTTTTGTTACTAACGTTTTTGATTCTTGTTTTCAGGTGTATGCCTAATCGCGAAACCAGGAAGAACAAGAGCACTCAGCTAGTTGATCTGTCACTCGAGCATATATATCATGGTTTTTACACCTTTTAAGCCATGATATAAGTCCGTTTTATATAGTCTTTCTCCTATTTTGTAGCGTTTAAGAGTCTTTTACAGATTTTAGCACGTTTGGAGCATAATTGGAGATATTAGAGCTTTCTGGAGCATTTTGGAGCAAAGCAGAAGTTCGTGTAGTTGAGTACCCGATTTGAAGCTTCAGTATCGATCGATACTGACTAGTATCGGTCGATACTCACTGCAGCAAGACACGAGTCGCGACTTTTATGAACAGTTGAGGAATTGAAAAATTGCCCAGAAGACTTTATTATTTATAATTTAGCCCAAAACGTGTCTTAGCATTATAATTAGGTTTTTCAGCCACTTTTGGTGGCTAGGCTTTGATTACGCTTTCATTACGCTTGATTTTACTTTGGTTTTTGGAGAGACAACTCAGTACTCTTGTTTCTTATTGATTTCCTTGATGATCTATTCAATCATGTTGTTTTCATTCTCCATGTCTGAGTAGATCCACTTTAGGTTTAGGGTTTTCATAAAGGTTTTCTCTGAATGCTAGGTTGATTAGGATTCACCATCTGAATTAGTTCTTCACCATAGGTTGTTCTCAAGGCTAATTCTAGGTTGACGAATCTGGAACTTAGATCTTACGATAATTGATTAGGCACGAGAGTGCGATTAATTACCTGATAGAACTTAGGGTGAGCAAAATAACTATTCGCCAAGAGATTTGGTTTAGTTATTTTGTGGACAAATCAAACTTGAACTAAAAGCTGGTTTAGACTTTAGGATTCGCAAAGAGATTTAGAATTCTAGGATTTAGACTTAGATAGTTTTCGCAACGAGAGTTGGTTAGCTATACTTTAGTGAATTGAGTTTAAGAACCGCGCTAAATCTGAATCATGTTAGTTAGTTTATCTGCATTCATTGATTTTCTAAGAATTACTCGGAGCCTATCTTTCTCCCAATCGAATTACAACTTGTTTAATTTACGTATTGCTTTCAATTACATCTTTTGGTTTAGCTTAATTCGAATCTATCTGATCTATTGTTTGATTTCTTGAGTTCTTGTGTTCGACCCCTACATATACTGCAACAACTGCTTTAGTACTTATATGGTATTAATTTGAGCATATCAAATTTGGCGCCGTTGCCGGGGACTCAATTTCGCCATTAGATTTTAGCTAAGAATTTCGTCTAAATCGTTGAGTATTGATCGACACCCTAGTGGTATTGGTCGATACCCGTCGTGAATTTCGGTTACTTACGTTCTTGACTTTTGTGTTTCAGGTGCATGTCTCTTCGTGAAAACCAGAAGGAACAAGAACACTCCGCTAGTTGACATGTCAAACGAGCAGCTAGCACATTTGGAACGTACAAACAGAAAAGCAAAAAGGCAAGCAAAGATGAACAACAATACAATGATTTTGATTCATGATGCTGTTGGAGCTTTGAGAGACCAAGAGGGTGAATTGTGCAATGAGAGAGGGCAGCGACTTGATGAAGCTGGGAATATCATTGTCCCTGCAGTTGCTTTGAATATTGGGAATGATGTGGTTAATCGTGATAGAACTATTTGTGAGTACAACAGGTCTGATCAGTTCTATGCCAATCGATCAGCGATTCGTCCTCCTGCTTTTCAGAGAAATGACTTTGAGCTGAAACCTACATACTTCACTCTTGTGGGTCAGCACCCTTTTCATGGTCTTTCTCATGAAAACCCTATGGATCACATTGAGAGGTTTGAAGATTTGGTTACAAGCATCAAGTGCCATGGAGTATCCTATGATTACCTCTTTTGTAAGCTCTTCACATACTCTCTTGGTGGGGATGCAGCTTATTGGCTGAAGCAGTTGCCAGCTGGATCACTGACTACTTGGGAGGAGACTAAGAATGCCTTCCTGAACAACTTCTATGATGCTGCACGATCCGAGGAGCTCAGGAATAAGATCTCCCAATTTTCTCAGGGAGTGACTGAAGCGTTTAAGGCTGCTTGGATCAGATTCAGATCATATCAGAGAGACTGTCCGCATCACGGGTTCACTAAGGTTCAACTGCTGTGTATCTTTTTCAGAGGGATTGACTGGAGGTATCAGATGGCCTTAGATGCTGCGAGTAATGGGAACTTCAACACCAGGTATCCTGACGATGCTTATGTGCTAACTGAGAACTTGGCTTCTAGCTATAGTACCAAGAATGCAGACATGGAGCGCAAGAAGCAAGCTGGTAACTTGGATGGCAGCCAAATCGCAGAGGTGAAGGCTAAGCTGGATTCGATGCATAATCTGTTGATGGGAAAGACCCAAAAAGCGGTCCACTTTGCTGCTGAAAATGAAGTGGAGGATGTTAACTATATTGGTGGAACTGGTTTTGGGTCGAATCAGTTTGTCCAGAAACCATTCCAGAGCAGTGGCTATACCAGGAACTATGGGAGTTCGTCTTATCAACCTATGCCTGTTAAAACCCCAGAGAGCAAAGTTGAGTCTATGCTTGAACAGCTTCTTCAAGGACAGCAGCAGATAACATTGGATTTCAATGGAAAGATGAATGCTATGTAGAAAGATCTGAGTGGAAAGATTGAAGCTCTCGGTACTCATCAGAAGATGCTGGAAACTCAAGTAACTCAGACTACAACAGCTGTCAAGGGAAAGATGGTTCATTCAAAAAATGAACACGTCAATGCAATCACCTTAGGAAGTGCTAAAGAGGTCACTGCGGTGGTAGGAAAGGGTTTGAATTCAGGAATTTTCGATGATCCTGTAGAAGATGACGATGAGGATTCAGAAAATCCTAGGGTATCGACCGACACCACCGAGTATCGATCGACACCAGTCCAAGTACTTTCACGGGAAATCTCAAAACCCCGTGTATCGATCGATACCATCCCTGTATCGATCGACACTGACCCTGCAGTCGAGAAGACACCTGAATTGATGCCAGAGAGGCTTTACAAACCTAAGATGCCATACCCTGATCTACCTAGACACCTTAGAGACCCCATTACTGCAAAGAAGTTGCTCGGTTTTGAGAAGATGGTAAGGAGGATTCCCCATACGATGTCTTTTGAAGAAGCTTTGGAATACCGCCCTTTGCTTAGTCACTTCCGAGATTGCAGAAAAACTGATGAAGAGATTAAGGCACTCTTCACCAAGGCAAGAAGCAAGTCACTACCACTGAAGCAGCTGACTATATAAGAGGGAAGACCCAGAAATATTTTCAGTTCCATGCTCTATCTCTGGAGTTGAATTCAAAGAGTCTCTCGTTGACTCAGGGGCTGGCGTCAATGTCATGTCAAGGGCAACTGCAGAGAGATTGGGAGCTGATATTCGATCTCCCAAGACATCTCTCACATTCGCGAACTATTCCACCTCACTTCCATATGGTACAATCCCTGATTTGCTGGTTAACGTAGGAGATTGCCTGGTTCCTACTGATTTTCAGGTTGTGGAGATGAGTGCAAGATCTAGTATGCAGTTGATTCTTGGAAGACCGTTCATGGCTACAGTTGGTGTCATTATAGATACACCAAGCAAGAGAATCTCGTTCTCGTACATTGACAAGGAGGTGTACTACAAAGCCATTCCTACTAGAGGAACTCCCACACATATCTCTTGCATCACCATTGTTATAGGAGAGACGTTGGTAATTGATCTTTTGGAAGAGCTTTCTGACGAGCCAACTGTCATAGACCTTTTAGATAGTCCTTCTGTCATCACCAAGAAAGACGTCAAAACATCTAAGGCAAAGAAGAAGGTGAAGAGCAAAGGAGTGAAGGGTGCTGCTTCTATGACTTTAATCCCTCAAAAGTATGATGGGGATTCGATTGAATACAAGGTGAAGTGCAAAGGAACTGCGAAACCATTCTCTAAGGCTAGAGTTCTTCTTACTTCGGAGCTGAAAGAGAAAGGAAAGGAGTTTGTGGAGAGCATGTTGAGCAGAACTCTGAAATTGGCGATGTCAAGTTGTGGAGCTTGTTTTGGAGTAAGTTCTCAATCTACTCCTGACTGATCGTCTGAATGGCGGTACAGTCAAGCTAATGAAGTTAAACGAGCGCTTGGTGGGAGGCAACCCACTGGTGAGTCTGTATATATGTATTTTATTTTAGTATTTTTCGTTTTTGTGTCTTGTGTTTACGTGTAAATCATATGCAAAAGGTTAGTGTCGACCGATACCATCACTAGTATCGATCGACACCAGAAGAAACAGACGTTGCATCGAATAATGGTCCTTGTATCGATCGACACCACCAATGGTATCGGTCGATACCCAACGCACATGTAAGTTCTCTGATTTTCACGTCTTCACTTAGCTGTTTTGTTTTCTTTCACCGACTCTAGACTATATAGCACTGGGGACAGTGTTGTTTAAGTCTGGGGGAGGTAGTTGCTGACAGCGTTTTTGTTTTTCTTAGAGTCATAAAATAAAAAAAAATTGTCGTTTTATTGAGTCAAAAATTTGTTGGAGATTATGATCATGTGCTTGAATCTATTGTTCTGGTTTTGTTTTTGAGTGACCAGTGTTACAGGATCAGTTCTAGATCGACTAATGAAAAATCCAAAGACTGACCAGTTGACTAGAGAACACCCATGTTTCCAGCAGAGTTCTTCTAAAGCCTGAGCCAACTTTTTGCACTTATCCAATGTGGTTAGTGTTCATAGAGCTTGATTCATCATTCATATCTGACAAAGGAACACATGTGTTTAAAGTAATGGTATCTCTCTCCCCTGTTATAAGTTGATAAATAAGAGCATAAAGATGAAATGACTTTCTTCTGAGTAGAGGGTTAGGAAAATTTCCAGCGATCCCATTATTCTACTTGTGAAGGAATGATCACACAAAGGTTGAAAGCGAGGTTAGGAAAATTTCCCGTGATACCATTATTCGTCTAAGCCTTTGATACATAGAGAGGGAAGAACTTGGGATTAGGTGGCAAACACCATCAATACTCGCGTTTCGGACCTTAATATGTATATGCAGATCTAAAAAGATAGAAAGAACATAATGAGAAACAAGTCTGGGGGAGAGAGAAACAATACCAAAAAGTGTGTGAATTGGGTAATTATTTTGTCGTGATATTGTATGGTAAAGAATCTAGAAGGTTCTTGAACATTGGTTGCAGCGATGAAACTGGCGATGAGGGCTTTGTTTGAACAATGTTGCGCGATAATGTGTGGAGTCTGGGAAAGCTGCTAATGTCTACGGAGAAGTACATGGTGGTTAGATCATGAGCTGGTTAGGTGATATTTGGGTGCTTGGGAAAAAGATCTTTGCGATGGTTCATGAACAGATGAGTTTCCGTGTTTTCAAACCTCTTTCTCTGGTTTAGCTTTCTATTTGCTTGAGGACAAGCAAAGGTTAAGTTTGGGGGAGTTGATATATCATGGTTTTTACCCCTTTTAGGTCATGATATAAGTTCATTTTATAGAGTCTTTCTACTATTTCATAGTGTTTTAGAGTCTTTTACAGGTTTTAGCACGTTTGGAGCATAATTGGAGATATTGGAGCTTTCTGGAGCATTTTGGAGCAAAGCAGAAGTTCGTGTAGCTGAGTACCCGATTTGAAGCCTCGGTATCGATCGATGCTGACGAGTATCGGTCGATACTCACTGCAGCAGACACGAGTCGCGACTTTTCCAAGAGTTGAAAAATTGCAAAATTGCCCATAAGACTTTATTATTTACAAGAAGCCCCAAAACGTGACTTAGGTTAGTTGATCTATTGGAAGAGCCTCCTGATGAGCCAACTGTCATAGTCCTTCTAGATAGTCCTTCTGTCATCACCAAGAAAGACGTCAAAACATCTAAGGCAAAGATCACATGCTTAGATTCTGAGGGGAGATTCTCAAGAAGCATACTAAGAAAACAAATGGATATTGATATCTTTTATACTGCTCAAGTTCACAACACTCTTCAAAGTAAGGGAGTAGCGTGGCTTTCTTGTATTGCAACATTTCATGCTTTATAGCTTAGAGTCCACATAACACAACACACCTTC
>PKML01037409.1:304265-326922 GCA_002933935.1 Eutrema yunnanense
GATTAGCACCCCTGGGTTTAACTCGGTTCGAACCGAGACCGGTTCAATAAGGACCGGTTTACGATGGATCGGATCGAGGACAAATCAGCCCAAAAATATTGGGCCGAGCTCGAAATCTCGCTAAAGCCCACATCGGCTACCGATCTAGGCCCAGCGCGAGTCCAGTCCGTTACAACAGGAAATAAAACCGAGATATTTCCCTTTTCCGCCGATCAAGGAAAAGGAAATATTCCCTTCAACTGAATCCTCGAGAGATTAGGAAAAGATCCTTATCTCGGAGAGAAAACCGGGATATTTCCTTATCCAAATCGAACTAGGAAAAGGAAATACCCTCTTTGGAACCGCCTCGAGATATTATAAATAAGAGGAGAGGGCTCATTCATCATCCAGACACAACTTCCGCAGAGACAGAGAATACAAGAGAGCTGCTTACCGATCTTAAGTTCTTTTGTCTTTACCGTCTTATTAAAAACTTTGTTGTAACGCCGACTTTGATCAATAAACGAGATTCCGACTAAAAGTACTGTTTTACCCCTTTTGTGTGATTTACGGATCAACAATTGGCGCCGACTGTGGGGAATATTAGAACAGTACTTTTGGATATCGTTCGATTGAGTTCGGTAATGGATCTCCCAATCGATACCTCCGCGGCCCTCGTCAACGGCTCAGAAACCGACGATCAAAACCCTCGGATTGACGGACTCAATCCGGCCGATACCGAACTACCGACAAACGGAGGGGGACTCCCTCCGACCTTACCTGTTGGGGGAGATAATCAGACCAATCCCCCTAGGGCTCTTCCACCGCCTCCAGCTACCTCGATATTCACGGACCCGACCATCTTCATGGAGGCCATGGCAGCACAGTTCGCAGAAATTAACAAAAAGAATGAAGAGCGGATCGCGTCTCTCATAGCATCCCATTTTGAACGCCGAAACCAGATCGGTATCCTCGATCCGAACATGGTAACCCCCGCCAACGAAAACACGTTACGCCGGAATCTCTTGTCCGACCTCACTGACGCTCAACCCCCAAGTACGACCGACCCGCCAACAAGGAGATCCGCTGCCAGTTCGGAAATCAATATTGCGGACCAAGCCGCCGTAAATTTAGAGTTCGCCAAGGTCCAGGCCCAACTACAAGATATGCGAACCAAAGTCCACCAGGCTACGAGCTCGGCGCCGGAGATTGACCGGGTGATTCAGGAGTCACAGAGGACACCATTTACCGACCGAGTCATCAACACTCCAGTCCGACGATTGGAAAGGGTCAAGATCACGCCATACGATGGGTTTACCGATCCTAAACACTTCCTGACCTCGTTTGTTATTACGATGAATCGATTTCGTTTCGGCTCAGAAAACAAAAAGGACGCAGCCATGTGCCAATTATTCGTGGAGAACCTATCTGGAGCCGCGTTCGATTGGTTTTCAACGCTCGAGCCAAGCTCGGTCAACAGCTACAACGAGCTCACTACCAAATTCCTCAAACGCTTCACCATGTTTATCAAGCAGAAAATGAAGAACGCCGAACTCTGGGCCCTCGAACAGAAGCAGGACGAGCCTCTACGCAACTTCATGGAACGTTTCAAAGCGGTCGTATCTCACTGTACGATCGACGACGAAGCCGCAATCGAGGCTCTTTACAAAGCGACCTGGTACGAATCAGACTTTCACAGGGAGATCAAACGCAATAATCCAAAGACGCTGGAAGATATTTTACACATGGCGCATATCTTCATCATGGAGGAGGAGGAAAGATCCGAGAAAGATAGGCGGTACGCACTCACGAAACAACCCGCCGCTAAGGATAAACAGTACGTTCCCCCAAAACAACTCGTCAATACGGTCCAAACTCAGCAGTCCTGGTCGAACACTTGGGTTCGGTCGGACGAACCAAAGGAGCCTGATACTACTGAATCCGCGCCGTACTGCAATCATAACCGGTTTGGAAATCATTCAACTGAGGAGTGCCGACACCTACAGGAATTCTTGATGATGAAGTACAAAAAGGGGGAAGTTCCAGTCGAAGGAGCCTTCCAACCTTCGAACAGACCGCGCCGTAACGATAACGGCAGGAGACGTAACTTCAAACCGAACAAGGCTACCGAACAACCTAAAGATAAAACCAACGACGAACAACCAAAGCGAGATCGGGAGGACAATGTGGAGGCTCAGCAACCTCCGCAGGTTCGAAAACGTGTCAACATGATCATGGGCGCATTGGAAACATGTAACTACTCCGTCCGAGCTCTGAAGACGTACAGTAAGGAAGCGGTGGCTGCGAAACATTCACATCAGACTACACCTTGCGGAATGCCGATCACCTTCTCTGAGGCCGACACGGAAGGACTTCATATGCCGCACAACGATCCGCTAGTCGTCGAGACACTCATCGGTGATGTCGTAGTCGGGCGAATTTTGATCGACACTGGAAGCTCGGTTAACGTGATTTTCAAGGATACGCTGAAAAACATGGACTTTCCCGACAATCAAATCAGACCGAACATCGAACCGCTCACCGGATTCTCAAGCGAGCAAACCATGACCGCAGGAACGGTCAAAATCCCTATGTATACCGGAGGGATATGTCGGATGGTCAAGTTCCTGGTGTTAAACAAACCCGCGATCTACAACGTGATACTCGGCACACCGTGGATATTCTCGATGAAAGCAGTCGTGTCAACGTATCACCAGTGCGTCAAGTTCCCAACGCCTTCCGGAATCTTCACCCTTAGAGGCGACCAGGTGATGTCCCGAACGTGTTTCATAACGAATGCAAACTAAGGACAACTCCCCGCACCTGCGTGATCAATAAGAAGAAAATTCCAAACGATCCCGATCTGCCGCGACGCGAAACAATCGTCCAAGTCAATATCGACGATTTCAATCCAGAGAGATGCGTGGAAATCGGAGCCGAACTCGACGAAGACATCAAAATGGATTTAATCTGACTCCTCAAAAGGAACGTTTCGACCTTCGCCTGGTCAATCACAGACATGCCCGGGATCGATCCAAAGATAATAAGCCATGAGCTCAATATTGATCCCACCTTCAAGCCGATCAAGCAAAAACGACGCAAGCTCGGTCCCGAGAAGGCTCGAGCTGTAAACGATGAAGTCGAAAGATTACTTAGCGCATGATCAATTACAGAGGTTCGGTATCCCGACTGGTTGGCGAACCCGGTTGTTGTCAAGAAGAAAAACGGGAAATGGAGGATATGCGTCGACTTTACCGACCTGAACAAAGCCTGCCCAAATGATAGCTTCCCACTCCCGCATATCGATAGACTCGTCGAAGCCACCGCCGGGAACGAACTCCTTTCGTTCATGGACGCCTTTTCAGGCTACAATCAGATACTCATGCATACGGACGATCGTGAGAAGACCTCATTCATTACCGATCGTGGTATCTATTGCTACAAGGTGATGCCCTTCGGCCTAAAAAATGCCGGTGCAACCTACCAACGACTCGTTAATCGAATGTTCGCTAGCCAGCTCGGCAAAACAATGGAGGTTTACATCGACGACATGCTCGTCAAATCGCTAGTCGCAAAGGATCACGCCGGACATCTCAATACCTGTTTCGACATCCTAAACGAATACGGCATGAAGCTTAATCCGACCAAATGCACATTCGGTGTAACCTCCGGAGAATTCCTAGGGTATATCGTAACTCAAAGGGGAATCGAAGCCAATCCTAAACAGATCTCGGCAATCCTTGACTTACCATCTCCAACAACGAGAAGGGAAGTGCAAAGGCTCACGGGATGCATCGCCGCACTCAACCGGTTTATCTCCCGATCCACCGACAAGTGTCTCCCCTTCTACCAACTGTTGCGCGGGAACAAAAATCTTGAGTGGGATGATAAGTGCGAGGAAGCATTCAAGCAGCTCAAGGAATACTTGTCAACCCCACCAGTTTTGGCAAAACCCGAAGACGGCGAGACTCTCTATCTCTACATCGCGATCTCGACCTCGGCGATCAGCGGGGTCCTTGTTCGGGAAGACCGAGGCGAACAAAAACCGATCTTCTATATCAGCAAATCACTCGATGGAGCCGAAGGGCGATACCCGACTCTCGAAAAACTGGCTCTCGCCGTTGTTGTTTCAGCTCGGAAATTACGCCCTTATTTCCAATCACACTCAGTCACCGTGCTAACCGATCAGCCACTTCGGACAATCCTACATAGTCCAAGCCAGTCCGGTCGGTTGGCTAAATGGGCTATTAAACTCAGCGAGTACGACATCGATTACAAGAGCCGAACGAGCATCAAGTCACAAGTCCTTGCCGATTTCCTTATTGAGCTATCTCCGGAATACGTCAACACTGATGTCGTAACCGCCGAACAATGGATCCTTCACGTCGATGGGTCATCATCTCACCGAGGCTCTGGAATAGGCATTCGCCTCAAATCTCCAACGGGAGAAATCTTGGAGCAATCTTTCCGCCTGACGTTCAACGCATCAAACAACGAGGCAGAATACGAAGCGCTAATTGCCGGACTACGTTTGGCCAAAGCCATCGGCGTTACACGCATTCACGCCTACTGCGACTCACAGCTCGTCGCAAGTCAATTCAGCGGGGAGTATGACGCCAAAAATGATCGAATGGACGCATATCTCAAGCTCGTCAAACAGCTCGCTGCAGAATTCGATTCGTTCGAACTTACCAAGATACCGCAGGGAGAAAACGCTCCAGCCGACGCACTCGCTGCCTTGGCTTCAAGCTCGGACCCCCATCTCAGACGAACGATCCCGGTGGAAAGTATATCAGAGCCTAGTATCGGAAGCACGGAACAATGCATTATCACAACTCGTAGACGGGATTACGAGGAAAATCCTGCGACTGAACCCGTCTTACGTCGACAGAGACGGACTCCGACCGTCGAGCCTGATCAAGACACCGAACCCGAACATTCTACTATCGCCGAAGGCAACAATAACACGCTGCAAGCCGATGAATCGGCCCTATCAGACAATGAAGCGGAAAAACAGACGGACGAACTTCATGAGCCAATAAACCTCGAGCAGTCCGACGAGCAGACTCCCGCCGATTGGACGCTAGAGATAAAAATGTACATCATCGACGGTGAAATACCGGCCGACAGATGGGCCGCTCGACGACTCAAAATGCGGGCCGCTCGCTACATACTTATCAAAGAAGGACTGTTTCGATGGAGTGCGGCAGGAATCCTCCTCAAATGCATCTCAGGCGACGAAATACAGGAAGTCATGAAGAAAATACACGAAGGCGACGGTGGCAATCACTCGGGTGGTCGATCTCTTGCCCTAAAAATCAAACGAGCAAGCTATTATTGGCCAAGCATGCAAGCAGACTGCGAGAAGTTTGTCGCAAAATGCGACAAGTGCCAAAGACATGGCCCAATGATACATCTCCCCACCGAGCTGCTAACCACTTCGACAGCTCCATATCCATTCATGCGTTGGGGGATGGACATCATCGGCCCTTTCAGATGATCCACCACGCAGAAAAAGTTCATCCTCGTCATGACGGATTACTTTACCAAGTGGGTAGAAGCCGAGGCATATCCCGTCATCCTCGCCTCTGACGTTCAGAAGTTCGTCTGGAAATTCATTATCTGCCGACACGGAGTTCCGTACGAGATTATCACCGATAACGGTCCCCAATTCATATCAACACTGTTCAACGATTTCTGCGCCAAGTGGAAAATTCGGCTAAGTTTTTCTATACCAAGATACCCGCCGAGCAACGGTCAGGCCGAAGCAACAAACAAGACAATCATAGCTGGCCTCAAGAAACGGTTGGATACTCATAAAGGGACGTGGTCAGATAAACTCGACGGAGTCTTATGGTCATATCGCACAACCCCAAGGCCGTCAACGGGACAGTCCCCTTTTTACATGGCCTATGGCGTCGAAGCCCTGTGTCCTGCCGAACTCACCATCCCGACTATCCGCCGAACGATGCTCGTGCAAAACCCCGATCTTAACGACGAGATCATGCTCGACAACCTCGACAATCTCGAAGAACAACGCGATCAAGCCTTACTTCGGATTCAGAATTATCAGAACTTAGCAGCACGCTATTACAACAAAAAGGTCCGCGGACGTCATTTCACTGATGGCGACCTCGTTCTGAGAAAGGTCTTCGAAGGCACCGAAGAAAAGAATGCCGGCAAGCTCGGCACAAACTGGGAGGGACCTTATCAGGTCATGCGGGTAGTCAAACCAGGCGTCTACGAGCTCATGAAGCTAGACGGAACCCCCATTCCCCGTTCATGGAATTCAATGAACCTCAAACGCTACTACATCTAGACCAGATCTCAAGCGCNAAAAAAAAAAAAAAAAAAAAAGAGATCATCGAGCTACTATACTTAGGCTCAATTTCACTATGTAATATGAACTACGAATGACTTGATCCTTCCTTCGAAGGTACGTAGGCAGCCTTCACAGGTGCAGCTATAACATTAATAAAATTTTATTATGCAAAGGCATTTCAACCGAACTTCATCAAGTTCCTATTTTTCTAAGCTGGACTTTACGTTTGCCGAACTCCAACAGTTCGTATTTTCTAAGCCAAACTTTATGTTTGCCGAACTCCAACAGTTCGTGTTTTCTAAGTCAAACTTTTCGTTTGCCAAACTCCAACAGTTCGTATTTGCTAAGCCAAACTTTATGTTTGCCGAACTCCAACAGTTCGTATTTTCTAAAGCCAAACTTTATGTTTGCCGAACTCCAACAGTTCATATTTCCTAAGTCAAGCTTTACGTTTGCCGAACCCCAACAGTTCGTACTTTCAACCACAACGGTTTCCATATCGACGTCCTGGCCAGACGATCGAATAAATCGAGCTTAGCTCGCATGCATCCTCATGGTGCAATGGATAACACACTTTCCACATTCAAAGCCGAGATCAGTCTCGCATTAACTTCTCAGATTATCCGAGCCAAATAAGCCGAGTCCGTCTCGCACACTCGGATTCAATGTGAGAAACCTAGAGCATATTAAGATGGGTTGTTCACGTACTCTTAAACTAAACTCTAGGGTCAAGCCGAACGTCTTTTCTCGCAAATTTAAGCCGATTTCTCAACAATCGCAGAATCAATAAGCCGATTTCTCAACAATCGCAGAAAACAGTAAGCCGGTTCCTCAACAATCGCAGAATCAATAAGCCAATCTACGATATGGATTGCCGACCTCGAACAGGTTTAGTCAAACTTGTCCTCTTCACCCGGCTAAGACCGTACTATTTACGGCACCACTATGTACGACAAATTTGAGAAGTTCGTATGAGGTACGACTTCAAATATATCTAAAGCACGATTCAGAAAACAACTAAGTATAAAAGTCAACAAAAGGTCGAAGATTCATTTCAAAAGCCCCTCGGGCAAAACGGATACCGGACTTTAAAAACCCTCCGGTCCAAGAGGTCGAGTTATAGGCCCCATCGTGCAAGAGAAAACAGATTACAAAAGGATAAAAAAAGGGCGACCTAAACGCCTTGCCTCCGCATCGCATCAGCTTGCTCCGCCGACACCGAAGCTCGGTTAGATCCGAACTCATCAAGACCTGGCGGGACTTCATTACCCATCGAAGGCGAAATTCCCGGATGCACCGGATCAGTAAAAGGGGAGACGACTAGGTCCGCATCTTCCAGCTCGCGGAGGTCGATCGCCTCGTACTCTGCCGACTTCACAGCCTTAAGCTTCCCAAGCTTCTCGATGCGAGACGGTTGAACGACGATACCGTGCTTTGTCTTTAGACTCTCACAGAAACTGAGGATCCCGTGGATCTGGTTAACGGCCAGGAACGGCTTCCTTGCCTGATCGACCGCCGCCAGATGGTCCTTGACCTTTTGAAGTCGAACTTGGCACTTTTCAGTTACCGCCTTCCTCTTTGAAATTTGATGAGTGCGGCCAGCCCGCAACCTTGAAGTCTCCGCAAACAGTTTCGTCGCGAGAGCATCCTTTTCCAACTCCAGCTCGGCGTTGGATCTTTTCAGCACGGCCAGCTCGCGAGTCAGCTTGGCTACCGCGCGATCGCCTGCCTCCACCCTATCTTCAGAGACTCGGAGCTCTTTGCGGAGTTCCACGGCTTGGACGCTCGCCTCGAAAGCTTTACGACGTGAAGCTCCGAGCTCACGGTCGTACGACCCAACGATCTCGTTCGTCTGGGCGACCATCTATTAAAACAACGAATGTCAGAAATAAGAATCAAAAGGAAAGAAGGACTAACTCAGAAAGGGTGTTTACCTCAGCGGTAGTCTGAGCCAGTTTTTTGAAGGCCTCGGACTTGTACAGGCAATCGGTCGGGGGGGAGAAAATCTGGGCCGAAGCTCACTCGCCGATACGTTTCGGCATAATCCCATGAGCCGGCCTCTGGATCCGACGTCCGACGCCTCTTCGGAACAGGAGAGTCATCCGATAGGATCACCATCTCCTCCTCAACACGTTGGGGTTCGGTACCCCCCTCACCGTCTTCAGCACATTGGGGGCCGGTGTTTCCCCCGTCGCCTTCAGTTTGCTCAGTACCGACCCCAGCTGATGGGCCGGCAGCTTGCCGAGCCCCCTTTTTGGTTTTCTTCCTCTTCCTCTTTTCAGCTGGAGAGGAGGTACGTCCTTTGGCGGGAACTTGTTCCCCAGCAGGAACATCGCTTCCGACGTTCCCTTCGTCATTAGCCTCCTGACCAGTCTCGGTTGGCGGAGGAACTTCAGGGTCCGCCCGTTCGGCAACGAACGGAACGGCAACATCCGCGTCATCGCCATCAAGCTCGGCAGAAAGATCGGGAATTTCGTCAAGCTTCATCTTTCGGCGACGTGAGGGATTTGCTGTAGAAAGAAAAAGGCAATGCAGATAAGTAAAAATAAAAAAGATTTACGAAGAAAAAGTTCCCGACCTACCTTTAAGAGCTCTTTTCGCTTTTAAATCGAGCTTCTCTTGATAGGCTTCAGGCCACCGAGCTTTCCCAGCCGCGCTTAATTGCTTCGCTTGGACAAAGGTGAATCCCGGTGTGGTGATAAGGAAGCCCGGTATATGACGATCTGAAAAGAAAAAGGAAAAATATAACTTAGGCAAAATAAAGCACTAAAATAAAATCAAGAACAAGTATCTACCGATAGGAGTCCTCCACTGAGTTCGATAACTCCCTTCCGGACATTCGACTGAAGATTCATCGATCTTCACGAAGAAGTATCGAGCGTTCCAATTGTTAACCTTGCTCGGCTTGTTTCCGGTAACAAGGTCACATTCCGGCTTCGCATTGGCCGATAAGTACCAAGGTTTCGCCTTCGACAGATTTACCCGAAACAACCTCTCGAAAATCTTGGCTGTAATAGGAATACCGCACTCCTCCCCAAGAGAAAGGAGACCCATAAGGTTAATCACCGTGGCCGGCATCAACTGAGAGATTGCGACGTGCCGCCTCTTACAGTACTTGTAGACGAGCTCCGGGATGGGAAACCGAAGCCCGCAACTTCTAAAATGCTCTTCATATACACATATGTAACCGTCCGGAGCATCCCACGGACGATCAGTAGCTTTCGGAACCTTGAATAGCAGGTCGTTTGGAGCACCGCACCGCTCCAAAGTAATTTGGATCGACTCCGCAGTGGAACGAGACGGCCCGATATTGGCGGGCCTCTCAACCACCCGTCTGGCAGCCGACACGGGACCATCACCCCCTACATCCAAACGAACTGCTGGAGAGACGGCGCGATTGTCGAGATCGGCTGCATCCTCGTCCTCCGCAAGCCGAGCAGCAAATTCGGCATCTGCCCGAATTTGATCGGCTCCCTCCTCAGGCAAGTCCTCATCAAGGAGATGCGGGACTTCGATCGAAACTCTTGGTTCGCTCGGTCCGGCCGCAGTACGCTGAGAGTTACGCCTAAACATCTCCCGTTCGACATCACTCAGCCCATCCGAACTCGAATCGGAGCTATTGACAAATAGCCCGAGATCAGGAAACTCAGGAGGAGGAGTTCGGTCATTAACAGAAGGGGAAGAAACTCTTGAATCCATATCGATCAAATGAAAGAAGTTGATGAAGAACAAGACGAAGAACTTGAGAATCTTGGAGCAGATCGGAGAAATCACGGCGGAAGAGACGATCGGAAAACGGAAAACTAATAGAATTCTAGAGAGAAGGGAGAGCTCTAGAGAGAGAAAGAGAAATACCTTTTTGAAGAAAATGAACAGAAGTGAGAAATGAAGGAGGATCGAGCGATATTTATAAGGAAAAACGCAATGATGGCGACTCTTCGAATTCTGTAGCCGAAGAATACGAATCGACGCGCGACTCTTCGAATTCTGTAACCGAAGAAGACGAAACGACGCCCTCTTCCCAAGAAAAATATGCCGAACTCGAAGGTTCAAAAGTCTATTCGACCACGAGAATTCCGATCTTCACTTTTGAAAGGAATTCGCCGAACTCAAAATTTACCGCACTCAGAATGGAACTTGATCAGATCATACTGATCTCGATTCTAACCGAGCTAAAGAATACTCCTCAAAAATTCGCCGGACTCATAAACTCCCTCGCCGAACTGAGGGGGGGACCAATTGTTAGAGGGGGGATTAGCACCCCTGGGTTTAACTCGGTTCGAACCGAGACCGGTTCAATCAGGACCGGTTTACGATGGATCGGATCGAGGACAAATCAGCCCAAAAATATTGGGCCGAGCTCGAAATCTCGCTAAAGCCCACCTCGGCTACCGATCTAGGCCCAGCGCGAGTCCAGTCCGTTACAACAGGAAATAAAACCGAGATATTTCCCTTTTCCGCCGATCTCGGAAAAGGAAATATTCCCTTCGACTGAATCCTCGAGAGATTAGGAAAAGATCCTTATCTCGGAGAGAAAACCGGGATATTTCCTTATCCAAATCGAACTAGGAAAAGGAAATACCCTCTTTGGAACCGCCTCGAGATATTATAAATAAGAGGAGAGGGCTCATTCATCATCCAGACACAACTTCCGCAGAGACAGAGAATACAAGAGAGCTGCTTACCGATCTTAAGTTCTTTTGTCTTTACCGTCTTATTAAAAACTCTGTTGTAACGCCGACTTTGATCAATAAACGAGATTCCGACTAAAAGTACTGTTTTACCCCTTTTGTGTGATTCCGACTAAAAGTACTGTTTTACCCCTTTTGTGTGATTTAATGAAGTTTAGGCTCACAATCGTATAACTGCTTAAGACACGGGATTGACCCGGTCAGGTTATGCTTTAAAGATATGTTGTTGGGATAACATATGTACCTACGGTAAAATTTTTATAAATTAATAATGTATAGACTTTGAAAATTTATGATTTTATAGAGATATTAATTAATCGATAAGTTAATATTTATTAATATATAGAGATAAATATTTTTTAGTCCATAATCTTTTAAAATTTTAATTTATTCGAATTTTCTTATGCTTTATCGACACTATCAGTTGTTAGAGGGGAGATTAGCACCCCTGGGTTTAACTCGGTTCGAACCGAGACCGGTTCAATAAGGACCGGTTTACGATGGATCGGATCGAGGACAAATCAGCCCAAAAATATTGGGCCGAGCTCGAAATCTCGCTAAAGCCCACATCGGCTACCGATCTAGGCCCAGCGCGAGTCCAGTCCGTTACAACAGGAAATAAAACCGAGATATTTCCCTTTTCCGCCGATCAAGGAAAAGGAAATATTCCCTTCAACTGAATCCTCGAGAGATTAGGAAAAGATCCTTATCTCGGAGAGAAAACCGGGATATTTCCTTATCCAAATCGAACTAGGAAAAGGAAATACCCTCTTTGGAACCGCCTCGAGATATTATAAATAAGAGGAGAGGGCTCATTCATCATCCAGACACAACTTCCGCAGAGACAGAGAATACAAGAGAGCTGCTTACCGATCTTAAGTTCTTTTGTCTTTACCGTCTTATTAAAAACTCTGTTGTAACGCCGACTTTGATCAATAAACGAGATTCCGACTAAAAGTACTGTTTTACCCCTTTTGTGTGATTCCGACTAAAAGTACTGTTTTACCCCTTTTGTGTGATTTAATGAAGTTTAGGCTCACAATCGTATAACTGCTTAAGACACGGGATTGACCCGGTCAGGTTATGCTTTAAAGATATGTTGTTGGGATAACATATGTACCTACGGTAAAATTTTTATAAATTAATAATGTATAGACTTTGAAAATTTATGATTTTATAGAGATATTAATTAATCGATAAGTTAATATTTATTAATATATAGAGATAAATATTTTTTAGTCCATAATCTTTTACAATTTTAATTTATTCGAATTTTCTTATGCTTTATCGACACTATCAGTGTATACATACATCACCACATTCATTTTGTAATATACCATTCTGTAAATAACATCTAGTGAATAGTTAGTTAGAGTGGATAAGGTTAATGATTTGTATATAAGTGGATGTAATCGTTATTGATGATTAATGAAAAATATTCAGTTTGACAAAACCTAATATGGTACTAGAGCATTAAATTTTGTGAGCAATGTTCTTATTCCCGAAGCAATTTCTTCAATTTTTTTGTTGATTTTCTCTTCGAATTTTCAGATTTCTTCAGTTTCCCTGAGAAATTTGTTCATCTCCTTCATCGATTTCACTTCAGTTTGTTGTGTTCAACTTTCTCGTCGATATCGCGATTCAATATCAATGGCGAAGAAAGGAACCAAACTCAGAAATCAAAGTCAAGCTCTCGATTCTTAAGACAGCTCACATGTTCATCATCGTTCTTCAAATCGAGATGTTCCGAGTCCAAATCAATCCGTGAATCAACAATCTTCCCCTGTTATTGTGCATCGTCCTTCGTCTGGCTCCGATTCGATCGATAACTCTCACAATCCCTTCTTCCTTCACTCTGGTAATCATCCTGGTATGTCGATCGTCTATGAGATTCTGACTGGTGATAATTACAGTTCTTGGATTATTACGATGCGAACTAGCATAGAAGCAAAGAACGATATTGATTTTGTGGACGGAACCTTGCCTCGATCATTAGAATCATATCATCTCTATAAAATTTGATGTCGTTGCAATAGTATGGTGAATGCATAGATTCTAAATGTTGTTTCTAAGTAGATATACAAAAGTATCTTGTGTTTTCAAGATTCTTCTGATATTTGGAACGATCTACATAACAGATTCCACAAAAATAATCTTCCTCAGATATATAATATTGATCAAGAGATTTCCACATTCTGCCAAGAAAATTTGTCTATGTCAGATTATTATACTCAGATTGTTACTCTTTGGGAACAATTAGCTAGTACTAAGAATCTTATGGAGAATGGTGGTTGTAGATGAACTCAAGTGATGAAACTGTTGGCTGATCAAGAGACTACTCGCATAGTGCAGTTTCTAGTGGGTTTGAATGATGATTTTGCTAATACTCGAAGTCAGATTCTCAACATGAAGCCTCGTCCTACATTTTATGACACAACATGTTAGATCAAGATGAGAGCCAAAGGAAACGAGCATTAGAAAATCCAAATCCTTCTGCATTTCAAGTCAAAGGGAACTACAACAACTATCAATCAGAGAATTCTGACTCTTCTCAACAAAAGTCTCGTCCAATATGCTCCCATTGTGGCTTAGCATGACATTTGGTTGATAGATGCTATAAAGTCCATGGCTACCCTCCTGGTTGGAAACCAAGACCCAGAGACAGTCTCAACCTCAGAGATTTTCTACTACAGCGTCCGCTCATCTGGCTCTCAATGACTATGTATCAGTTTCTGTAATGGATGAAGGTGTTATTCTCTCTAAGGATCATATTCAGAACATGGTGGTTTATCTCAGTTCAAAGTAACAACCTCAAACATCCACTATCACTGAAGTGAAAAATGATGATGCTGGTCCAAGCACAAAACCTACAATATGTCAGATTTCTGGTACATTATATCCCTCTATATTATGTTCTTTATCTAAAGAGAATCATGGATATTATTACTCTCTTTCTGATAATCTTAATAACATGAATACTTGGTTTTTTTGGCATATCATTCCTGCCCTGAGACGCCTCAACAGAACTCGGTTGTTGAAAGAAAGCATCAACACTTGTTGAATGTTGCTAGAGCACTGATGTTCCAGTCTCATATTCCCATTGAATATTGGACTGGTTGTATTATGACTGCGGTATTTCTCATCAATAGATTACCAGCTGAAAATCTCTCTAATCAGTCACCTTTTGAGATTTTGATGCAAAAAGTACCAGATTACAAAGCTCTAAGGACATTTGGATGTCTAACTTATGCTTCTACCTCACAACATCAGAGAAATAAATTTGCTCCAACAGCTAGAGCATGTGCTTTTCTGGGGTATCAAACATGTTATAAAGGCTACAAACTTCTGGATATTGAAACTCATGTTGTCTTCATCTCGAGACATGTTGTTTTCCATGAAGATTTGTTTCCTTTTGCCAATGGTGATCTACCTCAGTATATGCAGAAATTTTCCCAGAGAAATCTGAAGTGAATCATGTCATTAATTTAGACTTTGCTGCAATAATTGCACATAGTACATATTCTCTGAGAGACAGTGATTCATCCGACAAGGCTGATGATCATTTTCCAGTTGTAAATGACTCTGATTCATCTGACAAGGCTGATGAACATTTTCCAATTGTCGATGGTGATGATGCTGCAAAATTACAAGAGGTCAATGGTTCAGAGATAGTGGTTTCTACGAGAAAGACTAGACAACCAGCTTATCATCAAGATTATCACTGTTACTATGTAAGTTCTGACATCCCCTATCCTTTGTCTAAGTATCTCTTTTATGACAAATTGTACAGCTCATATCAATGTTATCTCACTCCTATCACCAAAAAGTTTGAGCCAACCACTCACATTGAAGCTAATAAACATGTAGTTTGGAATAATGCAATGGATGTTGAGTTTGATGCATTAGAAGGAACTCACACATGGAATGTTTGCTCTCTTCCACTAGATAAACATGAAATTGGCTGTAAATGGGTATACAAAATCAAGCATAATGCTTATGGCAGTGTAGAGAGACACAAAGCACGTTTGGTTGCTAAATGGTATACTCAACAAGAAAGTTCACGGGACAGTGCAAGAAAAACTATAGAACAACAAAGGTATCAGTGTATATACAATATGTAAATAACAGAGTAGTTAATAGTTAGTTAGAGAGGTTAGAGAAGTTAAGTCTATATAAGAGATTGTAAATGACTCGTTTAAGCTTAATGAGAAAAGTTCAGTTTCATGAAAGCTAATATGGGATCAGGGGAAAATGGTCAAAATCAACCTGAACTAAATTTGGTGTGCCGAAAAAAACTCGAACTAAAATAGGGGGCCAATTCCTACCTAAACGATATAAACATTTAATTTCCCTACCCAAACTATTCAATCGAACCCATAATCAACATTGACTATTAAATATGTTAGTCAACTTTCACGGACTGCTGACAAGGCAGACACACAAACTTGTAGACGAGAACGACGTAGTTTTGAATCAATCTAAAGTTAAAAAAAAAAACAGAACGACGTCGTTTCAATTTGGGAAAAAATGAAAAACTCAAAATTGATTTAGGGATTTGTCACTTCATCTTCTTTGTCGAGCACACTAAACATTTGTCACTTCTTCTTCTTCCCTAAGAGATGGAGGTGATAAATCGATTTGTTGTCGTATAGAGAATCGATTTGGGGATAAATCGAAATCGATTTAGGGTTTAGCATCCAAGACGAAACACAAACCCCCAAATTCAAATCAGAAAACCCAAATAAGATTTTGGATTCTTCACCCTTAAACCCAAATAAGATGGTGCTATCGAATAATCTATCTTCTCCGATCCAGAGTTTGGAGGGAGAGCGGATTGTTTAGAAGAGGCGGTCGCCGGATTAGGGATGACCAAGCGACAGAGGAGGGTGAGTTGAATATCGATTTGCAGGAGGGATTTTCAGAGGAGGGGAGGAGGGTTTGATGGGGGTTCGCTTTTTCTTGGCTATTGAGCTTACCGGCGACGGAAGCCAGGGACCGGCGCCGAAGTTGGATTTAGTGTTTTTGAGGGCTGAGGAGAGAGTCGCCTTATCGAGAGAGAGAGGGTTTTTTTTCTTTTATTTTTCAATGATGAATGAATCTGGGTTTTCTCAAAATTGATCATGAGCTTATGTGTTTTTATGTTTTGTTTTGAGATTCTTAGAAGCTAATTTGTTTATTATCATCACATTCATCGTATATTTTTCTGGGATTTAATGGTGATTGATATTGATGTCATTCAACGACCAATCAAATTAGTGTTATCTCTTGTGCAATTGATTGATTTGGGTGAAAAGAATACATGTATGAATCTAGATTTCTGGAATTTCTCATGAATCTCATTTTTTTCTTGTGATTCTTAGAAGTCATTTTTTCCAGCGATTCTAAAAGTCATTGGATTACAGGGGAAGAAGAAGACCATGTCGGATCATTCGAGTCATTTACGGGTCTATATTTTTGGGTCGGGTCTAGTTTAAATCGGGTTGAATTTGGTTTAGAATCGAATTTACTAGGTTTATATTTGGTTTTTAAACAATAATCAAAATTTTCGAAATTGGTGTGAAAACGACGCCGTTTTTTTTTTTTTTTGAGTTTAGATTGCATAAAACGACGTCGTTTTCGTTTGCAAGCCATAGTGTCAATGACGTGTCAGCCACATAAGCAATCCGTGAAAGTTGACTAACATATTTATGGTCAATGTTGGATCTGGGTTCAATTGAATAGTTTGGGTAGGGAATTTAAAAATTTAAGTCGTTTAGGTAGGAAATGGATCCCTATTTTAGTTCGGGTTTTTTTTGGCACACCGAATTTAGTACATGTTGATTTTGATAATTTTCCCATGGTATCAGAGCGCTAAATCTCTCTCATTCACATGCGATTGTTCATCTTTTTCCTTCGATCGTTCATCATCTTTCATCTTCAATCTCGATTTCTTCGAACCTTTTTTGAGAAATCTTTCTTGTTTTCTGAAAAAATCGGTCTCGATTTCACTTCAGCTTATTGTGTTCATCCTTTTAGCTTCATCAATGCCGAAAAAGGGAACTAAGCTCAAAAATTGCGATTATCATCAATCTGGTGAAGCTTTACCTATTAGTCCGATTAATCATCATTCCACTACTCAATCAACAAATTCAGCTCCACAATCAGTTCTGATTCCTCTGATAGCCATGAATCATCTTCCTCCTGGCTCAGATTCGATCGATAGTCACCACAATCATTTTTACTTACACTCAGGCGGTCATCCAGGAATGTCGATCGTTTCCAAAGTTCTTACAATAGAAAATTACAACTCATGGATTATCACGATGCGTACGAGTCTCGAAGCTAAAAACAAAATCAGTTTTGTCGATGGATCGCTACCGCGACCTCTTGAATATGATCCTCTTTACAAAATCTGGACTCGAAAGCATGGATTCTTAATGTGGTTTCGAAGCGGATCTATGCAAGGATTCTCTATTTTCAAGATCCATCAGGGATTTCGGATGATCTTCAAAGGCGTTTTCATAAAAGCAATCTTCCTCAGATTTACAATCTAGATCAAGAGATTTGTACTCTTCGTCAAGGTACAATGACTCTATGATTATTATACCAACAAGGTTACTCTATGGGAACAATTAGCATGCTACTAAGAATTTGATGGAGAATGGTGGTTGTCGTTGTTCTGAAGTTATGAAGTTGCTGGATGATCTTGAGAAAACACGTATTGTTCAGTTTTTTATGGGACTCAATGATGATTTTGCACATATCAGAGGACAAATCTTGAATATGAAACCCCGTCCTAGTCTTTCTGATATGTACAACATGTTAGAATCTGATGAATCTCAAAGACAAATAACCATCTCCAACCCAAATCCATATGCTTTTCAAATCAAGGCTCAATACAACAACTCATACCAGAAACATACTAATTCTGATCAAGGAATGCAGAAATCTCGTCCAATATATATGCTCCCATTGTGGCTGAGCAGGACATCTAGCTGATCGTTGTTACAAACTACATGGTTATCTTCCTGGTTGGAAACCAAAGACTCAAAGGCCATCTCAACCTCAACGTTTGTCAGCTCCATCCGCAAACCTTGCCTTAACAAAAACAATTTCTATAATTGATGAAGGTGTGGCTCTCTCTAAAGACCAGATTCAGAATATTGTGGCATATCTCAGTTCTAAACTGCAACCTCAAACTACAACTATTACTGAGGTTCCCACAAAAGCTGGTCCGAGCTCAAAACCAATAATTTGTCAGATTTCTGGTACATTCTATCTCTCTATATTATGCTCACTATCTAAAGAGAATCAATCATTATTATTCTCTTTCTGATAAAGTTGTGAACATGAATACTTGGGTGATTGATACTGGAGCTACTCATCATGTTTCATACGATAAAAGTTTGTTCCAACATCTGAAATCGTTGCACAATACAACTGTGAAATTACCTACTGGTTTAGCTGTGCAAATAGTTGGTATGGGAACAATTAAACTCAATGACCAAATCATTCTTCATGATGTTCTGTATATTCCTCAGTTTAAGTTTCACTTACAGAGTGTTAGTGCTTTGACGAATGATATATCATGGTTTTTACCCGTTTTAGGCCATGATATAAGTCCGTTTTATAGAGTCTTTCTGCTATTTCGTAGTATTTTAGAGTCTTTTACAGGTCTTAGCACGTTTGGAGACTAATTGGAGATATTAGAGCTTTCTGGAGCATTTTGGAGCAAAGCTGAAGTTCGTGTTGCTGAGTACCCGATTTTACGTCGAGCATCGATCGATACCCCCTGGTATCGATCGACACTCATCGAGGACACGACACACGACTTTAATGAAGAGTTGAAGAATTGCAACTTGGTCCAGAAGTCTTTAATATTTACAAGAAGACCCCAATTCGTGTTTTATGTTATATATAGGGATTTTACAGCCACTTTGTTGGCTACGCTTATTTTATTCTAAATTTGTGAGAGAGCTTTCCAGGGAGACAAGTCTGAAACTCTGTTCGTCGAGAGAAGATTTCGAACTCTTTTGTTACTCTTTCTTATTTTCTATTGAGTATTTATTCAAACATGTTTATTGATTCAATTTCCATGTCCGAGTAGATCTCTTGTTAGGTTTAGGGATTCTCATAAGGGATTTCTTTGAATGCTAGGTTGATTAGTTATTTAGGGTTCACAATCTAAATTAGTTCTTCACCTTAGGTTGTTCTCAAAGCTAATTCTAGATTGATCACCTAGAACTTAGATCTTAGGATAATTGATTAGGCACGACATTGCGATTAATTACCTGATAGAACTTAGGGTGAGCAAATTGATTACTCGCAAAGAGATTTGGTTTAATTGATTTGTGAACATATCAAACCTGAACATTAAGGCTGATTTATTCTTAGGAATTTGCAAAGAGATTTGGGATTTTGAGGTTTAGATTTAGATCATTCTCGCAACGACAGTTGGTTAATTATAGCTTAGTGATTTGAGTTCAAGGACAGCGCTAAATCTGAACCCTGATTAGTTAGTTTATTTTGCATTCATTGATTTCCTGAGAAATATCCCTGAACCTAATCTTTCTCCAATTGAATTACAACTCGTTTACTGCTTACTGTTTTTGTTTTAATCTGAACTGCTTAGCTTGACTTGACACTATTTAATCTATTGAGTGATTTCTTCGAGTTCTTGTGTTCGACCCCTGATATACTGCAGCAACTGCTTTAGTATTGTTTAGGGTATTAATTTGAGCATATAAAATTTGGCACCGTTGCAGGGGACTCAATTTTTGCCATTAGATTTTAGCTGTCGAGTTTCGACTAAGTCCGTCAGTATCGATCGATACTACCTAGTATCGATCGATACTACCTAGTATCGGTCGATACTCGTCGTTTTACTTTTGTTGATATCGATCGACACCACTTGGTATCGATCGATACTCATCACGATTTTGTTACTTACGTTCTTGATTTTTGTGTTTCAGGTGCATGCATAATCGTGAAACCAGAAGAAACAAGAGCACTCCGCTAGTCAATCTATCGTTAGAGAAGCTAGCACGTTTAGAACGCACAAACAGAAAGACAAAGCAAACATCAGGGATGAACAACCCAGTGGTTTTAAGAGCTGATGAAGCTGGAGTCTTGAGAGACCAAGAGGGTCAAGTGTGCAATGAGGGAGGGCAGCGACTTGATGAGGCTGGAAACGTCATTTCCCCTCCTGCTGTTGTTGGTCAGATCGTCGCGCCAGCCGCGCAGGCCAACGTTGGGAATGCTGGAGCTGATCGAGGTAGAACACTTGGTGAGCATAACCGACCAGATCAATTCTTTGCCAATCGAGCTGCGATTCGCATTCTAACTTTTCAGAGGAATGACTTCGAGCTAAAGCCAGCATATTACGCTCTTGTGAGTCAGAACCCCTTCCATGGCCTACCTC
This sequence comes from Eutrema yunnanense, assembly GCA_002933935.1. Classification (NCBI taxonomy): domain Eukaryota; kingdom Viridiplantae; phylum Streptophyta; class Magnoliopsida; order Brassicales; family Brassicaceae; genus Eutrema; species Eutrema yunnanense. The sequence goes on from PKML01037409.1 coordinate 324,658, forward strand.
ATGAGCATCCCATGGATCATATCGAAAGGTTCGAAGATTTGGTCACTGGTATGAAATACAATAGAGTGCCCAATGAGTTCCTTTTCTGCAAACTCTTCCCGTACTCTCTGGGTGGGGATGCTGCTTATTGGCTGAAGCAGCTAGCTCCTGATTCGCTGACTACATGGGATGAGACAAGGAATGCGTTCCTGATCAACTTCTATGATGATGCAAGATCTGAAGAGCTCAGAAACAAGATCTCTCAATTCTCTCAGGGTCCAACAGAGGCACTCAAGGCTGCCTGGATTCGTTTCAAGTCTTATCAGAGAGATTGTCCGCACCATGGGTTCACTCAGGTTCAGTTGCTGGGCACTTTCTACAGAGGAGTTGATTGGAGGTACCAGATGGGTATGGATGCTGCGAGTAATGGGAACTTCTTCACCAGGTATCCGGATGATGCGGTCGTACTGATTGAGAACTTGACGTCTAGTAATAGCACCAAGAATGATGATTTCGAGCGAAAGAAGCTAGCTGGAGGAGTTGATGGATCGCAGATTGCTGATGTGCAGGCCAAGCTGGATTTCCTGATCGGGAAGTCAAAGAAATCTGTGCACTTTGCTGATGAAGTCGCTAATGTGGAAGAAGAAGAGGCGGATGTTAACTACGTTGGTGGTTCTGGTTTTCAGGGTCAGCGATTTGGGAACAACAACAACCGCAACTTCAACAACAATCAGCAAGGTGGGTACAAGTTTGAGGGGAACCAGTCTGGTTTCGGAGCGAAACGGTTTACTCAGAAACCACTTCGGAGCAGCGATTTCGCCCGAAATTATGGGAATTCTTCATACCAACCCATCTCCCCAAAAACCATGGAGAACAAGATGGAATCCATGATGGAACAAATTCTTCAGGGAGAGCAGAAGTTGCATGGAGATTTCAATGGGAAGTTTGACTCTCTGTACATCGATATGAATGGAAAAATCGAAGCCATCACTCTTAGCCAGAGGAAGCTGGAAACTCAGGTCGCTCAAACAGCAGCAGCTGTAAAAAGGCAAGAAGGATTTCTACCTGGAAAAACTGAGAATCCAAGGGCACACATCAATGCCATCACCTTGAGGAGTGGAAAGGAGGTGCTTATAGGAGTGAAGAACAACCCGATTGCTGGAAATCTCGTCGATCTTGCTGGAGATGACGATTGGGATTTTGAAAATCCCCAGGTATCGATCGATACCAGCCAGCATCGATCAACACCAGTCCAGACATCTGCCCGACTGAATCCAAAAACCCCAGTATCGATCGATACCCCTCAAGTATCGATCGATGCTGAGACACAGCCAGAGAAGGAACCCGAGATTGTCAAGGAGAGGGTGTATAAACCCAAGATGCCCTATCCTATACTTCCTAAGCTGACGAAGAAACAATGGGAAGACGCCAGGTGCAAGGCTATGCTGGATAAGTTGGTCGTGGAGCTTCCTTTTGTTGATGCCATTAAGACTTCTCCAGCTTTCAGGAGATACGTGAAGAAGATGGTCTCTAGCAATGTGAACCTTGAGGAAGGTGTCATGATGATCACGGCTGAGTGATATGCTCAATTTAATACCCTAAAAAGTACTAAAGCAGTTATTGTAGTCTAGCTAGGGGTCGAACACAAGGAATCACAGAAATCACCCAATAAATTATATAGAAGTCAAGCTAAGCTAAGCAATTCGAGTTTAACAGAAAATAGCAAATAGCAGATGAGTTGTATTCAATTGGAAAAAGATAGGTTCAGGGATATTTCTCAGGAAATCAATGAATGTAAAATAAACTAACTAATTAGGGTTCAAGTTATGCACGGTTCTAGAACTCAAATCACTAAAGTATAGCTAACCAACTGTCGTTGCGAAAACTATCTAAATCTAAACCCTAGAATCCCAAATTTCTTTGCAAATCTCTAGGAATAAATCAGCTTTAATTTCAAGTTTGATATGTTCACAAATTGATTAAACCAAATTTCTTTGCGAATAACCAATTTGCTCACCCTAAGTTCTATCAGGTAATTAATCGCACTGTCGTGCCTAATCAATTATCCTAAGATCTAAGTTCTAGGTGATCAATCTAGAATTAGCTTTGAGAACAACCTAAGGTGAAGAACTAATTCAGATTATGAACCCTAAATAACTAATCAACCTAGCATTCAAAGAAATCCCTTATGAGAATCCCCAAACCTAACAAGAGATCTACTCAGACATGGAGATTAAATTAATAAACATGTTTGAATAAATACTCTATATAAAATCAGAAAGAGAA
>PKML01037409.1:330811-349213 GCA_002933935.1 Eutrema yunnanense
CGACTTTAATGAAGAGTTGAAGAATTGCAACTTGGTCCAGAAGTCTTTAATATTTACAAGAAGACCCCAATTCGTGTTTTAGGTTATATATAGGGATTTTACAGCCACTTTGTTGGCTACGCTTATTTTATTCTGAATTTGTGAGAGAGCTTTCCAGGGAGACAAGTCTGAAACTCTGTTCGTCGAGAGAAGATTTCGAACCCTTTTGTTACTCTTTCTTATTTTCTATTGAGTATTTATTCAAACATGTTTATTGATTCAATTTCCATGTCCGAGTAAATCTCTTGTTAGGTTTAGGGATTCTCATAAGGGATTTCTTTGAATGCTAGGTTGATTAGTTATTTAGGGTTCACAATCTAAATTAGTTCTTCACCTTAGGTTGTTCTCAAAACTAATTCTAGATTGATCACCTAGAACTTAGATCTTAGGATAATTGATTAGGCACGACAGTGCGATTAATTACATGATAGAACTTAGGGTGAGCAAATTGATTAATCGCAAATAAATTTGGTTTAATTGATTTGTGAACATATCAAACTTGAACATTAAGGCTGATTTATTCTTAGGAATTTGCAAAGAGATTTGGGATTCTAAGGTTTAGATTTATATAATTCTCGCAACGACAGTTGGTTAATTATAGCTTAGTGATTTGAGTTCAAGAACAGCGCTAAATCTGAACCCTGATTAGTTACTTTATTTTGCATTAATTGATTTCCTGAGAAATATCCCTGAACCTAATATTTCTCCAATTGAATTACAACTCGTTTACTACTTACTGTTTTTGTTTTAATCTGAACTGCTTAGCTTGACTTGACACTATTTAATCTATTGAGTGATTTCTCTGAGTTCTTGTGTTCGACCCCTGATATACTGCAGCAACTGCTTTAGTACTGTTTAGGGTATTAATTTGAGCATATCAATGAAGCAGATTCAGTGTGGTGTTTGGTTTGACTCATATGGCTATGAAATTCATGATCTTACAAGGGGATCGATGATTGGGAAAGGTAGCCTGGTAAACAATTTTTACTTCCTGGATTTACAGTTTCAACCATCACAAGAATCTCCACCAACAGTCTGCATCAGTATCAAGAATGATCCATTAATTTGGCATCATAGGTTGGGTCATCCATCTCATCAAAAGCTACAATCTCTTTCTGATGTTTGTCTATTTCGAAGAATAAAACTTCAGGTCAAGATCATTGTAAGACATGTCACTTGGCTAAGCAGAAGTGATTGCCGTTTGCATCTCAGAATAATTTGATTTGATTCATATCGACACATGGGGTCCATTTGTTGTTTCGTCTTATGATGGTTACAAATACTTATTGACTATTGTTGATGATTTTTCGAGAGCAACATGGGTCTATCTTCTCAGGAACAAATCAGAGGCTATCACTGTCCTTCAGGCATTTGTTTCCATGGTTGAGAATCAGTTTAATACGACCATCAAAGGAGTAAGGTCAGATAATGCTCCTGAATTCAACTTTACACATTTTTACAAAGATAAAGGGATCCTTGCTTATCATTCATGTCATGAGATATCTCAACAAAACTCAGTTGTGGAAAGGAAGCACCAGCATTTGCTGAATGTTGCCAGATCACTCATGTTTCAATCACACATTCCCAGCGAATATTGGAGTGATTGTATCATGACTGCGGTTTTTCTTATTAATCGATTACCAAGTCCTCAATTATATGATCAATCACCATTTGAACTTCTGATGCAGAAGACTCCAGACTATACAGCTCTACGAGTTTTTAGATGTATGACTTATGCCTCCAAATCACCACAACAAAGACACAAGTTTGCCCCTCGAGCCAAAGCTTGTGTTTTTTTGGGATACCCTACATGATATAAAAGTTACAAACTTCTAAATATTGAAACTAATGTCGTATTCATTTCAAGGCATGTGGTTTTTCATGAAGATTTTTTCCTTTTGTCACTGAAGATCTAACGCAGAAGATGCAAGATGTATTCCCAAATATCTCAGTTGATATTCATGTCACCAATTCAGATTCTGATGCAACAGATAATGCAAACAGAGAATCTCAGGTTGAAAAGGATTTAACTAACATGGTTAATGATGTTGTAGAACATCCAGAGGCTCATCAGCTAGTAAATCCGATTATGATAATTGTTTATTCTAAAAGACAGTCTAAACAACATGCGTATCTACATGATTATCATTGTTTTTATTTGAGCTCTGACATTCCCTATCTCCTCTGCAATTATATCTCATATGATCATATCTCGAGCTCTTTTCAATGCTTTCTACCTGCCATCACTGAGGAGTTTGAACCTATTACTTACACTGAAGTTAAGAAACAAAAAGTATGGGATAATGCCATGGATATTGAAGTTGTTGCATTGGAATAAGCTAATACTTGGAATGTTTGCACTATTCCACCTGGTAAACACGCAATATGTTGTAAGTGGGTTTACAAAGTAAACTACAATGCAGATGGTACATTAGAAAGACTCAAGGCTCGGTTAGTAGCTAAAAGCTACACCCAACAAGAAGGTCTTGACTATGTTGACACATACTCTCATGTTGCTAAGCTCACCTCAGTGAAACTGTTACTTGGAACGGCTGCAAAGTTAGGATGGTCATTACATTAATTGGATGTTTCTAATGCCTTTTTGAATGGAGATTTGGATGAGGAAATATATATGAAGCTCCCACCCGGATATGTTTCTCGAAATGGGGACTCTCTACCTAAAAATGATGTTTGCAAACTTGAGAAGTCAATTTATGGATTAAAGCAGGCCTCATGGCAATGGTATTTGAAGTTTGCAGAAACATTACAAGGCCTTGGTTTTATCAAGAGTTACTCGGATCACACTCTGTTCAAAAAAATCACAGGTTCAGTTCTTCTTATAGTACTGGTCTATGTTGATGACATTATGATTTCTAGTAACAATGATGAAGCTGTAGCCAATCTCAAGTCTCAGCTCAAAGATCATTTCAAACTCAGAGACCTAGGTCCTCTTCGTTACTTCCTTGACCTACAGATTGCAAGTTCAGTTGCAGGAATTTTAGTTTACCAGCGAAAATATGCTCTTGAACTTTTGGATTATGTATGTTTATTAGCTTGTAAACCATCGTCAATACCTATGACTCCAAATCAGAAGATGTCTAAGGATGATGGAGAACTTATTGACAATCCAGAAACTTACAGAAGTCTCATTGGCAAACTTATCTACTTGACCATCACCAGACCTGAAATTTGTTTTGATGTGCATAAACTGGCACAATATACATCAGCACCTCGGGTTCCACATTATCAGGCCTTACACAAGATACTCCACTACATCAAAGGCACTATTGGGCAAGGTCTCTTCTTCTCTTCAAACTCTAATCTTGAGTTAAGAGCCTTTGCATATGCAGATTGGGGCTCCTGTCCGGATACTCGAAGATCTGTCTCTGGCTATTGTGTATTTCTTGGAGATTCACTTATTTCCTGGAAATAAAAAAGCAATACATCGTATCTCGATCTTCAGCAGAAGCTGAGTACAGAAGCATGACTTTAGCAATTGAAAAAAATTGTCTGGTTGCGCAGTTTATTGGAAGATCTACACATCACCGTTGATTCTCCTACTGTTTTCTACTGTGATAATGAAGCAGGTATACACATTGGCAACAATCCCGTGTATCACGAGCGCACACAACACATTGAGCGTGACTGTCACACCATGCGAGAACGGGTTGAAGAAGGATCACTAAAGTTGCTTCATGTTCGATCGGAATGTCAGGTTGCAGATCTACTAACCAAACCTCTATACCCTGGCCAATTCCGGAATCTCTTAGGCAAGCTTGGAGTTTCAAACATTTTCACTCCGACTTGAGGGGGACTATCAGTTTATATACTATATGTAAATAACAGAGTAGTTAATAGTTAGTTAGAGAGGTTAGAGAAGTTAAGTCTATATAAGAGATTGTAAATGACTCTTTTAAGGTTAATGAAAAAAGTTTAGTTTCATGATAGCTAATAAAAGGTTCTCAAAATCAAGTAAATCTAGAGAGTACAAGGTTCTTAGAGAAGCATAACCAGATTGAAAGAATGAAGGTAGAGTTACCTTTGAAACCAAGAGAAAAGAAGGAATTCAACAAGAGGGAGTCTCGACTTTGATTCTACTGGAAACTCAACTGAAACCAAACAATTGGTGAGTAAAATCGAGGAAGTGAGCGACAAAGCAAAAATTGGAGGTGCGTAGAAGGAGAATCTAAAAGAAAAAGAGCTGAGAAAATTACCAAGAGGGAGATAAGGGACAAATATTTTGCACAAAATCATCTGCAGGAAATGGAGTTTGAAGGCTCAGTTGAAATCAAGCAGAAACAACAAGAAATCGAGCCAGGAATCAAACCAGGGAAAATCAAGAATTCAAAGGAAATGGGAAGAACAAAGAAGAATGAGATGATGAGGGAGAAATCGAAATTACCAGTGAGTTTTGCTGATGTCTTGAAAGGGATTCTCCCAGGAGATCGAAGAATCATCAGAAAAGACCAAAGAGCAATAGGGATCAAAACCCTAGATAGAAATTTTGGGATTAAGAAAAGGATTTAATAGGGAGTGTTGGAGTTTCATCATATGCTTAATCTTGCACAAGAGAGATACAAGAAGAATGAAGAAGAAGATGTAGAAGATAACAAAAAACGGAGATGTGTTCGTGTCTAGAGGAAGAAGAGGGTCAAGTGTTGATATGCCATTTTTAGAAGAGTATAATTCTCATATGTCCCCGTTATAAAAACTATTTTCTTTTTGATTTATTTTTAAATCGAAAAAGCGAGAAAAGACTAGTTAGTCCTTAAAAAACTTTGTTAATTACGTACCCAACCAGCCATATTCACACCCAAACCCGTGATATCCACACTCCACCCGTGCCCACCCGTGACACCACTCTAGACCCGCGATATCGGATCAAATTCTACACTAGACCCGGGATTATCGGGTCGAATTCGCTGAAATCGGGTAAGACCCAAAATTAAAACCTAAAATTGTCGAATCCCGAGCAACATCTTTCCCATCTACTTGTGTCGATTCGAAAGTTCTTCCCTCCTATTTGGTACGAAAAGGTAAAACTAAGACAGTGGTAGTGATTTCTGCGGAATCGAAATCCCGTCTCTAAATCAGGTTCGTCCTTCCTCTTATTCTTCTGTGTTTCGTTCAACTGGATTCGAGATTAAGTAGAATGGAATATGAAATTTGGGAATTCGAGTTTTGTGTAGAAAGAAAGGAATTCGAATTTTGTGTAGAGTTGGATTTCGGATGCTAATGGTTGTGTTATAACTTCGTAGAACTTCTGTTATGGCTGTTGTCGAAGAAATTGAGACTCATCCGGTACCGGAAATATATGCAAACTCGCCCCCAGAACCGTCGGGAGTGAATGGTGAGGGTAGTCAGTTAACACTGTGGCGGAAGCGAACGTATATCGAGGAGGAAGACCAGCCATTGCAACCTGAGAGGATGTTCTTCAGTACAACTGAGTATAACAAGGTAATCAAGTTGGCAACAAGGTGCTTTATCCACAAAGCAGTGGAGAAATTGGAGTCTATAGGACTTCAACCTGACGAGCTGAGGTGGTTTACAGAGCCACCCGCAGTTCAAGCATTTTTGGCACATGCATAGGGACGAATATCATAAGGTGATGGGTATGTGGTTGCTTCTTCTTCGGACGGCAAGTAAAAATAAGAGGAAGGAATGTTGGTTTGTTGTTAATGGTGTTCCCATCCGCTATTCTCTCAGAGAACATGCACTCCTATCTGGATTAGACTGTCGTCCGTATCCAAAAGATGACTTTGAGACAATGAAAACTGATGAGTTCAAGTCGAGGCATTTTAAGAAAGGAACCGTCCCCTCAATTGATGTTGTTGAAGAAAAGCTCGGCAATATGCGAGCTTGTCCAGATCATTTGAAAATGTGTGTCGTGTACTTCTTAGCTAGCATAATAAGTGGAAATTCAAAGACCGGCCCGAAAGCACCATCTTAGGATTGTGAACGATCTTGAAGCGTGTCGAACATTCCCATGGGGGCGGTTTTCCTTCGAAGTGAATATGAAGGAAATTGATCGTACAATGAAGCATTTCAATGGGGTCATCGAAACAGATTCACGGACCTTTCCAAGCTTTGTTACTCCGTTAGAGGTAAGTAATCCTTTTCTTGTTTTTATGATTTTATGATTTTATTTGTAATTTGGTGTGTTATTTGTAGATTTTAGCTTTTGATGCAATCCCAAATCTGAAGATCAAGTTTAAAGAATATGTTAGAAGAGCAGAGAGGGATTGTCCTCGGATGTGCAAACAAAAGTGGCGACCATTCAAACTCAAAGGTTTTCCTTTATCGGAATTGTATGAAGCACTTGGTGATACTAAGGTTGAAAATCATCTTATAGGTTTTCCATTATTTATGTAGCATGTACTTGTTTTTAAATTGTATATTTTTTATATTCACAGGAAATTCATAGTATCTTGCAACCATCCTTGTATGAGGAAATTATGATGGCTCGAATCGTGGGTGGGGAGTATGAGGAGCCAGATTTCTCTGATGTAGTTCCTGGCAGTTGGTCGAAGCGTCTAATAGACGAAGGGAAGCCGATATTCTGGAAAGAGCTATTCAGCATTGATGTTGCTGCCCGAAGAGATGATAAGGAGAGGGTCCATAATCGTGATGTGGCTAGGGAGAACGTCAATGTCGCTCCGGTTGGATTTGTGGAACATCTACATAGCTTGAAGAAAAGTATGGACGATCAGTTTCTCCAAATCAGGGACCACATGGATGGCATTGATAGAAGACTCAACTCCGTTGAAGAATATGTGAAAGAGGCAAGAAGAGAAGGACAAGGAGAGTAGGTAGGAGAAGAAGAAGGTGAAGAAGGGAGACGTCAAGTGGCAATTGAGATGGAGAAGGAGAAGGAGAAGGAGAAGGAGAAGGAGAAGGTGAAGGAGAAGGAGAAGGAGAAGGAGAAGGAAAAGGAGAAGGAGAAGGAGAAGAAGGAGGAGAAGGAGAAGATGATTGGTAGGACGTACGTGACTAGACATACGAAAAGAGAAGAGGTATTTAACTTTGAAATCTGGTTTCGGTATTACTTGATATTGTTCGGTAACACTATGATGTATTACTTGGTATTGTTCGGTAACACTATGATGTATTTGTAGGGACAACCAAAAGAGGCCGNAAGGACAAGGAGAGTAGGTAGGTGAAGAAGGGAGACGTCAAGTGGCTATTGAGATGGAGAAGGAGAAGGAGAAGGAGAAGGAGAAGGTGAAGGAGAAGGAGAAGGAGAAGGAGAAGGAGAAGGAGAAGGAGAAGGAGAAGGAGAAGGAGAAGGAAAAGGAGAAGGAGAAGAAGGAGGAGAAGGAGAAGATGATTGGTAGGACGTACGTGACTAGACATACGAAAAGAGAAGAGGTATTTAACTTTGAAATCTGGTTTCGGTATTACTTGATATTGTTCGGTAACACTATGATGTATTACTTGGTATTGTTCGGTAACACTATGATGTATTTGTAGGGACAACCAAAAGAGGCCGAGTCTACGGCTGTTGCTCCTATTGAGCAAGAAGAGGGTGTTGGGAAACGGAAACATGAGGCTTCGAGGACGACATGGCCAATCACTCGGCAGAGGAAGCGTTGAACTGTTTTTCCCTCTCTCCTCTCTCAATTTAATCATGGTTTGTTTTTGGACATGACTCTTTATTATGTTTTTGGATAATCTGAGTAATCAATCGTGTAAAATTGGGCCTGTAACAAGAAAGATTAAATGAAATAGTCAAATGCGGAACTTATATTGTATATAATCGATTGGTAGTGGCGGTCAAATCATGATAATTAAAGATAAATAAAAAAGAAAGCGGTGGTAGTTATACCAGTAATACACTGTCAACTCAGCATTCAATTCGGGTAAGTAAATTCGAAGTGGTTGTAAACCAAATCATTAATTAAAGGAGTGGTCAAAGAATAAGTATTTTCGTGTTAAACAAGTCTGTTTTTAATTTTTATCATGTTCCCAAGGCGTCGGTTTACGGAATGTTTTTGTGGAATTAAATTAATTTAATTAATTACGTCCACTCGATTTACGTGGTTGTTCGTGGCGTCAAAACTGTCAAATCTGCATGTAGTATAAATAATAAATGAAGGTAATAAAGGGCGGCAGTTGTACTGCTTCGAAGCAGTAATACAATTCCATAACTACTCCTCTTTCGTGGCGACCTTTGCCCTTTCCCTTCCCTTCTATAAATACACGTTATTCTCATCTCTCATCTCTCATCTCACATCTCTCATCTTTCATCTTTCATACTCATCTCTCATCTTCTTATACTTCTATGACTGAGTACTGGATCCGAAGGCATTTTCGCGACCTCATCGAAAACCCTCAGGGAGGGTTTTCAGCCGGTCCGGTGAATTACGACATCTTCCACTGGCAGGCTGTCATTCTCGGCCCCCCGGAAAGTCCCTTTGAAGGGGGTCTGTTCAAGCTCTCCATGTGGTTCCCCCCGGAGTACCCCTTCAAGCCCCCCAAGGTGGCCTTCAACACCCAGTTCTTCCACCCTAACATCACTGTTAGGGGTAGCATCTTCCACCCGATGCTGATGCCCTCTTCGTGGGCAACGGGGACGACGATGAAGGAAATGCTGGCGGCGGTGGCGGACATGCTCATTCACCCTCTGGTGAATCTGGGTGATGTGTTCATTGAGCACATCGCCCTAATGTATGTTGGGGAGAGGTCCAACTACGATGCTCATGCACGTAGTTGGACACAAGAATACGCCATGGATTTTTAATCCATGGCTTAATTATGTTTTTTTTTTTATGTTTATGTAGTATTTTTTTTGTTTTTTTTTGTTTAGTATTTTTATGTTTTTTTATATATTGTAAATTTTTGTTTTAAATATATAAATATTTAGTAATTCTCATTTGCACTACTCGTATCAGACTTATACCCAATCAGACATCCATAGTAATTCGGTAATACTCGGTAATTCTAGGTTCAACTACTCGTGAATGTTGGGACATCCATAGTAATTCGGTAATACTCGGTAATTCTCGGTCCAACTACTCGTAAATTTAAAAAATCCTAAAATTGGGTAATACTCGGTAACTCTCGGTCCAACTCGTAAATTAAAAAATTCCAAAATTGGGTAATACTCGGTAATTCTCGGTCCAACTACTCGTAAATTAAAAAATTCCAAAATTGGGTAATACTCGGTAATTCTCGGTCCAACTCGTAAATTCAAAAATTCCAAAATTGGGTAATACTCGGTGTTTCTCGGTTCAAATACTCGTAAATTCAAAAAGTTCCAAAATTGGGTAATACTCGGTCCAACACGTAAATTTAAAAATTCCAAAATTGGGTAATACTCGGTAATTCTCGGTCGAACTACTCAAAAATTCAAAAATTCCAAAATTGGGTAATACCCGGTAATTCTCGGTCCAACTAATCGTAAATTCAAAATTTCCAAAATTCGGTAATACTTGGTGTTTCGCGGTTCAACTACTCGAAAATTTTGAACAACATAACAAAATCCAGAAAATCCAGAAAATCAAGATTCACTAAAGTTATGAACAACATAAGATCAAGATTTATATTATCTACTTAAACAAGTAGATGGTTGAAGATACCGAGACAATGGCAAGAACAGAGAAAGTAACCATCACCTTCACTTCCTTGTAAAACTCGTTTCGATGAAAGGCATCTGAAGCCAGACAAATTTCATTCACAATTGAGTCACACACAATGCTGCTAAGGCTATGATAAGATTCTTTCAGCTCTTTAATACATTCTCGGAGGTCTCTAATTTCGGCCGCTTCATGCTGAAGGCATGTCCAAGCTCTCCTAAGGTCGTATCGAATGGAATCTTCTTGGTCTGCCATCTCGTTCTGAATGGCTCTCCGAATGTCACCGATCTCCTCTGTTATTGTATCATCCCACCATTTGTAAAAATTGCATCCTCCGGATGGAGTCTGCACGAAATGAAAGATGCCCATAACCATTCGTTACCCAAAAAATAAACTGGAAATAAGAATTTTGTTTACATATTTGAGGGCGCATATGTAGTATCTCCTTCCTGGATCCAAATTGGTGTAAGAAGTTTCAATGTTTGGTGCCGCACGACAAAAACAAGCAGTCGGAATTCCAAAATTCTCATTGCGTTCAGGAGGAGGGCTCATACTTGATTTCTCGGAAGAGCTGATACTGGGCATTCTTCGTCTTCTGTGCTTCTGGGGGGATTTTGTGATTTTCGGGGAAAAATGAGTATTTTCGGAGATTTTGTGAGTTTTGGGTTTGGGGGGGGGGGGAACCTATAATTTGGAATTTGAGAATTTTGCATTTTGGGGGGAAAAATTGAGACTTGGCAATTACATGAATTTGAGCGCAGTCGTTTCTCACGCCGCCGCCAATCTTCCAATAACACATGGACAGTTGGCAATTACATGAATAAAAATTTCTGGGATTTCACACATAGTAGTACCTAATGTTCCGGTTTTACTCAACAACATGTAGTTGTACTTTTCGAATTATAAGTTATAATTAGTAATAACCTATCTAAAAGTAATTAGTTTTGATTGCACACTAGATTTATTATAATTAAAGTGAATTTACAATGTTCTTATGGAAAAACATTTCATAAATCACTTATTTAATAACTTTCGCTTCAAAAGAGGTTTAAGATTAACAAAGTGACCATAGAAGTGTAAGGTTCTTGATGGGAACAATACAATTTGATCAGATGCTGTAAACATTTATTTTCCAAAATGTTAAATGTTTATGAAATAGATTGTACTAAAACATTTATTAAATATGTGAATGAGAATTTATAATTTTTGTATCGTTAAGTAAATATGATTAATAAAACTCGTATAATTACTGTATTTTCGTTTTTTTTTAATATTCAAGTAAAAAGAACAGAGTGTCAAATACAACAAGAACATGAAAATTTTCGATTTTTTGAATATTACAAAATTGTCTAGTAAACAATTTAAACTTCGCTACTATCCATACTATCCCTACTGCAGTTAAAATAGCTAAATAAGCCTTCACCTTGGCCACACACAGGCCTATTACTCGTCCTTCGGCGACGTTCTCCAACCGATGGATGTCTGGTTATTTGCATTCTACCCCCTTTTTTTGTAATCCGGGGGTAAGGCATACAATTGTTGTATATGATCCAGAATAATCCACTGGGACTTATGCGGAACCAGATATATCGTCCTATAATACGCCAATGCCCACGTCTCCATCAAATAATACTTTGAGCACAATTCCTCTACATGAATATCCTCTGTTCTTCCTGGCCATTTCATGAAAACAATTGTAACGACTATTGCATGGACACAAGGATACTTGTCTATATCAAAACACTTGCAATAGCAAGTTTTCATTATCAAGTTCGCCAAATAAGTCTTCCCATCGCGTCCAATGACACTGTATTCAAGGTGAAAGTAGTTTAGCTCACTCACCGATAGCTTCCTCGCAATGGCTACCCTACCGTGCACTATGTTCTCCACAAAAGGGGACCAGTTTATGTGCGTCCTATGCAGCAACAGACTCGTTCCTATGTTTGTTATACCACCCAACCAATTTTGCAACAATTGCATCAATCATAGGTAATAACGAGTACTTTCTCGCATCAAGAAAGATACTGTTCATGGACTCTACACAATTACTGGTGTCTATGTTGTACCTTTCTCCTGGAAAATAACACCTTGCCCATTTCGCTTCATCTACACTACCATCCAGATACTTTCCTATATTAGGATAAGTATTCCGCAATTCACTGTATGCTTCTAGAAACTCAGCCTCTGTATACAGCCTTGCGCAATCCCTGATTTTTTCTGCAAGAACATCTTTGTCCCTTCTAACGTGCAATCTCACATTATGGGACAAATGAAAGATGCAATACCCATGTTTAGAGCTCGGGTACACCTCACCTATTGCTTTGATGAGGATTGCATTTCTGTCCGAAACAAACACTAATTCAGGACTATCGGGTATCACTGTTTTCAGCGTATTGAAAAACCAGTTCCAACTCGCGTTGTTTTCAGCATCAACTACAGCAAAAGCAATGGGATAATGGTGATGATTAGGATCCTGAGCTGTTGCAAAAATTAGCACACCACCATGTTGGTTCTTCAGAAAAGTTGCATCCACAATGATCACTTTCCTCATTGCTCGTAACCCTTCAATGCAAGCTCCCAAAGCGACGAATACGTACTTGAACCTTTTTTGTTCATCCAATAACACACTTGTTCTTGTATCGGGATTGACCTGCTCTAACATGTACAAATATGTAATCATTATAACTTTCTTCTGGACTACCACGCACCATGCTCAGAGCTTTTTGTTTCCCTCTCCATGTGGTAGAGTATGACACATTCACACTAGCGTTTCCTTGAACCATAACGACGAGACTTTTAGGAGATGGGAGTTCCAATTGACCTGGATACAACTCAGAGACAATACCAACAACTAATCCTGGTGTGCCTTTCCTTTGTTTGATGCTTGTACTCAAAGTAGCCCGAGAGCATGTATGCATCTTCTTGTATACTCTAACCGTGAAAAAGTTGCATTCGTAGCCTTCGTAGCTCGTAGATACCAATGACAACCGTCTTCACCGCATTTTACCACATATCTACTCTTATCCGACTTATTTAAAGTGATCCCAAAACAATTCTGATGTGAAGCTCTATCAATGACATATATCAATTCCTGCTTACTTGCAAATTATTGGCCTACTTTAAGACCCATACCATCTTCCCGTGCATCTACAAACTGTTGTTCTTCTCCAGAATGTGGAAACTCAACAATTTTAAGCCTTCGAGAACTTTCCAGACCGTTATCTTCATCGTTATCCCCATCTTCACGTGATGCATTCTCACCATCTACGTTCTCTCCATCTACATTCTCACAATCTGCATTCTCTATCGGCTCATGATGTTGTTATGTTGAACAGTTTCCTGTATAAATAGTAATGACACCATCATTAACGCCAACATTAGCTCCTTAATTCTCATTGGTCAGCATTTCTGTTTTTAATGTCCTAATTTTGAAATTAGAAGGGCAAGATGGGGATATCACATTTCATTAAAAGGGAAGGGGTATGGCAGAATAGGCTGGGATAGAGGTGAATAACTCTACACCTGGAAAGACATATGTGAATTTCGCCCGGAAGAAGAAGAGTCAACTAGGAACAAAAAGAAGAAAGTCAAAGAAGGGAAAATGGCATGTGATATTTTGTGTAATAACTTAAGTCAAAAGATTAGTGGGTCATTAAGCATAAATTAAGCCCAACTATAGTGGGTTTTGTTTTTGTGTGATAAGTAAATTAGGTTAAGAAGTTAAGATAAGTAGTATAAATATGTAAGTGTGTGTGGTGTGGAAATGTATGACAGTTTAATAAAAAGTTTTGTGGCAAAAACCCTAGACACCATCACCAATATGGAAGTGTGGGTGTCTTGTTCAAATATTGATTTCAAAGGTAACAAATTACGAGCTCTAATCTATTAGTTCACGCCTAATGTAAGCCTAGATATGTGGCTGCACACACAGAAAGTCGAAGGATTCATAGGCCTTCATGAACTTTGACGCTTTTTGAAAGGTTCAACATTGCTTTCGACGTGGCTTCTGTTTGGACTATCTTAATGTTCATTGTCATGACTAGGGATGTTAATATGGGTAAACTCATCCCATTTAGACCCATCCCATTTATACCCATACCCGTTTAGATCCATACCCGTTTAAACTCATTTAATTTTTGGGTCTAATAGGGTTATCTGTTTAGACCCATCAAAATTGTTATTACACATTTAAACCCTTTTTTTTTTTTTGAAATGTTACATTGATTGATCAACAAACTGAGTATGTACAAGAGTTCACAGAGATGAAAAAAATCAAACAACCAGAGTAGCAAAAGAAAGAGTTCAAAAACGACATGTCGCAGAAAGTAGACTAAATCCTCAAAGTTTAAAAACGACATGTCGCAGAAAGTAGACTAAATCCTCAAAGTTCAAAAACGACATGTCGCCAAAAACGACATGTCGCAGAAAGTAGACTAAATCCTCAAAAGAAAGAGTTCAAAAACGACATGTCGCAGAAAAAATCAAACAACCAGAGTAGCAAAAGAAAGAGTTTTTATCCATTTGGGAGAGCTCGGACTTCACGCCATCAGGAGAGGATGTCGATGATGTCGTCGCTCAAGGCTGGGAAGAGAGAGCGTAACCTGAACCGGACATCCTTGTCAATCACGTGCGTGAGATGGAGGGCAGAGCAAGAGGGCTGGTGATGGCGACGACCATTTTGTTCTTGCCAGATTCGGTATATTGAGACTTGGAACACGAGTCGGGCCAGAGTGAAATCCATCTTGTTTTTCCTGCTTCTCAACACTGTTCTTGCGGTGATAGTCCAGTCTGGGTTCGTGCGTCCTTGGAGAAGGGTCGAACACAGCCAGTTCCAGATTGTGTACGGGTACGGACAAGCGAAGAATAAGTGATCTCTCGTCTCATTTAATTCCCCGCATAGCATACAAGGTTGGATGTGTCCCCATTGTCGCATCTTATCTCATGTCGATAGTTTATCCCGCAGAGCTAAGCAAGTAATAAACCATAGCGAAGTATCGATTGAGAGAACCAAACCAGACTACGCCACCACACGATTTGACCCGGTTCTCGAATCTGTTCCTAAGTTGCTTTCGTGGAGAAATGTGCTTTGAACTCATGTTGGTTGTGACGCCATAATACAATATCTAAGCCCAACAAAGCCTCCGGAATCGGAGATGATACAATTCGATTCCTTATTTCACAGAACCGCAGGCTTCGGCATCGACGGATGCTCCATTTATGGTCACGAACAGCATCAGCTACAACCGCGTGGCGAGCTATGCCCAGATTTCGAGTCCCTGCCGCATCCACTGAGTCAATAGGCCTGCCCGTATGAAGCCAGTTGTCGAACCAGAAAAATGTGGATTCTCCGTTACTGATGCGAGCATGGACACGCCTAAAGACTTGACGTGTACACCCGAAGGACCAATGACGAGGTCAAGGATCCGCAAGCTCATCAAGGACATTCGCGGATCACTTTTGGACGATTGGAGCAAGGAGGAAGAGCCACCACCGAACACCATTCTCGATATGGTCTGTGCCCATCTTGGTGATTGAGGTTCGGCCCAATGATATAGGTTTAAGTACTCTTTTTCCTTGACTTGGGTTTGTCCCATTGGGTTTACCAGGTTAAGATTTTAATGAGGCTTGGGCTTATATCAACCTTTTGGCCTAATCTCCACCATGATGTTTTGCACACCATCATCACCATCATCTTTCACTTACGCAAGTTTATTTTCCGAGGGATTATTTCCGAGAGATTTTCCCGAGGGACTTTTCCGAGGGATCACTTTGCCGAGGGATCACTTCCGAGGGAGAATTTCTGAGGGAGACTAGTCAAAGGCACGTCAAGAGACATTCAACCATTTTAGTCAAAGTCTTTGGTCTTAATCTTCACCTTTATTTGACTTTGTTATTTCCCATGATTTCTAACTTGTGCTTTCTTCTTCACCCCTTCACATTCTTTCTCTATAAAAGCTATGTAATCTCATTGAATAATCAATCCAACTTTTTATCAAATCTTTTTAGAGAAGTTATCTCTCCTTTGTTCTCTTAGAACTTTTCGATTACTTGGTGGTTAGCCAAATAGTCACTTCGGTTTATCAAGTGTTCTTCCGCCACACTTGACGATACCATTCACGACTAAGGTTTGTAAAAGCGTTCTAAGTCGAGTCTAGGGCATAAGGATCTTCGGGAACTTTGTTCTCACGCCTTATCATCTTACTCCGCGAGTTCTACCTTCCAAAGTTCCACCGGCTTATTTCTTTTGGATCGTTTTAAGTCGAGATTGGGGTTTAAGGATTTTCGAGACTTGTCTCACGCCTTATTATCCATCTCCGCGAGCCAATTCGGAATCAAGGATTATCAAGCTACCGCCTCAAAGTGCCGAAATTGGGAAGAACGTATCAAGTGGTATCAGAGCCCACTTTGAGGATCCGGTAATATCTATCCATATTCTCATCTCTTCATATTCTAAATCATCATCTTTTATATCTGTTCATCTTCTTTCTTTTCTATCTATTTCTTTTTGTAAACCAGTATTTAAAAAAAATAAAAAAAAAAATATAAAAGAAAAAAAAGAAAAAAAAATCTGGTCATTGAAATTCTTTTCTCTCTATCTAAAACACTTGATTTACGTGTTGTTGTTTGTAGTCTACCATTAAGTTGTGTAGATTAGCTCTTTACGAACCTTGGAGAAATTTCTAGAGTGTGAGGACATTTTGAGAGAAGAGTGAAATACTTGAGGGAAACACCGAGGGAAATTTTGTGAGGAATTTCTACTAACGTGTTTGTTTTATTTTGCGAGGTACGTGTCAAGCGACGGAACAACCGGCGGAACAACTACTCCACCCGCGCCTACCGTCCAAACCATGTTGACGGAATTTACTCGGATGATGGGAGTAATAAACGATCGATTGGTTCGACTTGAAGAACGACCGGCACAAGGAGAAGTAGCGGGAGCCGCCAACGTCAATCCCGTCAACGTCAATCCCATGAACGTCAATCCCGTGAACAACAATCCCGTAAACAACAATCCCGTGAACAATGATGGCCGTGAGGAACCGGGAAGAAGGAGGAGAGAACGGGCAAGACAAGATCCCAATGGCGAAGATAACTACTATCTTCAAAACGGACACTCATCTTGTGGATCCGAACGGAGGCCAAGACGAAGGGAGGCTCGAAATGACCTTGGAGGACTTAAGCTAAAAATTCCACCGTTCTACGGCAAAAATGATCTCGATGCCTTTCTAGAATGGGAGAAGAAGATCGAGCTTGTCTTCGATTGCCAAAATTACACCGAGGACAAAAATATAAGGTTAGCCGCAACCGAATTTTATGGTTATGCTATTAACTGGTGGGATCAATTGGTGACCAATAGGAGACGTAATGGAGAACGTCCCGTTGCCACATGGAACGAGATGACGATGATCATGAGGAGACGGTTCGTACCAAGTCACTATCACCGTGAGCTACATCAACATTTGAGGCGACTTACCCAAGGTAGCAAGAACGTGGAGGATTATTTCCAAGAGATGGAAACACTCATGATGAAGGCCGACGTCGAGGAACACGGAGATGCAACTATGGCGAGATTTCTGTCCGGGCTTAACCGCGATATTCAAGATCGGCTCGAGATGCAAAGTTATGCGAACATTGACGAAATGTTGCATAAGGCGATCCTAGTAGAGCAGCAGCTCAAGAGGAGGGGCGTTTCACGCCAAACCGTTAGCTCTAGTTCGAAGCCAAGTTACTTCGAGGAGGAAAAACCGAGCTTTAGGCCGAAACCCGATTCGAGGCCAAAGGTTGAGACGAAACCGTTCGCATCCGGCCAAGAATACAAAGGTAAAGCCGAGGGTTCTAATTTAAGAAGTCGTGACATTGAATGCTTTAGGTGCCATGGGAAGGGACATTATGCCAGCAAATGTCCGAACCAAAGGTGATAGATTCATGGACGAGCTTGAACCTGAGCTTGTAGCTGAGCTTGATCCAGAGGATATTGATGAGGTCAATAGACCCGTAGCTGAACCAAAACTCCATCAAATGCACCACACAAGTCGCAAAAGGATCAATCCGGATACATGTGCCTTTCTTGGAGCATCTAAATTCAACCACGATGATTCAGCATATGCGACCACTTGGAAAACATTCTCAGAATGCATAGAGAGCTCCTCGAAGTGGAATCAGTACGATCCGAATTCAGAGGAAGGAGTTATGCAATTTACAAATCGGGTGATTCCCGGCATTGCCGATTTGGACAGATACGCCTTGTTTGGAGGTTTCCCACCAAACCAAGAGGATTTAGGCTACAAATCAACCTGTTATACAATCTTGATCCATCAGAGGTTCATGGAGAGTTGGAATCAAGTCGATCCCAGTTTTCGTTTGGAAGTTATTCAAGTTCAAACTCAACGGATCCTCGACTTGCTTCATTTCGGAGCTGTAACTTCTCAACGGATCTACTATCAAAGCTTCAGCGTTTTGGGCATCAATTACTTCATCAAAGATGTTCCCAAGAAGCTTACCTATTACCTAAAACCATCAAGGTACAAAGAAGACATCATGGATTTGAGGTTTGGCCCAAGATGTTTGTCCTTGTACTCTTTTTCCTCCTTTTGGGTTTTTCCCAATGGGTTTACCAAAAGAGGTTTTAATGAGGCTTTGGCTTACATCTCACATTTGGCCCAATCTCTTCCATGAAGTGCAAAGATCATCATCACCATCATCATCCACGAAATTGGAAGGCCAAGGGACAATTCAACCTTCTTTTATTTCTAGTCAAAACTCTATTTATTTTAGTCTTTGGTCTTTG
>PKML01037409.1:350421-370452 GCA_002933935.1 Eutrema yunnanense
ACAAATCCAATGCTATAGAAAATAAAATACCAAACGCTATTATTAATTAGTTTTAATAACAATTATCAAACGTTATTATAAATATTAACAATTGCAGAGAAAAGAACGCTATCGTTCTTTAATTAACTATAGCGTACATCAAGTCCGCTATCTAAAGTGCCCGACCTACAATGACGGGCGCTGTCAGAGCGTTTTAGGAAACGCTATGGTAGTTGAATCATAGCATTTAACGGCCGCTATTAATACCCACATTTCTTGTAGTGATTTGACCTGGATAAAGCTCATGCAAAAGAGATGCAACTAGTTGTGGTGTGCCTTTCCTCTTCATGTTGCTTGTACTCTGACTAGCCCGGGAGCATGTATGTATCTTGGTGTACCTTCTAATCGTAAATACCATTTACAGCTTTCTTGACGACATTTTAGCACTAAACGCACCTTATCCGACTTTGTTATAGCAAAACCAAAACAGTTAACAAATGCGGCTCTATCCACCACCTCTTGCAATGCCTGCTTATTTGGAAATTTTTGATGTACACTCACACCCAAACCGTCTTTCCATGCCTCTATAAACTGACTAGATTCTACAACAGGTGGAAGCTCAACATAATCATCACGCATATCCGAATCATCCTCTTTAGTATCATCATCATCCTCTTTAGTATCATCATCCTTTTTCGTATTATCTTCATCATCATCCTTTTTAGTATTATCTTCATCATCATCTTTACTATCATCATCATCATCATTTGAATGCAACTCTTCATAGTTCATACCAAAAGAACTTTTGTCCGCTATCGACAGTTGCAAGGGCAATTCCGCTATAGTGATGACCTCCACAAACAAAATACATCTACGATTCTCTTTATCAATGGAAGTTAGATAAACACACAGATCCTCATCATCAGAAATAGTAAACTGTTCCTCACATCCCACCAGCAATGGAATGTAACTCAATTGCAATTTAACCTTACTTTCATCTAAAGCAACTTTCTTGTATATCCTAGCTTCTATCATCGACAAAGTTATATCCTCCACTAATGTCTTCAGCATTAAACTATACATGTGACCTCGGCATTTAAAATGTATGTTGACGTTGTTGCTCATTGTATACTGCCAAAACAATACTCACAAAAAACTCAATTAGTAATACAAGTTTCAGTTTTACCCAGTTCTCTTATATCAAAAACTCAAAATGTATTGTTTCGGGTTCTAATCTACCTACGATTCAACCACATTAATCCATTTCATACCCATTTAAAGTCTTAATCGACCCAGAAACCATGATAAAACCCCCCAATGCGCATATCAAATCTAATTCAATCCCTCAAACTATTTGAAGAACAAACCTGATTTGAAGGAGCTCGATGCAGCTACAGTGAGGCGAAGAAACGGTGGCGATGGAGAGCTCGGCGGCGGAGGAAACGGCGGCAAGAGGGCTCACTCCGGCGGTGATGGAGATCGAGCTCGATGGAGGAGGAGCCGACGAGGGAGCTGAGACCGTTTTTGTTTTTTTTCTTTTTTCTTTTTCTGTTTTTTTTTAAAAAATTCAAACCAAGGGCAAATTTGGAAGGACACATTTGTTTAATGAGATGAGGGATATGAAGATGAAATGGGGATATAGGAGACTTCAAAATCTGTTTTAGGGAGTTTTGAGAACATATCTCCAAACGGAACCAACAAAGAGAGAATAGGGAAAGAAAGGATACTTCGCAACCACTAAGTTAACCAAACATACGGACATTAACGGGCATACCAAACAAGATTCAAATAATCACCAAACTTTGAACCTTGATTCTAGCAATGGGCTTGTTCTTTAACACCTTCAACACCTTTAGGAGAACAGTTGACAAGGAAGAGTCAAACCGTTGTGATAACGACGATTTCTTTTGTTCAAAATTTCATAGATAGATGCTTGCTAAACCTGAAGAAGAGCAAGAGAGATAGGGCGATATGTTGACGCAATAGGGAGCCAGTGTAAAATCTGGGACCACGTTGAAGGAGAGTTGAAGAAAGAAAGCTTCATAGTGGCAGATTCCCAAATAAACAGGGAGTAAGATCAATCAAAAAATTGGTGATCCCTTCACTCATGATGAACGCCACTGAGGAGTCAAGTAGACTAGATATCCAAACCGAAGAAGAAACTCTATCAAGTGTTGGGTTACAATTAATTCAGAATAGCAGCCAACACTACAAGAAAACACAGTTTTTGCGACTCCCAAAATAGTCGCAAATAAGTAATTTGCGATTATTTTGAGACTAAAAAAAATAGTCGCAAATATTTGGTCGCTAAAACGAGTAGTTACAAAATAGTCGCTTTTTTGCGACTAATATATGACTCGACTATCAGTCTTAATTTAGAGACTGATTTGCCACTACCAGTTAAAACAAAATTAAAAAAAAATAATAATTAAAGTGATATTAATTAAATTGTTTTAATTAAAAAAACAAAATTGATATTAAAAAAATATCTAAATACAAAAACAAAACAAAAACAAAAAAAACAAAAAATATCATCGATCGTCTTCTCCATCGCCGGCGCAGATCTGCTCCTCCGCCTGGCCAAGATCTACTCAACACAACCGCAGCCCGGCGCCGATATGCTCCTCCGCCTCGCCAAGATCTTTGAAGCTCTGCTTTCCAACCCATCGGAGCAATCACCACGCAAGGCACGATCGAAGCAACCACCACACAGCCCAACACCACCGCCGCCGAGAAGAAACCTCGCCTCCTCCGCCGAGCATAGGAGCGTTGACAGACAGCCTCGCTTCCACCGCCGCAGATCTATTCCGCCGCCGAGAAGAAACCACCGCCGCAGTCCAACACCACCGCTGCCGAAAAGAAACCTCGCTTCCACAAACCGTCGGCTCCTCGGACCAACCACACGGCAGCCTCACCGGCTGTGAGTATCTGCAAAAAAAAAGGGAGTTAGATCGATGCCCATCGATGAAGAAGATACAGAGAGAAAAAAAAATGAGAAAGTTAAATGTCGAAGAAGAAGGAAATCGCAAGGAGAGAGAGAGGATAAACAATTTAAAAAAAAGATTCTCTACCGTTGGATTAAACCAATCAACGGTGGAAGATCTCAATCATCGTCTAAATGAATTAGCCAATGAGAAGCTTTCATTATTTTTGTCATTTAGTCGTAAATTAGTCGCAAATTTGAGACTATTTTGTGACTACTATTAAAAAAAATCGATTGGGATTGCTAAACGGTCGCTAATTTGGAATTATTTTGAGACAATCAAAAATCTTTACCCTAAACCCTAAACTTTAAGAACCTAAAATTTTGAATATGACTTTACAATGATTTTCTGTATATAGCAATTCAAAAATATGTTAAAAATTAAAAATAAATAAATTTGGAGAGAATTTTTATATTTCAAAATTATTCCTTATAAAACACATGTAACACTTAGTAGATGTTATGATTAGATTGAAATTTTTGCAAGTGTTATATTTTTTTGTTTATTATTTGATGTTTATGTGTAAGATCTAGTTTACAATTTAAGATTTATAGTTTATGATTAAGGGTTAGAGGTTTAGGGTTTAGAATTTATGATTTATAAAATGGATTATAAATGATCATATTTAAAAAAAATGTAAGTTTTGAATTTTTTGTATATTATTTGATGTTTATGTGTAAGATTTAGTTTAAAATTTAAGATTTATATCAAGTTTATGATTAAGGGTTAGAGGTTTAGGGTTTAGGGTTAAGGGTTTGTGGTTTGAGTTTATAATTTATTGATTTCTATAAAAAAATCAAGTGGAGTTGCAAATTACTCCCAAATTTGGGACTATTTTGTGACTACTATTAAAAATTAGTCGCAAATTAGTCGCAAAAATTGGATTTGCAAATTAGTGTACATGTTACATTAAACCTTAAACTTTAAGAACATATAAGTTTTGAATATCAATTTACAATAATTTTGGGTATATAGTTGTTCAAAAATATATTTTACAATTTAAAATTTAGATTTTATGATTAATGGTTAGAGGTTTAGGGTTTAGAATTTAGGATTAATAAAATAATTATATTTAAAAAATTGTAAGTGTTGAAATTTTTTGTATATTATTTGATGTTGTTTACAAATTAAGATTTAAATCAAGTTTATGATTAAGTGTTAGAGGTTTAGGGTTTAGAGTTAAGGGTTTGTTGTTTGAGTTTAGAATTTATTGATTTCTAAAAAAAAATCGAGTGGAGTTGCAAATTAGTCCCAAATTTGGGACTATTTTGTGACTACTATTAAAAATTAGTCGCAAATTAGTCCCAAATTGGTCACAAAAACTGGGTTTGCCAATTAGTGTACATGTTACACTAAACCCTAAATTTTAAGAAAATATGAGGTTTGAATATCACTTTACAATAATTTTGGGTATATAGCTGTTCAAAAATATATTTTACAATTTAAGATTTAGAGTTTATGATTAAGGGTTAGAGGTTTAGGGTTTATAATTTAGTATTTATAAAATGATTATATTTTAAAAATTGTAAGTGTTGAATTTTTTTTGTATATTATTTTATGTTTATTTATTTGATGTTTTTGCATATAATCTGATGGTTTAGGGTTTAGATTTTTTTGTATATTATTTGATGTTTATTTAAAAAAAATCAAGTGGAGTTGCTAAACCGAATCAAATCAGTCACAAATTTGGGACTACTTTTGCAAGGCCTTAAACAGTCGCAAATAAGCGACTATTATCTGACTACTTTTTTAGTCGGTAATTTGTGACTATTATGCCTCTGCATTATGAGTGGAGTTGATGTTTGATGTTTATGAGTGGAGTTGATGCATTATGAGTGGAGTTGACTACTTTTGTATATTATTTGATGTTTATTTAAAAAAAATCAAGTGGAGTTGCTAAACCGAATCAAATCAGTCACAAATTTGGGACTACTTTTGCAAGGCCTTAAACAGTCGCAAATAAGCGACTATTATCTGACTACTTTTTTAGTCGGTAATTTGTGACTATTATGCCTCTGCATTATGAGTAGTCGCAAATCAGTCACAATATCGTCCCTTTTTTTTGCGACTAAAAAATTAGTCGAAAAAAATAGTCACAAAAACTGTGTTTTCTTGTAGTGCAAGTGGTAGTCGAATGTTACAGAATAGTTATCTTGTTCCAAACCAAAGAATGCCAGCCAACAGTAGGCTGTGACACCCTAATGTAATTCCACACGTCCTTTGAGATAAATTTCATGTAGGTTTTATTTCCAACAGACCAAAGTGGAACATCACTTCCCTCCCTCTGTTGGATAGAGGAGATAAAAGTGAAGAGTCATAGATGTGAATCAGAACTTGCATGGGGTAAATACGAATATGAGAAAGAAGGGGATCCAATCTTTTATGTTTAGCTTCGTAGAACATAACAACAGTCCCAAATAGCGTATTAGGAGGTTCTACATAGATAGGAAAAATGCTTATTGATAAGATCCAATATATCATGTTGGAGCCCCAAGTAGAACATGGAAATCTTGTCAATATTTACCTCCAACCCTAACATCTTTTCAAACTGGGGAAGGACACAAAAAACCACTCGCCAAAGATTTTTGATCATACCCATCCGGAAAAATCAGAAGATCATCCGCAAAATCGAGATGACTAAGCTGCAAATCTGTGAGAGCTGAATCTCACAACCTCAATTCTCAGCTTGCGTTAGGTTGAATGTATTTAGAAAAACTTAGAGGAATTTGAGAGAAAAGTTGTGTATTATTATGTTCGCCAAGAATTCAGTCCTTTACAATGAGGCTGATATTCAAAACTTATATCAGCTGAAAATATAACTGCCTACACATTAACTACATAATTGAATTTGTAATCTTTTATCTTTAATATGAAATAAATGTGTTTGACCAGGTTTGAACTTGGTGAAGTGCACGCTCATGTCTTCATGCGAGCTCGCTTCCGTTCCTCGTGCCCGGTTCTTCCAACTTATTGACTTGCTCTATCTCACGACCTTGCTTACTTCAGCTTGTAAACACTCTCATGAGATCTCGTCGTGGGCCGATCCTTCCTTGTCAAGCTTGTTTACTAGGGCTGGGCCTTGAGTGCGGAATCTGGCCCAACAGTTGCCCCCCAGCATCCTTATTGACTTATCATTGAGGATGCGGTGCTGCAATCTCGGGTCCTGATTGGTCTTTTAGTTAATATGATCTCGCAATCTCGGTCCCTGATTGGTCATTCACTTGCTCAATGCCGAGATTGCAGGAATCATGTATTAAATGTGCGATATCTAAGGGAAGTGACAGGGCGAGTGGGCGAATGAGCGGTTTGTATAAATGAACGGTTCACGCTGCTTCAGCTTCCCAAGTCGCCTCAACTTCCCACTCCCCAAGGTAATGATGTCCTCTTTACTCTTTTTTTTTAAAAATAGAGTTGTCTTTATTTAAATCGTATTTATGATTTATCCTTCACCGCTTATCTTCTTCTGCGAAAAGTTCTTCTCTCATTATTTCTGACAAAATCACTCCTTTCATCCTCGATTTCTTTTGCTTTTCTTCGATGGCCTCCTCTTCTCAACCGAGTGCTTCACTCGCCCTCGCCGATCGGTTTGCGCCTCACTCGGGGAGCACGGTCTCGGCTGAGGAGCTCAAGAATATTTCCTACTTATGCGGACTCGATTTCTGTGATTTCCTCATTCCATCGGATGATGATTCTCCGGAAAATCCTCCGGAGGATTACGCATGTGGCTACGCCGTGTTTTTTTTGAAGTGCCGCCTCACCTTTCCTATCCCAGCGGCCATCTCTGCCATTGTCGGCGAACTCGAGCTCACCCTTTCCCAGCTCATGCCCAGCGCGATGAGAAACCTAGTCGCACTATGGGTGCGCTCTAAAGAAACCGGGGTTGTGTTTAATACTGAGGATTTCCGCCAGCTCTTCAATGTCAAAACAAACTCGAATCTTTGTGGGACCTATTATTTTCCGGCGAAGGTTAACCGATCTGTTTTCATGTTTAATGCAATAGAAGATAAATGGTGGGAGCAGTGGTTCTATTTCAGAATCTCCAGGAAGTCTTTCGAAGGCGAGTCGATAATTCGACGTTCCTGGGATCAAATTACCCGTCAGCATGAACCCTAGGGAGCCGGTTCGTGCCCCCTTTTAGGAATTCCTTAATCACTTTTTCTTTTGTCCTGATTTGACTTTCCTTTTGCAGAGTCAATTGATTCCTCGAGGATTGTGACGGCTGAGGTTCAACAGTTCATCACCCTTATTAGAGAAGAAAACTCCGACTGGCTGCTAGAGCAGTTTACTCTTCCCAGGATTCTACAGGCTTGCGATCGTCCAGCTCCCAAGCTATCCGTCTCGGCTGCTCTCCGGCTCGCAGGTCTGTATCCCTTTTTCTTTTCTTTTTTTTCTTTTTTAGGGATTTTAGGCTTTTTCCCTTTTTAATCGACGTCACCTTGTTTTGCAGGTCCTCTGTCTCCCACAACTCAAGCTCAAGTCCTAACTCAAACTCAAGCTTCGACTCCGGCTCCATCCCTTATTCCGAAACTTGAAGCCGTTGCCAAGGACTTAGCTCTCGCTGAGGTTGGTCCTCCGGTCAAATCCCAAGTGCAAGATACTGCTCCTACCGTTTCTCAGGTTGACCTGGTTCCCAGGGACAGCTCTACTGAATCCAACAAGATGGTCCCTCCTAGAAAACCAGAGCGTCTTTCGTACATGAAGAGTATGCGACTGCGTCCCGTTCCGACGCCAGCTGGTTCCCTTGACAAGAAGGTCAAGGAGGCCCTTGGTAAGTCTGCCCACGCTGAGACCTTGCGTCGCGAGGATTCCAAAAAGGATGATGATAAATAGGATTTTATCCTATTTAGGAATCAATCCTAAATACTCATGTCATTGTAGTATTTTAGGTGTCAATCCAATCTAGAGTCTAGTTCAATGCAACAAGAATGCAAGACACTCTTTAATTCAAGCTATAACAAGGTGGGTTTGACTTTAATCTAATAAGCTAATCAAATTAAAAACAAGTGACAAGAGCTAAAGACACTAAACGGTGAATAAAACAATGACAAAAGGCGAATTCAAGGATAAAGTAATTGAGATAAGGCAATCCAATGGCTAATTAATGATGTCCAATGCTTAATGAACTAATCCTCTCTCAAGGTATTAATTACTTTGCTAATCACTAATCCAAAATCAAATTCACATTTGTGAATCACTAATTAGCAAGCTTTAAGTCTAAACATTCAAGATCAACCAAATAATTACTCTAGACAACTAATCTCTTAGGCTAGAAATGAATATCTTTTGATTAGTTCATCAAGGCATTTCATCGAACACCTTGTGTGCATGAAATGCCTTATGATCTAGATCCACTTTCTCAAGTTAGATCTATCTTTAAAACAACTAATCAAGAAGGGAAATCATATAATCTAATCCTAGACATCCTTAATCATCCATCAAATCACCCTAAATCTACCAAATCCTCAAATCCTAAAAGACTACTCACTAATCATGAAGAACACACCAAATCTTGTGAAAGAGGTGATGTTAATCATGATTAGAGATTGGGAAGATGAAAGATTAGAGAAAGAACACAAGAATTAAACTCAAACTTTCATAAATCAAAAGATCCTTGGGAAAAACCCCAAAAACCCGAAAAAGAGAGGTTTTTGTACTTGAGAGAAAAAGATAAAAAAACATAAAAAAATTAGATAGATCTAAAAATCAGATCTCTAAAATATAAAAAGGTGTTTGCTGAGTTGGGTCGGACCCGGGTCAACCCGGGACGGACCCGGGTCAACCCGGGACAAACCGGGTATTGACCCGGCCGAAAATTGGATACGTCTTCAGTGAATCGGTCATAACTCCTGAACCTGACATCCGAATGACCTGAATCCAACTCATGTAGATAGCCAACGCGTTCCTCTAAAACTCTTATCAAGACTGTTTGAGTTGATTCATATGGTAAGGCCTTCGTTTTTCCGGTTCTTTGGACGGTGTCATCTTCTCTCGGCCAGACGGACATACCTTCAGTAAATCCGTCTTATCGCCCTATCCATACGTCCAAATAACCCGATTCAAATTCCTGTGTAAAGCTGATTCACTCATCTACAACCTCTATGAAGGTAGTTGAAGCTGAATCGGATTTTAATGTCCCCTTCTAGCCCTGTATTTGAGACACTTTGGACGATGTCGTCTTCTCTCGGCCATACTGATATACCTTCAGTAAATCCGTCTTATCTCCCTCTCCATACGTCCAAATAACCCGATTAAAACTCCTGTGTAAATCTAATTCACTCCTCTACAACTTCTATGAAGGTAGTTGAAGCTAAATCGGATTGTAAGGTCCCCGTCTAGCCACATCTTTGAGACACTTTGGACGATGTCGTCTTCTCTCGGCCAGACGGACATACCTTCAGTAAATCTGTCTTATCTCCCTATAAATAAGTCCACATTACTCCATTTAAACTTCTGTATAAAGATAATTCACTCCTCTACAACTTCTAAGAAGGCAGTGGAAGCTTAATCGGATTGTAATGTCCCCTTCTAGCCACATCTTTGAGACACTTCGGACGAGCTCGGCTGGTTCGGGTGAGAGATGTCCAACACCGAGGTCACACATCGGTGTTGGACCTCGGTGCTAAGGTTTTTTTTGCTCCTGGTCACTTCAAAGAGGCAATACTGAGCTTTTACACCGATGTGTGACATCGGTGTATTCCCCCGAGGCTTCAATACCGATGTCACACATCGGTGTTGAATAAACTGTCTCGGCCAGACGGACATGTCTTCAGTAAAACGGCCATATCTTCTAAACCACAAGTCCAAATCCCCTGATTCTAATTCCAGTGGCTAGCTAACTCACTCCTCCACATCTTTCATGAAGGTCATCCAAGCTGATTCATATCGGAGGGTCTCAGTCCAGCCACATCGTTCCGGAGTATCTGATGGACCTTGCACTCTACTTTGGTCCAACTCTCCAAATATGCCCAAATTGCCTCCAATCACCTAGAAAGTACTCCAAAACATGCAAGAACTCACTAGACCTAATGCAATATGTCCTAATCTTTAAATAAGACCTAAATACAAGACAAAACCATGATTATGCATGTAAATGACATAAAACTCTAAGTGATATGCATGCTAAAACATGCAATATATGAGTATATCAATTCCCCCAAACTTAAACCTTTGCTTGTACTTAAGCAAACAAGAATAAAGAAATGGAGAAGACTAAAAATGGGAGCTCAAATCCAAAAGTGCCATAAAAAGAATTCAACTTAATGTCCAAGTTACTAGCTCTAAGATGCGATCAAACAAGTCTACTCAAAAAGAGCTAGCCATATCCTTCCCAAAACGAATCAAATTCAAGCCTTAACCTACACAAGCATTAATATCATCCAATCCTTTAACATTCATTAATTGTTTCAAATGAATCATGCTCATGCAAGGCAAGTGAATCCATTTGGCTAGGGTGAAGGTCTTGAGATAAAGATCATCTCAAATGTATGAGATTATTCCAATGCAAGGGATTCTCTCAACGAATAAGCAATCTTTAGCAAAATTCTAAGAGTAAAAGGCAATCTATGTATACAAGGATAGACTCACATCTACCCAATGCCCAAATCGTCTATAACCCTAGCATATCTACCCATGAAGTTTTCATCCTAAGCTACCCTTTTATCACTTTGCCTTTTTACCTTCATGTCCCATGCGTGAACTCCTTCTTCCACTTCATCCTTTCTCCCTTGGGGAATTTCTTCTTCTCCATTGAATCTTGTGGTCTCGTGCTTCTTTTTGTTGTTTCTTTAGCTCTTCTTTCTTTTTTTTTCTTTGTCTTGCCTCATCATTTACCAATTGATGATTCAGCCAATTTTTGGTTTTTTTCTTTGTTTCTATGAGGCTATAACTATCACTAAGAGCTATTCTTGATAATTTTCACTAACAACATCACAATATTACATTCCCCTTTCACCTTCACTTCCTTCTTTTGAACTCACTTCCTTCTTTTGAACTCACTTCCTTCTTATTCACAATCCCATTAGTCACACAATTTCGTTCACAATCAAGCCCAAAACTTCCCTTTCCCACAAGCCTAGCCTAGTCTAGCCTTTGATGTTCGGCTAGATCTACATGCAAACGTATCCTTGTCGCCTAAACTCAACACTTTTTGCCAAGCTTACTCGAAAAATTAGGCCTCACATACGCACACTAAAGATTTTGGCTTGAAAGGAGGGTATGTTAAAGGTATGGTAAACCGTTCCAATGATGGGAATCGGCTACTTGGACTAGCAAAAGAGTGGTGAAAAGGATAAGAGAGCCCAAGTATGTATATGGTAACCATGAATTCACTATGCAATGCACAAGCATGATAATTTCAATGTCAAAATTATGATTTTCACTTAGGTAGGATTGAAATCAAATCAAGACTTGCTTTAGCTAAGACCCTAGTAATGAAACGTAAGATCGAAATATGGTTCATCCTTTATTTCAACACGAGATCAAAAGCATCAAACAACAAGCAACGAGGACATTGAATCAAGCTCTAAAAATGATACTTACAAGGATAATTCTATCATTGCTCCTAATGCTCATGCAAAGCTACCTAAAATGTTATGCATCTAGACTCAATCCTATATGGAATGCACATTATTAAAAAAAATTCAAATTTATTGAAAATGCATGATATGCATGAGACTCAAGATGCTATCTACAAAGTTTGGAGTATTACCTTGGAAATGAATGGAGGGAACGAGAGTGATCACCTCAATCCCTCACACCTTTATCCTTAAGTTCATGACCATTAGACCATCAAGAACCTATTCACACTAAGAAAAGCCATCAAAAAGAACAAGAAAACATAAAAAGACATAGAAACGAAAGTATGTACAATGATAAGCATAGGGTGTCTCCCAAGAGCACTTTGTTTAAAGTCACTAAGTTTGACTTTAGTTACCCTTTTAGGCGGGTGAGAGGGGAGTGTGAGCACTCCATGGTGGATCGTTGAGCTCGAATTTGAGCACCTTGCTCATTACCTCTTCAAGACCAGCTTCCTCTTTTTCCTTGAGCTCGAGTGTGAGAATCGCCTTGACCGAGGCAAAGGGTTTGGATCGGCCTTTGCATTTGATCTTGTACTCAATCACTCCATCGTTGTGCTTCCATGGAGTGAGAGTCATCATAGAAGGTTGGCTTAGCTCGGACCTATACCCATCAAGCTTGCTTGGTTCATTCTTAGCAAAGGCAAAAGGGTGATGCGTGTCTTGTTTCTTCATTTTGGCTTTAGTGCCTTCACTCTTCTCTTGCTTTTTTTAAGTCTCACTCATGTCCTTCATTGTGGTGGGAGGAGGAGATTCCAAGCTAGCTCTATCAATTTCCAAATTTTCATCACCATTACCATAACCAAAACCAAAAGCTCTTTCTCCACAAGATCCCTTCTTCTCAAAACTAGCCTTTGGGGGTGAAACCACATCCATTGTTGCAAAACTACCCACATGCTCAACTCTTGGAGCTTAAACCTCATCATCCTTGTAAACCATCACCTCTTTAGCATCGACCTTAGAACCGTAGAGAAGGTTAGAGATCTCATCAATTGCCTTTTCATGCTCATCAATGGTCATCAATACCACGGCTTGTTCCTCAACCTTCTCCTTGCTAGCAACCATCGATTCTTTGTATTGAGAGCCGTGGAGGACTTCCTCAATCTCTATTAGAGACTCCTCATCCTCATCAATCAAATGCTCCTCCACTTGGCTCTCATTACTTTTTCCTTCGAGATTCTCCATGGGTTTACTAGAAAGGGAACGTCCTTGAGCATTTTGATGATCTAAATGCATGATCCTAGAAGATAGGGCTTCAAATTTTTGGTGTAGATCATCATAAGAGCAATCAACCTTGTCATGAATCTCGGCCACCATCTTATTCAACTTATTCGCTCTATTAGCTTGCTCGATTAGGAGTTGTTGAAGCATGTCTTTCTTTTCAAGGTCTTGTTGTGTACCCAAATTCACATTATCCTCCTCAAACCGTGTAGTGGCATCAAAATCCCCATCAAAGTGAGCGGATTTTAGAGAGGCATTGATGAGCTTGTCTATCAATGTGGATTGCTTGTCCACTCTTTCGTTTAGAGCCTGCATTTCCTTAGTTCTCATTTGCTCCTCATTATCACTCGCGGTCCTTGTAGCGCGAGCATACTCATCACCATAATTCTCTTTGCTTTGGGCAAAGTTCTCCACTAGTAGCTCTCCTTGTTCCACGGTGAGGTTTGTAAAACGCCCATTGCTAGCCCCATCCAAGATTCATTTGTTCTCTTGATCAATTCCCAAATAGAAGATACTAAGGATGGTTTCCTTCTTGAACCCGTGATGGGGACAATCTTGAGTATATCCCTTAAGTCTTCCCCATGCCTTATTGAAGCTTTCATGCATGCTTTGCTTGAAATTCGAGATGTCCCTTCTAGTTTGGACCGTTCTTTGTGTGGAGTAGAACTTGTTGAAGAAAATCTCCTTGCAATCATCCCAAGAATTTACCAAGTGAGATGACAACGTTCTCTCCCATTGGCTTGCTTTTCCTCCAAGAGAAAACGGAAACAAGATGAGCTTGATGCTATCATGGGGCACTCCTCCGGTTCTAAACGTGTCACACAACCTCTCAAAGGAATCCAAGTGATCATAAGGGTTCTCCACTTTCATCCCCAAGAACCTAGACAGTTAAATCAACCTAACCAAGCTTGCTTTGATCTCATAGGCGTTGGCTTCAATTGGAGGAGGGTGGATCCCATATCTCGATCCACGACAACAAGGAGTGTCAAAGCTTCCAACCGTTGGCTTCTCCTTTGGAACTTGGATCGAATTTGATGCCAATCCTTGAGGTTGTGGCATTTCTTGAGGTTGTGGGGCTTGAAGAATGTTCCTTTGGTAGTCCATCTCCAACACCTCAAGTGACCTTGTCTCTCCATCACCTTTCCTTTGGACTTGGTACCCTCTTTGATCGTCCGTATCCAATACTTCAAGTGATCTTGTCTTTCCATTGCTCATTTTTTTTATTTGGTACCTTTGAAAGCACAAGAGAACTAAGGAAGATAAGTTAGTGACAATGTACAAGAGAAAATTCATCATCTCGATGAGATGCATGCTCTTAGTGATGTGCATTAACATAATGTAAATAAAAGCCTGATCTCAAAAAGAATCAAAATCCTATTGACTAAACTAGAACCCCAAATTGGCAATGGCGCCAATTGATAAATAGGATTTTATCCTATTTAGGAATTAATCCTAAATACTCATGTCATTGTAGTATTTTAGGTGTCAATCCAATCTAGGGTCTAGTTCAATGCAACAAGAATGCAAGACACTCTTTAATTCAAGCTAACAAGGTGGGTTTGACTTTAATATAAAAAGCTAATCAAATTAAAAACAAGTGACAAGAGCTAAAGACACTAAACGGTGAATAAAACAATGACAAAAGGCGAATTCAATGATAAAGTAATTGAGATAGGGCAATCCAATGGCTAATTAATGATGTCCAATGCTTAATGAAGACTAATCCCTAGGCAAAGATCACTAATCTTAACTAATCCTCTCTCAAGGCATTAATTACTTTGCTAATCAGTAATCAAAAATCAAATTCTCATTTGTGAATCACTAATGAGCAAGCTTTAAGTCTAAACATTCAAGATCAACCAAATAATCACTTTAGACAACTAATCTCTTAGGCTAAAAATGAATATCTCTTGATTAGTTCATCAAGACATTTCATCGAACACCTTGTATGCATGAAATGCCTTATGATCTAGATCCACTTTCTCAAGTTAGATCTAGCTTTAAAACCACTAATCAAGAAGGGAAATCATATAATCTAATCCTATACATCATTAATCATCCATCAAATCACCCTAAATATATCAAATCCTCAAATCCTAAAAGACTACTCACTAATCATGAAGAACACACCAAATATTGTGAAAGAGGTGATGTTAATCATGATTAGAGATTAGGAAGATGAAAGATTAGAGAAAGAACACAAGAATTAAATTCAAACTTTCATAAATAAAAAAATCCTTGGGAAAAATCCCAAAAACCCTAAAAAGAGAGGTTTTTGTTCTTGAGAGAAAAAGATAAAAAGCATAAAAAATTAGATAGATCTAAAAATCAGATCTTTAAAATATAAAAAGGTGTTTGCTGAGTTGGGTCGGACCCGAGTCAACCCGGGACAAACCGGATATTGACCCGGTCGAAACTTGGATACGTCTTCAGTGAATCGGTCATAACTCCTGAACCTGACATCCGAATGACCTGAATCCAACTCCTGTAGATAGCTAACTCGTCCCTCTACAACTCCTATGAAGACTGTTTGAGTTGATTCATATCGGAAGGCCTTCGTGTTTCCGGTTCTTTGGATGGTGTCATCTTCTCTCGGCCAGACGGATATACCTTCAGTAAATCCATCTTATCTCCCTATCCATATGTCCAAATAACCCAATTCAAACTTCTGTGAAAATCGGATTCACTCCTCTACAACTTCTATGAAGGTAGTTGAAGCTGAATCGGATTTTAAGGTCCCCGTCAAGCCACATCTTTGAGACACTTTGGACGATGTTGTCTTCTCTTGTCCAGACGGACATACCTACAGTAAATCCATCTTATCTCCCTATCCATACATCCTAATAACCCGATTCAAACTTCTGTGTAAAGCGGATTCACTGTTATACAACTTCTATGAAAGCCGTTGAAGCTGAATCGGATTGTAATGTCCCCGTCTAGCCACATCTTTGAGACACTTTGGACGAGCTCGGCTGGTTCGGGTGAGAGATGTCCAACACCGAGGTCACACATCGGTGTTGGACCTCGGTGCTAAGGTTTTTTTTCTCCTGGTCAATTCAGAGAGGCAATACCGAGCTGTTACACCGATGTGTGACATCGGTGTATTCCCCTGAGGCTTCAATACCGATGTCACACATCGATGTTGAATAAACTGCCTCGGCCAGACAGACATGTCTTCAGTAAAACGGCTATATATTCTAAACCACAATTCCAAATCCCATGATTCCAATTTCAGTGGCTAGCTAACTCACTCTTCTACATCTTTTATGAAGGTCATCCAAGCTGATTCATATCGGAGGGTCTGAGTCCAGCCATATCTTTCCGGTGTATCGGATGGACCTTGCACTCTACTTTGGTCCAACTCTCCAAACATTCCCAAATTGCCTCCAATCACCTAGAAAGTACTCCAAAACATGCAAGAACTCACTACACCTAATGCAATATGTCCTAATCTTTAAATGAGACCTAAATACAAGACAAAACCATGATTATGCATATAAATGAAATAAAACTCTAAGTGCGATGCATGCTAAAACATGCAATATATGAGTATATCAGATGACCATCGTGAGTCCAGTGTGATATATCATGGTTTTTACCCCGTTTAAGCCATGATATAAGTCCGTTTTATAGAGTCTTTCTACTATTTTGTAGTGTTTTAGAGTCTTTTATAGGTTTTAGCACGTTTGGAGCATAATTGGAGATATTAGAGATTTCTGGAGCATTTTAGAGCTTTCTGGTAGCTGAGTACCCGATTTGAAGCCTCAGTATGGATCGATACTGGCTAGTATCGGTCGATACCCACTGCAGCAGACACGAGTCACGGCTTTTTCAAGAGTTGAAGAATTACAAAATTGCTCCAGAAGTCTTTAATTATTACAATAAGCCCCAGAACGTGTTTTAGCATTATAATTAGGTTTTTCAGCCACTTTGATGGCTACGCTTTCATTACTCTTGATTCTACTTTGGTTTTTAAAGTCAGTAGCTTGACTGTTCATGTTTAGGCAGGATAAGAATGAGAGCTTGCACCAAAACAGGCTCCACAACTTGACATTGCTAGCTTCAGAGTTCTGCTCAGCATGCCATCCNGGAACTTAGATCTTAGGATAATTGATTAGGCACGACAGTGCGATTAATTACCTAATAGAACTTAGGGTGAGCAAAATAACTATTCGCAAAGAGATTTGGTTTAGTTGTTTTGTAAACAAATCAAACCTTATCTAAAAGCTGATTTAGACTTTAGGATACACAAAGAGATTTGGAATTCTAGGATTTAGATTTATATAGTTTTCGCAACGACAGTTGGTTAATTATACTTTAGTGATTTGAGTTCAAGAACCGCGCTAAATCTGAATCATGTTAGTTAGTTTATCTGTGAACGCAGGGAACGCTGTGATTAATCGCGGTAGGACGATTGGTGAGTACAACATGCATGATCAGTTCTATGCCAATCGATCAGCGATTCGCCCTCCTGCTTTTCAGAGGGATGACTTTGAGCTGAAACCTGCATACTTCACTCTTGTGGGTCAGCATTTTTTTCATGGTCTTTCTCATGAACATCATATGGATCACATTGAGAGGTTTGAGGATTTGGTTACAAGCATCAAGTGCAATGGAGTGTCCTATGATTACCTCTTCTGCAAGCTCTTCCCATACTCTCTTGGTGGAGATGCAACTTATTGGCTGAAGCAGTTACCTACTGGGTCGCTGAATACCTGGGAAGAGACGAAGAAAGCCTTCCTGAACAGCTTTTTCGATGATGCGAGATCCGAGGAGCTCAGGAACAAGATCTCTCAGTTTTCTTAGGGTCCGACAGAGGCACTCAAGGGTGCTTGGATTCGCTTCAGGTCATATCAGAGAGATTGTCCGCACCATGGGCTCAGTGATATGCTCAAATTAATACCCTAAATAGTACTAAAGCAGTTGCTGCAGTAAATCAGGGGTCGAACACAAGAACTCAAGATATCACACAATAGATTATATAGATCCAAAATACGCTAAATCAAAATATGTAAACGAAAACAAGTACGCAATTAAAAGTGTTGTAATTCGATGGAGGAAAATATAGGCCCAGGGTTTTTCTCAGGAAATATCAATGAATGCAACTAAATTAACTAACAGGATTCAGATTATGCACGGTTCTTGAACTCAAATCACTAAAATATAGCTAACCAACTCTCGTTGCGAAAACTATCTAAATCTAAATCCTAGGAATTCCAAATCTCTTTGCGAATCCTAAAGTCTAAATCACCTTTAAAGTTCAGGTTTGATATGTTCACAAATCAATTAAACCAAATCTCTTTACGAATAATCAATTTGCTCACCCTAAGTTCTATCAGGTAATTAATCGCACTCTCGTGCCTAATCAATTATCCTAAGATCTAAGTTCTAAGTGATCAATCCAGAATTAGCTTTGAGAACAACCTAAGGTGAAGAACTAATTCAGATGGTGAATCCTAAACAGATAATCAACCTAGCATTCAAAGAAATCCTTTATGAGAAAACCCTAAACCTAAAGTGGATCTACTCAGACATGGAGAATGAAACAATCAACATAACTGAATAAATCATCAAAATAAATAAATCAGAGAAAGTAAAACAGGGTTCGAAATCCTCTCTCAGATGAACAGAGTTCAGACTTGTCTCCCTTCAAAAGCTCTCTCTAATCAATGTAAAATAAAGCATAGCCACAACATGTGGCTGTAAAACCTAATTATATAGCTAAAACACGTTCTGGGCCATCTTGTAAATATCAAAGTCTTCTGGGCCAATTCTGCAATTCTTCAACTCTTCAATAAGTCGCGATCCTTCTGTTTCCTCGACAGGTATCGATCGATACCAGGGGGTATCGATCGATACTCATGTGATTTCGACGTTTCAGCTACACGGATCTCTGCTTCGCTCCAGAATGTTCCAGAAAACTCCAATATCTCCAATTATACTCCAAACGTGCTATAACCTGTAAAAGACTCTAAAAGACTACAAAACACTAGAAAGACTCTATAAAAAGGACTTATATCATGGCCTAAACAGGGTAAAAGCCATGATATATCAACTCCTCCAGACTTAGCATTTGCTTTCCCTCAAGCAAATAGAAGCCTAAACCAGAGAAAGAGGTTTGAAAACGCGAAGACTCACCTGTTCAGGAACCATCGCAGAGATCCTTTTCCCAAGCACCCAAATGTTACCTAACCAGCTTTTGATCTAACCACCATGTACTTCTCCGTAGACATTCGCAGCTTTTCCAGACTCCACACAAAATCTCGCAGCATTGTTCAAATAAAGCCCTCATCACCAGTTTCATCGCTGCAGCCAATGTTCAAGAACCTTCTAGATTCTTTACCATACAATATAATGACAAGGAACCACCTTTTTCATACTTTTTGTATCAATTTCTCTTCCCCAGACTTATTTCTTATTATGTTCTCTCTTTTCTTTTAGATCTTGCATATACGCATCAAGGTATGAGACGCGAGTATTGATGGTGTTTGCCACCAAATCCCCGGTTCTTCCCTCTCTATGTATCAAAGGTTTAGGCGAATAGTGGTATCACGGAAAATTTTCCTAACCTCGCTTTCAACCTTTGTGTGATCATTCCCTCTTAAGTAGAATAATGGGATCGCTGGAAATTTTTCTAGCCCTCTACTCAGAAGAAAATCATTTCATCTTTTATGCTCTTATTTATCAACTTATATCAGGGGAGAGAGATATTATTACTCTAAACACATGGGTTCCTTTATCAGATATGAATGATGACTCAAGCTCTAAAAACACTAACCACATTGATGAAGTGCAAAAATTTGGCTCAGGCTTCAGAAAAACTCTGCTGGAGACATGGATGTTTTCTAGTCAACTGGTCAGTCCTTGGATTTTTCATTAGTCAATCTAGAGCTGATCCTGCAATATTGGTCACTCAAAAACAAAATCAAAGCAACAATTCAAGCACAGGATCATTATCTCCAACAAGTTTTGACTCAATAAAACGACAATTTTTTATTTTATTTTATGACTCTAAGAAAAACAAGAACAATGTCAGCAGACACCTCCCCCAGACTTGAACAATACTGTCCCATTGTTATCTAGCCCAGAGTCAGTGAAAGAAAACAAAAGAACGGAATTAAATTGGGAAAAACAAGAAGTTACCTTGCTGGAACATCGAGTATCGATCGACACACAGCCTGGTATCGATCGATACCAGGCTTAAATCGACTTGATGAACCGTACATTCGCGATTGGTGTCGATCGATACCAATGGGGTATCGATCGACACTAAG
>PKML01037409.1:371992-390500 GCA_002933935.1 Eutrema yunnanense
TTTATGAGAAAACCCTAAACCTAAAGTGGATCTACTCAGACATGTAGAATGAAACAATCAACATAACTGAATAAATCATCAAAATAAATAAATCAGAGAAAGTAAAACAGGGTTCGAAATCCTCTCTCAGATGAACAGAGTTCAGACTTGTCTCCCTTCAAAAGCTCTCTCTAATCAATGTAAAATAAAGCATAGCCACAACAGGTGGCTGTAAAACCTAATTATATAGCTAAAACACGTTCTGGGCCATCTTGTAAATATCAAAGTCTTCTGGGCCAATTATGCAATTCTTCAACTCTTTAATAAGTCGCGATCCTTCTGTTTCCTCGACGGGCATCGATCGATACCAGGGGGTATCGATCGATACTCATGTTATTTCGACGTCTCAGCTACACGGATCTCTGCTTCGCTCCAGAATGTTCCAGAAAGCTCCAATATCTCCAATTATGCTCCAAACGTGCTCTAACCTGTAAAAGACTGTAAAAGACTACAAAACACTAGAAAGACTCTATAAAAAGGACTTATATCATGGCCTAAACATAGTAAAAGCCATGATATATCATTCACTCAGGTTCAGCTTCTGGGTACTTTCTACAGAGGGATCGATTGGAGGTATCAAATGTCCTTAGATGGTGCAAATAATGGGAATTTCAACACAAGGTATCCCGACGATGCTTATGTGCTGATTGAGAACTTGGCATCTAGCAATAGTACCAAGAATGCAGACATGGAGCGCAAGAAGCGAGCTGGTAACTTGGATAGCAGTCGAATCGCAGAGGTGAATGCTAAGTTGGATTCACTGCACAATCTGTTGATGGGAAAGACCCAAAAGGCGGTCCACTTTGCTGCTGAAGATGAAGTGGAGAATGTCAACTATATTGGTGGAGCTGGTTTTGGGTCGAATCAGTTTGGGCAGAAATCTTTCCAGAGCAATGGCTACACGAGGAACTATGAGAGTTCATCTTATCAACCTATACCTGCTAAGACTCATGAGGGTAAGATTGAGGCTATGTTTGAACAGCTGGTTCAAGGGCAGGAGAAGATGACAGTGAACTTCAATGGTAAGATGGATGCTATGTACAAAGATCTGAGTGGAAGGATCGAAGCTCTCGATATTCATCAGAAGATGCTGGAAACTCAAGTAGCTCCGACTGCAGCAGCTGGCAAGGGAAAGATGGTTCATTCACACAATGAACACGTCAATGCAATCATTGTAAGAGGTGCTGAAGAGATCACTGCGGTGGTAGAAAAGGGTTTGAATGCAGGAAATTATCCTGTAGAAGATGACGACGAGGATTCAGCAAATCCCAGGGTGTCAACCGACACCAACGAGCATCGATCGATACCCGTCCAAATCCTTTCTCGAGACGAGTCAGAACCACGAGTGTCGATCGATATCCTACCTGGTATCGATCGACACCAATCGCAGACCGAGCTAGAGATTCTGAAGAAACCGGAAGTGATTGAGGAACGTGTTTACAAACCTAAGGTGCCATATCCTAGACCACACAGACACCTCAGAGACCCTATTTCTCCAAAGCAGCTACGTGGCTTTGAGAAGATGGTACGAAGGATTCCCCTCACTTTGACTTTTGAAGAAGCTCTAGAGTACCGCCCCCTGCTAAGTCACTTCCGAGATTGCAGAGAAACTGAGGAAGAGATTAAGGCACTTTTTGCCAAGGTCAGAAGTACACAACCTCCGCTGAGGCAGTTGAACAAGAGGGAAGACCCAGGAATATTCTCTGTTCCATGCTCCATCTTTGTAGTTGAATTCAAAGAGTCTCTCGTTGACTCGGGGGCTAGCGTAAATGTCATGTCTAGGGCAATTGTAGAATGTTTGGGAGCTGATATTCGATCTCCCAAGTCATCTATCACATTTGTGAACAGTTCCACCTCACTTCCATATGGAACAATCCCTGATTTGCTGGTTAACGTAAGAGATTGCATGGTTCCTACTGATTTTCAGGTTGTGGAGATGAGCGCACAATCTCGTACGCAGTTGATTCTTGGCATACCGTTCATGGCTACGGTTGGTGCCATTATGGACACACTCAGCAAGCACATCTCGTTCTCATACATTGACAAGGAGTTTTACTACAAAGCCATCCCTAGAGGAACTCCCACACATATCTCTTGCATCACCGTTGTTCCAGGAGAGACGTTGGTAGTTGATCTTTTGGAAGAGCCTTCTGACGGACCTA
The DNA here is from genome assembly GCA_002933935.1 of Eutrema yunnanense. Classification (NCBI taxonomy): domain Eukaryota; kingdom Viridiplantae; phylum Streptophyta; class Magnoliopsida; order Brassicales; family Brassicaceae; genus Eutrema; species Eutrema yunnanense. The sequence continues at coordinate 374,194 of PKML01037409.1, forward strand.
ATACCATCGATTCTAGATAATCCTTCTGTCATCACCAAGAAAGACGTCAAAACATCTAAGGCAAAGGAGGAGGTGCAAAACAAAAGCGTCGAGAGTGCTACACATGTGATTTTAATTCCTTTGAAGCGCGATGGAGATTCGATTGAATATAAGGTGAAGTGCAAAGGAACCTCAAAACCATTCTCTAAAGCTAGAGTTATTCTCACTTCGGAGCTGAAAGAGAAAGGACAGGAGTTTGTGGAGAGCATGATGAGCAGAACTCTGAAGCTGGCGATGTCAAATTGTGGAGCTTGTTTCGGCGCAAGTTCTCATTTTTCTCCTGACTGATCGCCCGTAAAGTCAAGCTTGTGACGTAAAACAAGCGCTTGGTGGGAGGCAACCCACTGGTGAGTCTGTACATAACCTCTTTTATTTTTGTTTTTGTTTTTATTTTTGGTTTTGTATCTTGTGTCTCAACGTGAAGCAGATTTCGAGGAAGAGTGTCGACCGACACCAGTCAGTGTCGACCGACACCAGTCCGTGTCGATCGACACCACATGTCGTGGAGAAAGAACAGGATTTGGCCACCAAGTGTCGATCGATACACTTTAGTATCGATCGACACCGTGCGGGCAGGTAAGTTTTCTCTTAAAACCATCGGTTTCTCTTTCTCCTCTTTCTTCTCCATCGATCGATACCGCCTCCTTCTTCCTCTCAAATCGCATCTCTCTCGTTTCTTCACCGATTTTGGTGATTCAAGTGCCTAGATTCATTGGATTTTCATCCTCTATCTCTTTCTAGCATTTGTTTCTTTAATCAGCAAAGGTATGTGTACGAAATTCCACATTTTCTGTCCGATTTTTAGGGTTGAGGTTTATGAGATTTTACTCTTTAGCACTTGTTTTTCTTGACAATGGTCATTTGCTGAGATGCTCTAGAGTAGTTTCACACCTTGCCTTACATTCAATTGCCCTTAAATTCGACTCTTGGATAATCTGGATTATGGAACTCGATGAACTGGAATTCGCTAGGGTGTCGATCGATACCATCTAGTATCGATCGACACCATGCGTGTCTGATGATAAGAATTTGATGTGATATGTTGAGAGGTGTTTGATTTATGCCGTGTCTTTCTGTCTTGTTTGCAGATGGCATCTAGGTCGAAGAGAGCCAGGACTACATACGCATCGAGCTCTAACCCATCTGCTCTGGATGTTCATGCTACCCCCACGCAGAGGTCCTTGGCCTAAGCTGAACGAGAAGGCCATGATCCCTTGTCACCGCGATTGGAACGGGACGGAGAAGGAGGTTGCGCTGGGTGATGACTGCACCTACAGACCCATCTTGGAGGCATGGGATGATTATGACACGCTGCACTATAACGCGTGGTTGAGAGTTGTTATCGAACCTACTCGGTTTGTTGACGGAGTCTCCATGCGTCGCTTGGGGCTTGACACAGAGCTGGCCCGTTTGCTTGCGAAGATTGGTCTTGGTCGGATGGCCATTCCGCAGTATGATCTTTACCCGGACTTGGTTCGTCAGTTCATGGCGACAGTTCGCGTTTACTACCAGGACGAGGTTCTCCGGGATGCGCAGGAGGGTACTTTGACTTTCATGGCTTGTGGAGTGAGGTACATGTTACCACTCCCTGATCTCTGTGACATCTATGGTTTTCCGCGGGATTGCAGGAGAGTTGCTCTTCCCGCGCAGCATCCCGACATGCAGACATTTTTGGAGCATTTCGGGAATGGTGCCTATTACTCTAAGGAGTCCACTCAGATGGATATACGACACCCGGTCCTGCGCTATTTGGTTCGGATTTTGAGCACCACTCTCTTGTGCCAGATGGAACCGAACAAGATGAGGGTGACCGAGCTTCTACTCCTGTGTCTGGCTATCAGAGACATTCTTCCTGAGGAGGATTTCGCATGGCCTGAGCTTACAGAGGTCAACCTTGGCGCTGTATTTGCGCATCATTTGGTCTCTTTGAAGACCAAACAATTCACAGGCACGAGCACGAAGACAAAGACAGTTGGTAGTCTCCTCACTCCTATCTTCCAGCACCTAGGGATCAGTTGATGTGATCATGGACACGCATCGTTTGGAGGAGGTTCCAGAGGCAGCATTGGTCGTTCCCGAAGGTCGTATCACACGGTCCAAGTCCAAGAAACTAGCCGGAGCTGTTTGGAAGCTGCTCGATGAAATTCATATCAAGGAAGAAGATCAACATCCACGTGGTACTCTAACTTCCATCTCGTACTTGGATTCTACTTGAGATTGGCCACGAGTTAAGTTGTTGTACTCTTTTTCCTATGCTCGGTTTTGTCCCATTGGGTTTTCCGAGCAAAGGTTTTAATGAGGCAATGACTTAGCTTATATTTGTCGGTCCAATTTCATGAGAATACCAAGCCCATTTTCGTATGAAAATAATCAAAAGATCAAGGCAAAAAGCTCAAGAGTCACACGCAAAAGGAGGCCAAAGATCACCTATCTTTTCTTTAATTTTAGCTTTTATTTCTAAGTCTTTAAGTCATGTGACTTTTCCTTTTCCTCCTTTTTCCCTATAAATACTCTTTCTCTTTGTCATTTGCAAACTAATCACCTTTTTATTAAAAATACTTTGAGAGAATTTCTCTCTTGTTCCTTTGGGACTTTTCGGATTTCTTGGTGGATTTAGCCAACAAATCTCCTTCGATTTTTTTGGTGGATTTAGCCAAACGAAATCCTTGCACTGTTCTTTAGTGGATTTAGCCAACGAGCAACGATTGATCTTTAGGTGGATTTAGCATATTGATCCGTGGTTTATCTTGCGCCGTTCATAGCTCAAGACGCAGCCGATCATCCCATCACCTCGATCCATCCTTCACCGTTTGGAATCAAGGAATATCCAACCGTTCGTACCGATCCGTGATTGTGCCGTTCTTAGGGAGTTGCATCAAGTGGTATCAGAGCCACGCTCTTGAATATCGGTATCATCTTTCTTTTTTTCTTTCTTTTGTGTTCTTCATCCTCTTATCTATCTTTTCTTTTGTATAAAACCAATCAAAAAAAAAAAAAACGTTACAAAAAAAAAAAAAANTATATATCTATTGGTTGTTGAATTTTTCTCTATCTATCTATCTCTATTCACTTGTTTGAAGATTTTGTTTGTTGAATCTCATCGAAATTTCGATTAGTCTTTTATGAACCGAGGAGAACTTCTAGTGTCTGTGTGAGGTCATTGCGAGAGTTGAGTGAAACACTTGAGTGGAAACACTTGTGAGTTTTTATATACTAACGTGTTTTTTGAATTTTGCGAGGTACAATGTCTTCAATGAGGAGTGATTCTTCATCAACACGGTCAAAGAGGGAGCGTGAGTTGCGTGCCATTGCCCTGGAACGTAAGGTGGACAATCTCACCAACTTACTAAACGAGAGAGATCACACGTTGACCCAAACATTGAACGCGATGAGGGAGCAAGTGGCCGCTCTTAGTATAAGGACGCCGGCTAGGCGAGAAGGAGTGGCTCGAGGAGCCAACGATGGCGTGGCTCAATTGGGAGACAATAGGGCCGAGGGTCAAGGATCCGACCATAGTGTTTGTAATAGACAACCGCGAGTGCCGCCGAGACATAGGCGAAATCAAAACCAACAAGGTCAACAAAACCGGCAAAATCCGCAAAACTAACAAGGCGAGGATAATGACAATCCGTTCTATGATCAAGGTCCTGAGTTCAAAGAGGAACAACCTAGGCAACAACCGGCTAGAAGGAATGACAATGACCTTGGCGGTTTGAAGCTTCGCATCCCACCCTTCTACGGGACAAACGATCCGGATGCATTTCTTGAGTGGGAAAAGAAGATCGACTTGGTCTTCGATTGTCAAAACTTTTCTGAGCAAAAGAAAGTCAGGTTAGCCGCTACTGAATTCCACAATTATGCTATTGACTGGTGGGATCAATTGGTGACTAGCAGGAGATGCAATGGAGAAAATCCCATCGAGACATGGGAGGAGATGTCTTTGGTCATGAGGAAGCGATTTGTGCCGAATCACTATCTACGTGAACTTCACCAAAAATTGAGAAGGCTTTCGCAAGGGACTAGAGCTGTTGAGCACTACTTCCAAGAGATGGAAAAGCTCATGCTCAAAGCTGACATTGATGAGCCCGGTGATGCTACGATGGCACGGTTCCTAAGTGAAATGAACCGAGAGTTGCAAGACCGGATGGAAATGCAAACATATGACACCGTGGAGGAGATGTTGCACAAGGCCATTCTCGTGGAGCAACAACTCAAAAGAAAGGATATATCACGGCAATCCTATGTCTCTAAGCCGAGCTATGCCAAAGCCGAGACCAAACCAAACTACCCGGCCCGTACCGATTCTAAGCCCAAGCCAGACTACAAGCCGAGTTATCCGGGCATGACTACAAGGGTAAGGCCGAGGCTTCTCCTACTGTCCGTAACCGTGACATTGAGTGTTTCAAGTGTAGGGGCAAAGGTCATTTTGCAAACAAGTGTCCAAACAACCGTACATTATGTTGGAGACCCAAGCAGAACATGGAAGTCCTGTCAATATTTACCTCCAACCCCGACATCTTTTCAAACTGGGAAATGACAAAAAAAAAATCATCCGCCAAATAATTTTGATCATACGTACCCATCCGAAAAAATCAGAAGATCAGCCGCAAAAGCGAGATGAGTAAGCTGCAAGTCCATGCATCCCAGATGGTAGTCAAAAATCCCATCTTGAGTAATTTTATTTAGAACTAGCGATAAAACATTCATTTCGAGATATCAACAACCATATAAACATGGCCAAGTGTGACATTAAATCAGGGTAAACTCAAAATTATCAATTTGTAAAATACATTTTTAAGTAACAGAGGCATAACACGAATTCTTGTAGTTATTATGTTTCTTGGAGCATGCACAATGCTTCTTCAGTTATCATTAGTCACAAAGTATAGGGAAAATGGGTTCTTGTATCATTTGCTTCATTCGATTAACGAAATGAAGAACATAAACTAGCAGAGGAAACTAACAATGACCATTTTTATATAATTTGTGATCAATGATAATTGGGGAGGATTTGTGCATGGTCGAAAAAACCGAATAACTATAAGATGTCGAGATATGCGTCTATTACTTAAAAAAATTATCTTACAAATTGATACTTTAGAGTTTACCCAATGTTTTTGATTTCTATACTTGTCCTTGTTTATATCATTATTGACACCTTAAAATGAAGAATGAATGTCTAGAAAAGTGATGTAAATATAATCGTATTTTCTAAAATTTGGATATAAGGTTAAATAAAATTGATAATTTTTGGTGAAGGATCTTCCATTATGGATTCAAACTACCAATATTTAAATATGGTCAATGGTCATATTTCACCGTTAATTGGATGATTAGTTTATCAATTAATGGTTATAAATAAGACATTAAGTGACGAGAAGACGTTACAAAAAGGCATGTTCAAAGGAAGGAGAACAATAAAAAAGGAGGAGAGGTCATCATTGGAAAGGGGACTTCTCCATAGGAAAACACACACACTAATACTAAATATTTTCTATATGCAGTTTGGGTTCTATAGGAGAAATGGAATTATCTTCTTTCTAAGGGCATTTCCAATGTATAATTCAATTTTTTACTCCAAAATGGAGTGATGGCTAAAAATATGGAGGAAACATATTTGTTACTCCATATTTGGAGTAATCCTATTAATTACTTCATTTTAGAGTGGGATATGGAGTGGGGTTGGAGAGAATTTTGCTTTAAACTCCATTTTGGAGTTGATTTGGAGTGGGGTTGGAGATGGTCTAAGACAATTTTTAGCGAAAATCTTTCTTTTGTGAGCAATATCATTGTATTTACAACGAACTACGTTATAGCTTGATCCCGAGATAGGTACGTAAGCAACTCGAATTCCGAGTGCAGCTAACGCCTTATAAACATCCTTTTTCATCTTATTTCTCTATTTCGGATTGAATTTTTATGTTCATTTCCTACTATATTTCACTACGGGATCATCATAGTTTTTCTCATTTTCTTCATCTAAATCAACTTCAAGTCCAATCATCTCTCGTTCGATCATCAATTCATTGTTTACTGCCAAAAAGCCATTCGGTTTTTTTGTTTTTAAAGACAAGTCAAAGTTCTCCGATTATTCCTTATTTACAAATTTTTATCGTTGTAATTCTACCTACACGAATTTTGAGGAGATAAAATCTATCACAACATAGCACTAAAATCTGCAATAAAAAATTTAAGTCTACCGCATTAAGTCTTCCACAACATATAGATACAAATCTATCACATCACAAGTCTATTGTTAAAAAAACGAACAAAAAAATATATTCTAATAAGAGAAATTTACCATCTCAAACGGAGAAAAAAACTGTCTTTAAACAAATATTATTGTTTAAAATAATAAGATCTACTACCACGTTATTATGGTGATGCTAGTCTAGTAATTGATTTTCAGATGAAACTAATCATAAATTTGTCGTCACAACACCGTGTTATGTAAATTTGCTGCAAAATAAATATATTAGTTTGCCAGAGAAAATAAGTATGTATTGTAAATATGTCATAGTAATAAGTTTGTAAAATAAATTTAGGGAAAATGGGCAAAAAAAACTCACATATTGTCTCAATAATACTTTGTTCACTTTTGCCAAATTTTGACTAAAATACCCTTAATTAAATGTAATAAATTTAAAATACATTTAAAAAAAATCTTTAACATTTTCGAAAAATACAGATAAGGAAAGAAATATATTTTGAAAAATCGTTTTTGGAAAAATCAAGATTGAAAAAATATATTTTTACTTGTTATACGAATTCCATAATATGTATTCTAGATCCACGATTTTGGTAGATTATGTGTTCTGCTATTTCGTCTTTAATTTACCAAGTTTAGAATATATATATTCTACCATTTTCTTTATGTTCTATCAAACTTATATATTTTATCATTTGCTCTATGTTCTATTAGTGTTAGAATACATATCCTAACTCTTATTCTATATTCTACAATCAGTAGAATATAAATTCTACAGTTTTTTTCACTGTTCTACACACTATAGAATTTGTATTCTACCAAATTAGTTAAGAACTAGATAAGTGCCCGCATATATGCGGGTTTGTAATTTTATATTTTTGGCTTTTTGGATTAATTATTTTTTTCCTTTTTTGTATTTTTGTTTGCTAACTTTACTTTTCAAATTAAGTTTATATTATATTTTTTCTTTTATTGTTAATATTATGTGTCAATATCTAATTGAAAATTTATTAATTACATGTCAAAATCTAATGGTTTAGCTCGACACGTGTCATAATTTGGTGAATAACTAACTTTGAATCATTCTCTTTTTTATATATAGATAGATAGTCATATAGATAAGTAAAATTGAATGATAAGTGGCTGAAAAATATAAAAGAAACTAAAACTATTGTATAACTTTAATTATGTGTTCATAGTATAATATTAAAATCATCATATTATCGAAGAAAAAAAAAAGAATTAAAATCATCTTATAAAGCAACCTAACATTGAAAGCGTGTTCTTTAAAAAGATGTGAAAAAACTATCTTAGATGAATAATAAATCAATAGGTTTTAAAAAAAATAATAATAATAAATATCAATTCAGACTTCAATTCGCGATTTTTTCTGGAGATTGCCAGTTGGTTTTTCATGGTCTTCGCGTTTGTTTTGAAAACTATTGTCGCTCGAAATTGGCTGAAGAGAAAGTTCAAAAATTTATATGTTAAGTTAATAATATAATGACGTGAGCAAAAATGTCACACATTAAATGCCTTTAGGAAAAAGAAAAAAAACATGGCACATAGTATATGTACCTCTAAGTGGTCGAGAATCTTTAAAATTGTGAAGTTTGATACGATGCTTCAAAATCCTTTTTTTAAATTTTTATTTCGAAAAATTAAGTCTCTCCTACGATAGACTGCACTCTTTTGGGAATGTCTTCTAACCCTTGTTCGTCAGTGTTTCTTTTGATCTGTTTCAACATTGGTTTAACAATTAGCTGAAATTTAAGTCAACATAAATAATACTATGTACAAAAGTATATCATTCTTAAATAATATGTACAAAATTTGCAAAATCCTCGTAATTTCGAAGTCGAAATTTTTCAAGAGGTATTTGACAAAATTGTTGTCTCACAGAGGCTATTTTTGTTCTCTCAGTTAATCTTATCATAAATTTATGATCAGAGATTTTGTAGTTCTTATTGCATTCTTACACATTGAAATTGTAAATTTCAATAAAATTTCCTACACATAATTGACCTCCAGATTTTTTAAGAAGGGAATGGTGAACTGAACATTGAATAGTATTTTCCTGTATTGAAAAGTAATTTAGATTAAAGTTAGATAGTAAGTTTATAAAATTAGGACAATATCTTGGCATAATTTTTTGTTTTTTGTTTTATACATCAATATATACCACCTCTATATGTGGATACGTTAAGATATAGATTACAAAATATTGAGAAACTATAACGTACATCATATATTTTTCAGCATAGTAATCTAAACTAAAAAAAAAAAAATTATACACCACCTCTATATGCATTAATGTACATCATAACTGTAGCGCCCGTGTTCCGGAAGAATTGATTATTGAGGGGAAAATAATTAATTCAGGTTGTTCCGGGAAGTATCGATCGATACTGGGCTGTATCGATCGATACCCGTCGGGATTTCTCCTGGTTGTCTTCTTCTCTTATCTTCTTTCGAGTATAAAAGCATATCCTTTGAGGATAATACCTAAGGTTGGTCGCGAAAGAGAGAAAGAAAGAGCGAGAGAGAAAGAGAAGGAGAGAAAGAGAGAGAGAAGCTTTGTGAAGCTTAGATCTTGCGAGATCGAGAGAGTTAAGCTTGGTGAGAAGCTTGAAGAAGACGTTTGACGAGCTTGTGTTCGACGTGAGCTTGTGAGAAGAGAGGGAGATCTTCTTGAGCTTGGTGAGGTCGTTTTAGAGATCGATCCTTCGTGTTTAAGGTGAGTTGTGACCAAAGGTTAGCAAGTGAGCTTGCGTGGTGGTTGTTAAGCATAGTTGATGCTTGTTGATGCTTGTTGGTGGCTTGTATGCTGGTGAATCGTGTGGGAGTATCGACCGATACCATGTGAGTATCGATCGATACATGTCCCTTGGCGGTGGTCTTATCTTGTGTTGTATCGATCGATACCAGGTGTTGTTTGGGAATCGATCGATACCAGTCCCTTGTCGGGACTTGTGTGTTGTTTGGGCATCGATCGATACTATGGGAGTATCGATCGATACCAGTTGCGACTGGTGTTGAATGTTTAATTTGTTGTTAATTAATCATTGGTAATTGTTGATTGTGCTTATTGGTAGCCTGTTGTTGGGATGATCAATCTCACTCAGCATTTGGTGAGCCAAATGTTGATGCATCACTTTTGTCGATGCAGGTAAAGATAAGGCGTGATCGTGGAATCAAGGCGGTGAAGAGGGGATGATTAGGACCCGGGGCTTGCTTTTGTTGTTAGGGTATCGATCGACACCAGGGGGGTATCGATCGATACCAGTAGTTGTTGTTGTTGTTGTTAATCGTTAGTACCTGTGTTGTACTGTTTGATGTGTAATAATTAATGTATAATTATTATTGTGGTGTAATGATTGTTTAATTATATGCAAAAAAAAAATGTGGTCCTTTCAATAACGTACATCATATTTGTCACGGGTAACAAAGTGATCGTTATGGAAACCCATCATAATAAGCGTTTGTATATATAATAACGTACATATTTTATAATTACACAAAAGATTACCTCTTAGTAATCTGTTTTGCGTTTGGTTTCTGTAGCTCTCTTCTCAATATTTTTGGGTTGTAAAATTGAAAAACTATCAAATTTGTTATATAGAAGTAAAGAATTATAATTCTTTTTCCTTATATGATTGTATTCTTTTTAAAAAAAAAATTCTTAATCAAAATTTTCTTAATCTAAAAGCAATTTTTATTTTCCTTTTTTCTGCTAACTTTACATTTATGATTAAGTTTATGTTCTATTTTTTTGGGCTAATTTTACTTATAGGATATTTCTTCTTTTTTTTTTTTTTTTTGCTAAATTTACTTTTAGGATTAAGTTTTTTTTTTCCTTTTTCTTAACTTAAACTCTAGCTTTTAATTTTTAAGTTAAATTTCCTTAATCTAAAAACAACTTTTATTTTAACTCGACACATGTCAAAATCTAATGGCTTAGCTCGACACGTGTCGCGATCTTGCGAGTTACTAACTTTGAATCATTCTCTTTTATATATATAGATAGATAGATATCTGAAAAAAAATCTACGATATCTAGATTAATTAACGAAAATGTAAAACCTAAGAAAATATTTTGTTTTTCACGTTTTTTTATCTCTTTCTTCACGGTTTCTTCTCTGTTTCTCACGTTGTTATTCTCTCTTCTTCTCCGTTTCTTCAACCTTCCTCCCAACACACCTAAATGATCTATCTTTACATCCTTTTGGTCTAAAATCTCATATAGAAATCTATTTTGCAATTGAAGCTTCACTCCATAAACTTTCTAGAGTCTTATCTACGAAGGATCTATCAATGAAGACACGGCTTTGGAATTGATAAGAGAGTCTACCAAATCGAGCTTGCAATGGTACTCTTACCAATTCCTGAAGGACCCCAAATCCCCACCATCACCGCTTCTTTAGCATCCAAACACAACAATGAAACCATGTTTGCTACATGAGCTTCGATCCCAATCAACCCATCAAAATCTTCTGATGGTGAACAATTATCATTGAAGAAATCTTCAATCATGTGTCGTTCATTGTCCCTGAAACAAAGAGAAAACAATCAATTTCAATAGCTAAAATTCAATAAGAGAACAAAACAAGAGGAGACTCAGACCACCAATAAGAGAACAAAAGCGAGCCGCCATTGTTTTGCCTCTTCCTCTGTTTTGTTCTCGCAGGTTTTCTCAAATGCCTTACCGAAATCACCTGTTTGATTCCTGACATTAGAAGGATCCAAATCGTAGAAAATCGTCATCACAATCTGATTCAACTCTTCTTTACACTTTAAAATCTCCAACAGCTCGTTTAAACACCACCTGGAGGAAGCGTAGTTCTTAGAGAGCACGACGATTGAAACCCTACAATCTCTTATCGCTTGAACAAGAGCTGGGCTGATCGAGTGGTCACGCTCGATCTGACTGTCTTTGAACACTGTACGGACAAGTATGTGATCGAGTGCACCGACAAGGTGGCTGAGGAATGTTCGGCGAACACTTGTAAGCTCCGATTGCGAGATGAATAAGCGAAAGCCATTAACAGAGAAGAAGAAGAAGATTGACGAAAGAAAATATTTTCTTTCAGTCGCCATAGTTGACGAGCCGACGGAGAGGACGACAAGAAAACTGAATTTTCTTCTTCTTTTTTTCTCGTGTCTTGTTTTTAACGTGGATTAGTTTTTTTTCTTTTTTTAATTATATTTTACATGTTTTTTTTTAGGGCAATTCTACAAAATAGCACAAAAAAACTAAAAGTTCCCAAATTTAGCACCCAAGGGTGAAAATCACAAATATAGCACCAATTTTGATAATATTAGCACAAATTTAATATAAAAATGACTTATAATCATTTCCTAATGGGAAAAAATTAAACCCTAAATTGGAAATAGTGAACCCAAACATAATGTTTAATTCTATTTTAAATTTATTTTTGGTAAATAAGTATTTTAAAATAATTAATTGTGCTATTTTTAGTATTTTAAATTTAGGGTGCTAGTTTTGGGACAAAAAATATTTTTTGTGCTATTTGAGGGTATTTCTCTTTTTTTTATTTGATCAAAGTAAAAAAAAAATTAAAATATACAAACATATTAATTAACATTATTTTAAAGGTAAAACTGAATTTCCATTATTATAAGTTCTAACGAGACAATGTTTAGTGAGAAAATATTATTGGGACAATATATGAATTTTTTTTGTTCTTTTTTCCAATTTTCTCATAAATTTATCATTGTAAATTAAGTATTAAAAAACCTTCCAACAAAACTAAATCTTCTGAGTCATGCCAACGACTTATATAAATAAGTTCCTATTCAAATTAGTCGATGTAAAAAGTCTTATCATTCTAAATAAATATGTAAGAAAATGGTAAACATGTCATCATTGACGCCACAGATTTTTTACAACATGCTATAGGTTTTCAGCAAAATTTTGGCAGCAATTTCGGAAATATTAATTTTTTTGGTGAAATGGAAAAAACATAATGGCATTCCTGTAATTAATTGTGTGCATATTTAGTTGAATTATTTTAATTAAATTTATTGTTCTTCACCTTTTAATTAGTTTTATTGTTCTTTTTCGATAAACTGAGAATCCCATTTAAAACCCATACTAATTTTTATAGTTTGTAGATAAATTGGGTACTTTAATGCATAAAAAGTGTTTTAATCCTTTTTGGAATTTTAGTGAAAAAATCGAATTTTAATCCATCAATCCACATAGTAAATCTTTCACCACTTTCTTTAACAAACAAAAAAAAAAATCACCACTTGACCACCATGATTTGGTAAATTTTCTAGTTCTTAACTATGATTCAAAGACATTCATCAAACAAATAGTAGTTTCATTCAAAAAATTTATTGTGGCTATATATAGCTAAAAACACACACATATTATTAAGGAATAATATATCACATCGGAAGTTTGAAGGGATATTAAGTAATATATAAAAAATATGTGTCAATCCACTCATTGCCAATTGGTTTTGAGTTGAAAACTCATGTACTTTAATATGGTATCAGAGCTCGATGCACGATGTCCAACCCGATCCATAATCGATCTAATCCAAAATTGGTCCCATTGAAATCGACCTGACCCAAAGTTGTTCACGTCGATCCATGCATGAACATAGTGAGATCGATTGCCAAAAAGCCATCATCTCGAGGGGGCGTATTAGGGAATAATATCTCACATCGAAAGTTGAAAGAGATATTAAGTAATATATAAAAAATATGGGTCAATCCACTCATTGCCAATTAGTTTTGAGTTAGAAGTCAATATACTTTAATACATATATATATATATATATATATATCACTACAAGAAAACACCCAGATTTCCGACGGGTTTGAAACCGTCGGAAATTTCCGACGGAATACCGAGGGCATAACGAGGGCATTCCAAGGGATTAGTTTTCCTCGGAAATCGGTCGGAATTTTCCGACGGATTACCAGCCGTCGGAAATTTTTGACGGATTTCCGAGGGAATATGGACGAACCTGAATTCCCTCGGAAATCGGTCGGAATATTCCGAGGGATTTCCGACGGCTGATAATCCGTCGGAAAATTCCGACCGATTTCCGAGGGAAATTAATCCCTCAGAAAGGCCGTCGGAAATCCCTCGGAAAATTCAGACGAATTTCCGACGGAATATATATATATATATATATATATATATTCTCGCTTCGTAAATACTTCTCCCCTTGTATATACATTTTTTGCTTTGTTTGTAAACGGTTTGGAATGTTTCCGCTGGATTACAATTGTTTTACAACTTTGTAAACATTCCTTGCCTTTTTTCACATGTCTTTAATTTGTTCCTATAGGCTAGGTTGTTCCAATGTTTAATTCGTGTGTTTGTCTTTGGTAATTTGAAGATTCTTGTGTATAGTTGCAGAGAACAAACAAACATTTCTTTATAAATACTACTCCCCTCATTCACAACATTCACAAGAAAAAAAAACAAATTAAATTACACAATATATATCTTATTTTTGATCGTGGATGGACAAACCTCTGCGTGATCCCGTGATGGGGGAATTGATGGATGAGTTCGCACAAGGTGTGGAGGAGTTTATGAACTTTGCGTCAAACAATAGCATGACATCGGAATACAGTAAAATGTATTGTCCTTGTACTAAATTTCAGAATCATAGATTAGTCTCAGTTAGGGATGTAAGGAAGCACTTATATAGGAATGGATTTATGCCTGGTTACAAGATTTGGTATACCCACGAAGAAACCGATTCAATGGTGCAATACTATGATAGCACATCAAATAGGTTTGGTAGTACTTCGGGTACTAGGTTAGAGGAACCAACACAGGAAGTAGATGTAAACGCAGGTTACACTCATATGGTGAATGATGCGTTTCGTGAAAACATTGCATCGTATCATCATGTTGAGGATGGTAACATGATAGAGGAACCAAATTCAGAAGCGCGAAAGTTTTTTGATATGCTAGATGCGACAAAGCAGCCATTATACAGAGGATGTAGAGATGGAATATCGCCTCTTTCAACTGCAAGCAAGTTGATGACTATAAAGACGGATTTCAACTTGGCCGAAGATTGTGTTGATGCGATAGCTGATTTTGTGAGAGATGTCTTACCTGAAGATAATATTTCACCGGCTTCATACTACGAGATTCAGAAGCTTGTAGCTGTCTTTGATTACCTTATCAGATGATAGATGTGTGCATCGATAACTGTATGATCTACTGGAGAAAGGATGAAAACCGGTTGAAGTGTCGTTTTTGTCACAAACCTCGCTATCAGGATACATGAGGCAGAGTACATGTTCCACATAAAAGGATGTTGTATCTTTCCCTAGCTGAGAGGTTGAAGAGGTTATATCAATCCCAGCGCACGGACTGGCCTATGAGATGGCATGCAGAAGCATGGAAACATTTTCTATGCAGAAGCAGAAGCCTGGAGAGATAACGCATCCTTCGGATGCAGAAGCCTGGAGAGATAACGCATCCTTCGGATGCAGAAGCATGGAGAGATAACGCATCCTTCAGATGCAGAAGCATGGAAACATTTTCTTGTTTTGCGTGTGAGCCAAGGAACGTATACCTCGGGTTATCTACGGATGGATTCAACCCTTTTGGAAAGCATGGGAGGAAATATTCGTTGTGGCCAGTAATCGTCACACCATAAATTTTACCGCCATCTATGTGCATGAAACGAGAGTTTTTATTTCTCACGATCCTCGTCCCAGGTCCAGAGCATCCTAAGAGATCGTTTGATATTTTCTTACAGCCATTAATTTATGAGTTGAAAATGTTCTGGAAAGATGGTGTTGAAGCGTTCGATGTTTCCCTGCAACAGAATTTTATGATGCGTGCGGTACTTATGTGGAACATAAGTGATTTTCCAGCATACGGTATGCTATCTGGATGGTCGACGCATGGAAGGTTGGCGTGTATGTATTGTCAAAATAACACTGATGCGTTCCAATTGAAGAACGGACGTAAGACTTCTTGGTTCGATTGTCATCGACGATTTCTATCGCATGATCATCCATATCGTCGGAGCACAACATTGTTTAGAAAAACAAAAAAGTTTTTGATGGTCCACCTCCTGAGGTAGATGGGAATTATATTATGAATCAGTTAAGAGATTTTGGTGCCGAGAAGACAGTTTCATGCGGGGGTAATGGGCATTATCCCGTTGACGGTTGTGGTGAGTACCACAATTGGCACAAGAAGAGTATTTTCTAGGATTTGCCATATTGGAAAGACCATTTGCTGCGCCATAATCTAGATGTGATGCACATTGAAAAGAACTTTTTCGACAACATCATGAACACTGTTCTAAATGTGCAAGGAAAGACGAAAGATAATTTGAATGCCATATTGGACTTGCCAGATATTTGTTCCTGTAAGGAGTTGCATGTAATGGCGAACGGGAAATCACATCCCCCTGTTTTCTGGTTGGATGCGTCTTCAAAGGAGGAGATCTTCGATTGGATTAAGCACGGTGTCAAATTCCCAGACGGATACGCATCTAACCTTCGTAATTGCGTCGATAGTTCAGAAGGGTAGTTTTCTGGGATGAAGAGTCATGATTGTTATGTTGTCATGCAGCGCCTCCTTCCATTTGTATTTGAATGTCTTCTTCCTATAAACGTCCATGGAGCTATTGCAGGTTTACATACATTTACACTATTACGTATGGTGATTGTATATTTGTGATTATTAAACGGAAGTTATTTAATTTTGTATGTGTACTATATATGTAGGGATCGGTGCTTTCTTCTGGGATCTATGCACGAGATCACTTACATCAGCCGGAATCTGAAATCTAGGGGAAAACATCCCGGTTCTCCTTTGCAACCTCGAGAAAATATTTCCTCCTGTCTTTGATGCTATGGAACATCTTCCCATTCATCTCCCTCGAGAAGCAGCACTTGGTGGGCCTGTTCAATACCGATGGATGTACCCTTTTGAGCGGTATATGTTCCACCTAAAGAAGAAGGTGAAAAATCTTTCTAGAGTCGAGGGTTCTATTGTCGCACAGAGCATTAATGAAGAAACTTCCAACTTTGCTAGCTA
>PKML01037409.1:405371-453310 GCA_002933935.1 Eutrema yunnanense
TTTATGTATATAATTATTTTTATTTAGTATTAAGTTGTTTTAGATGCCAAATTGATTTATTGATTTTTGTTAATAAAATGAATTTTCATAATTTTTTCTTTTCATAAGACGTTTTTAATTAACAAAATATTTTGAAACTAGTTTTTATGATTGTTATGATTTTATATTTTTGAACGTTTTATATTTTTAAATTAAAAATATTTTTCAGAAATTTCTATAAATTTTCACTATTTTCTAATTTTTCAACACTTTTATGGTTGTTTTTATAAATATTCAGTTTTAAAAATTTCAATTCTTAATTTTAAACTTTTCACTATATTTTTATACAAAGATTTTTATGTATTTATATATATACATATATATATATTATACAAATATTTTTAAAATTTCTAACAGACTTTTTTTGAATTTTATTTTCTTTTAATTTTTTAGATTTCCGGCGATTAAGAATTGAAAAACCATTAGTAAACCTTATCTTCGACAAAATTGCGATGGATTTCTCCGTCAAAAAGAAACTATTTTGTTTTAGTAATTTAAGCCACTATGAAAAATTGTACTTCGCCATATATATCATTTTTTATTTTTCTTGTAGTAATTTAAACCATATATATCATTGAAGCCAAATTTCTTTCTCTTTTTTTTTTAAAAAAAAAGGAAGAAGAAAAAACAGTGCACTTTGGAAAACTTTTATCATTTTGGTACGAAGATTATGTGCCCACGTAAATAGGTTTTGGACTAGAAGTAGAAATAATAATAGATGCTTCATTTAATTTATCATACATCTCTCTCTATACGGATAGAAATAATTAATTAAAAATGTCGAAATTGAAAGAATAATAGGAAGAAAAAATGAAAATAGATTGGAGGAAAAAGACATGATGACTAAAAGGAGCTTTCAGTGCTTTCAATTCAGCTCTGAGGCTGACACCAAGAAAGTGTTTTTGGGCAGACCATTATGCTCTTGTCTTTGACCATTCTTCATACCTTCTCTCCTCTTATTTTTTTAACTAACCAAGTTCTCTAAATATTTATGCATATACTGGATCTACTTTCTCGTAATTTTTAAGGGAGATTATTAGATATTATGTTATTGAAACAGGTATCTAGCAAGCAAATATAAATATCTGTAAATTATGGACTCAGATGAAATATTATATAGTTAGGATGTAAAGATTCAATTTTTTAAAGAGTTTTAGAGCTTTATATATATATATATATATATATAAGTTTGAGAAGCTGATCCCTCTTATGAAAACAATTGCCTTTCTTAAATCATGTGAAAATACTTATGAAAAAATTCACATGCATTGTCTTTAATGTTCTTAGGTCTAGCAATTTGTCCACACCTCTTAGATTTACTAGCTAGATAGGGACAGACATTGCAATATATACTATCTCTCTCTCTTGGCTTCTTCCCTGGCTACCCATATTTTGTATTATATACACATATATTTTTCGACATCTATGTACAAATACTATTGTACATATACATATGCATTTTAATGATACTTTCTTATATATATATATATATTGGTAAATTTAATACATAGCCTCAGATAACTAAAAAAATTAAGTAAATAGCCTTTAATAACTGGAAATTAGTTTTATAAAAAGTAAAGTGCTGATTCGGACGAAAATACCCATACTGCTTATATTGCAAGAAACGAAAATTGTTATCCGCATATCGTCGACATAAAAATGTTATCCGAATATCGGATTATCAAGATAACTCATATTGATAATTCTTATTATCAAGATAACTCATATTTGATCATAGATATTTATTCGATTATCAAGATAACACACATCGATAACTCTTATTATCTTATTATCGAGATAACTCATATTTGATTATAGATATCTATTTTATTATCAAGATAACTCATATTGATAACTTATATTGATAACTCATATTATCAAGATAACTCATATTTGATTATGAATTATCTATTTGATTATCAAGATAACTCATATTATCAGAGTTGTATAACACGAGTTATCTTGTGAAAGGTCTTATTTTTCAACAATACAATACACCTCTGACAAATTCTTCTACTTTCTCGATTTCTAATTTCACATGAAGCACTAATAACAACAGGAAATGGCTATAACGAATCTAAACACCAAAGACTAACCCAGAAAATTCAATCAAGATTCCTCGAATTAGAAAACATAATCTGAATTAAATCAAATTGGTAAACGTAAAAGCCCACATACGAGTTTGAGAGTGGAAAAGAAGTATAAGATTAAGGATGGATTTTACTTATTGATTGCCTCTTGGAAAGTAGGAGGTTTGCTCAAATCAGCTCCTCTTAGGCGAATTCCCAATTGTCCCAAACCGGCCTATATATGCATATTCATCGCGTCTTCTACGGCGGAAGGATGAACAACCGATGAAATCGAGGTCGAAACTAGCTTAGACCCGACGGCGTTTCTAATCACAAACTAATTATTTACCGGAGGCGTCGCCGCCGGGAACCTGAATCGTCCTTTTCCGACTATGATTCCAGCCACCTTCGTTGTCGTCATCATGAATCTTCCTCCTCCCATGGTTGTGGTCTTGTAGAAGACCGATCACGCGAATATCCTCTCGATCTCAGAGATTTGTAAACTGAGATGGTTGCGAACGATAAAGATCGGTGATAGATCCGGTGAAGAAGAAGATAAAGGTGAGTTTTTTTAAAAAAAACATAGGGGTTAAATTGACAATTCATATGTCAACAGTCGTTTGGTACAGTAACCTTTTTATTTCCAAAGTATCGAGGACCCTGCAGTGATAATACTCTATATATATATATATAGTTACTTATAGTTTATTTAAAGTAGATTGAAAGTGAATCCTAACTTCCCAAGTGCTGTAAATCATTGTGAGCTACCGTTATTGGGCAGCATCATATTTTCAACAATTCTCAAAATCTCTTACATTTACCTATATATTTTTTTGTTAAAGTTTCGTAAGGGTTATAAGAACAAGAGATAACGTTATATATATATATATATATATATATATATATATATAATTCTAATATGTTCCATATGTATATATATGTGTGTATTATTTCTTGTTCTTAAGAAACAATTGTAATATTTCCGACACGGTAAGATGCCATAGCAGAACTAGGGACAAGCTCTGTACGAGATGAGGTAAGCACTTGAGTACTATAAAACTTTTCAATAGTGTCACACACAGATATATGTACATATATATATAATATGTTACACTACAGTCTTATTTTGTATAACCAATGAATAAGCACATAGAAATTAGATTTATATGAAAGTTCGAATGGTGACTGTGTCCACCGTTTTTTATGGTACATCGATCGAAGAATAATGTTCTGTTCTTTAATAACATTTAATAAATTTCTCTAGTTTACTACCCAATCCATGAAGAAAGAATCTAGAAAATAGTATCTAGATATAGTTGTTCCTGTCAAATAGTATGTTTTGATATTTAGTATGTTTTGATATTTTAGCAAAAAAATAGTATGTTTGATATTTAATCTACAAAAAATTGCAGTAAGTGAAAAATAGATAAATTTGTTCTCTTTATTAAAGAATAAATCGTCCAACCGGTTGAAAAAAGTGGGTTATTCGTCCGGGAACTGCGTCATATTGATAAACTTCTTACGCGAGAATAATCGACAATGCCATAATAGACTTCTCCTCAAGATTTTATCCAAATAAAACCGTAACATTATCATTGAATATATAGATCCATATAAAGTAAAATCTCTATAAATTAATACTCGATAAATTAATAATCACTATAAATTAATAAATTTCTCCGGTTTCGAGTCGGGCCAGTGTAAAATTTAATACAATTCGATAAGATAATATTTTTTTTGAAATTCCTATGTAAATATATAGTCCCAATAATATGATAAATTAATAATTATAAATTTTATGAATCTATTAATCTATTATAAATTTGTATGTAAGACAATTTAGTAAAATATGAATCTATTTTTGAATAGTGAAAAGTTGTGTTGTTTCCATTTCAGCCTTCATGGTTCTATTTTTATCAGAGTGGTCGATAAAAATACTAAACTAACAATTTCTTCTTCCTTCGCTGGATCGTTTGCAAAATTTTAGCCATTTGTAAAGTTTTCAGTAACTATTGCAAAGATAATGCCATTCAACTTCATCAAGGAAACTTCTCTCTTTCCTATGATACAATATCCAATTGCGATGTATGTATAATCTATTCAAATAAAATAAAATTTAAAAGATTATGCACTAAACTTTTTTATCTCTATAAATGAATAATTATCAATTTATCGATAAATTAATAATTTATTAATTTATCGATTAATTAATACCTCTATAAGATAATAAAATTTTGAAGTCCCAACATTATTAATTTATAGAGGTTTTACTGTATATATTTTTTTTATAACTCAGGTGATCCGGTTATTGTGGGACCGCCAACTCCGACCGATGCAGGATATTTAGTTATGTAGCACCGAGGGTCCACGCATAATCATATTTTCACCGATTAATCCTAGGGTCCGGAGAGACCGCGTGAAAATCCTAGTGGCCAAAACCCTTTGGTTGTGATAATTCCACTCCTACTAAATATCGATCCCTGACCTAGACCGATATGGCGACTCTTCTAATAAAAGGGAACCAACCCATTACAAGTTGTTGGTTATATAGATCCATATTAGTGTCTCCATTTTCGTATGTAACCGCAATATAAGTCGTTTTTAAATATTTTATAACTAAATTGTGTTTACAAAAAAATAATGTTCATAGTACTTTGCATAAAAATAATGACATGACCTAACCCATCTAACCGCAATATAATTCAAGTTATATTCAAAATCTTTGACGAATTTTTTTTTTTGTTGCTTGACGTTTTGGTGTCGGTTTGAAAAAACAACTCCCAATTTATATTGAAGTAGGGTTGATATACTCATTATATAATCGAAAATTCGACTTTCAACATGGCTGTTTTTATGTAAGAAAACATTCACGCAGCATGTTTTCTAAAAAAAAAAAAATAGTTGTTTTACATCAAGAAGATAATGAAGAGGTTTCCACCTTCGATGGTGAGATATCTATCATTCGAAGCTTCAACTTTGGGCGTCCATCTTTGTTTTTTTTTTTCGTCCATCTTAATTTTTTTTTTTTTTTTTTTTTTGTGTAACCATCCATCTTAATTTGTTGCATCGTAGGTTTCATATAAACTTATATAATTTACATTGTATGCTTTTATAAAAAAATATTTTCTCTATTTGTTTTGGATTATTTTTAATTGTTTTTAGTCCTTTTAGGTTTCCGTGTGTATATATATTCTGCTTAGGCTTAATTAAGGTTTGATTGAGTTATAAATTGATTAATAATTTATATTTTTTTTTGTTTTTTATCCTTTGTTTTCCACAAATCTGCAGAACGAAGAAAGTAAAAATCTAATGTGTTTAAAAATTCATTTTTCTAATGTAATGACAAACAATCAATTAAATTATATGTTAGGTACACCATTTAGATATATAGTAATAAATTAGGTGGTTTGAAATAATCATTTTACATTCATTTTTATTTTAGTTGAATTTTTCCGAGCAATTTTGTTTTGGTCGTACATAATAAATTTTTATTTAAAAATATTTTGTATTCTGTGAAAAGCCTTCAAAATCTAGATACAATCCTAGAATTAACATAAATTATTTTATAATTAGTTCTTGTATATGAAACTATTACGTATAGATAATTCTAAATGGATTCCTAAAAATAATGTCAAAAAAAAAAATGGATTCCTAAACTTGCTGTGTTTCTTTCCTTTATCATTTGCATGGAAATATTTTTCTGGGACGGTGATCATCTGGAGTAATTGTTTTCTATTGGAAAAGTTGGTATGGGCACGAGCTGAGAAATTTATTATTTCATGTATATGTATATATATTTCGTATGCATTTAATTCATTTATTTTTAATTTATTTTGAGGTCTAACATAATAAGTACACTGAGATAGACACTGCCCCATCCCTTTCCTTCATTTAGGACGTGGAATCTCTGCTCCACCCATTCTCTCGTATTATCCCATCTTTTTAATATTTTTGATCAAGATCTAATGAAAAACATTATAGTATGATTTAGATTAGCAATAAATGTTAAAAGACTACTAGGAATGTAGGATTCTCTGTTGACATTAAAAAGAACAAAAAACACTAGTCGGATACTCTACAAATTAAAGTATACACATAAACCAATAAAATTGAGCAGCATGGAATACAATTATTATAAATTTTTAAATTGTTCTATCTTTTTTTTGTGCAACCATTAATATTCACTAAATTTTAGTTTTATTAAAGGAAGGAATTACAATGTTCACGAGAACCAAATTGGATAGAATGAATGTCCAACAATTGTCTAAACGCTGACCAAAACTAAATGCAATAAAAGCGGAATTAATAAATGAGATAAGAACATTGCGGAATCATTCTGCGATTTCAATCCACTGCAAGAAAACATGTACATTTTCGACCAAA
Source organism: Eutrema yunnanense (assembly GCA_002933935.1). Taxonomy (NCBI): domain Eukaryota; kingdom Viridiplantae; phylum Streptophyta; class Magnoliopsida; order Brassicales; family Brassicaceae; genus Eutrema; species Eutrema yunnanense. The sequence goes on from PKML01037409.1 coordinate 411,863, forward strand.
ATATTCGTTAGAAATACATATGTTTTTTTGTAGTGATAAAAAAATCAACCGAATTAAAACATTTAGTTTATAGACGGAAAAACAACTAGGCTTCTGAAAAATATGGCCGTCGTAAATTAATCTGTTTTAGTGTCTTCATTGATGTAGGAAGGATGAATAGGGTCGATACTAGCGAGATTGCACTAGCGAATTTGATAAATTAACAAGCATTTCCTGGTTTAACTACCACATGCTAGCTAAATAAAAAAAATTGAAAGTTAATGGATAATTAAATAAATATAGAAGGTGATATATAATTATTGTCTCCCGGCCTTAACATTTCATATTTTGTTTTCATTTGCCTTTTTTAGACATGAAGGGACAAAAATCAACACTACTAGGTTATACTAGTATGTTGTATGGATTTAATAATAATTAAGAAGGTCCCAAATATCTGTTTTTAATAGGTATGGCATGATTAGATTAGGTGAAGGTGATGTCCAAACAAAAACCTAAATTTCAGTGTCATTCTTGAAGTGATAAATAAGAAAAATAAGATACTATACTAATATAAGTATATAAATGTGTGTGTATATCTTATCAATATTATCACACGGTACCAAAAACCACAAACACAATCCCTTGATCTTTCGAATTTCTAAATTAACAAGAATACACCAATCCCACATTTCCCAACATTGGTCGTTTTAGCTCCTGGGACCTCTAAAATAATTTATTTATTTGTCATGAAAATGATTTAAAAATATTATAATGATTCGTTCAACTAAATAATAAATGCGCCTCACCTCTCTTAGTCAATATATATAATATTTCGTGGCCTTCGCTTAAGCCATGCACATGCATTTGTGCCTTCTATGTGAGAGTTAGAGAAATATACAAGTACTGAGACAACCCGATCTTACTTACGAGAGGGTATTATCATTACATTGACTTATCACACAAGAAATATTTTAAAATCCAATACAATCCTATTTACAAGTATCAAATCTAAACGTCTTACAATAATAACTTAACAAAATAACATATAAAATTTTTAAAACTCAAAAACGTCTTAAACTTAAAAGAACGAAGAAAAATAATTAAACAAACTCCTAAAGTCTGTGTACCACACCGGAACGTCAACTCTTGCATTCCTCAAACTCACCTTAACCTCTTGATCACGAAGAACCAACCACTTCTCATTTGGACAGATTCGCTGCTTTGACAACACGCTTTCCTATGCTCCAGAGCTCTATATCGGTTCTCCTTCAACCAAGAGCTAGATCTTGGATCTGAACGAACTCTACCATTATGGAAAGAGGAGATTCGGGGCTTTCCAACGATAGGTAGATTATCACGTGGCTCTTCACCGTTCGCCAGAAAATCACCTCACAAGACGACAACGGATTTGGTGACGGGACTCCGGCAGGGCTTCGCCAAGGGGACTCCGGCAGGGCTTCGCCAAGGAGACTCCTTTTTTGTTTTAACCATCACACACTCTCCTTTTTTATAAGAGGAGAAAGGTAAGTAACCCTAGGTTTTAGAGTGGCTAACGAGCTTACGGGCTTTTGGACTTTCTGAAAACAAATTTAAAACATGCCCGTCTCATCGAAACCATGATGTTACAATTCTTCCCTTTTTGAAATGAATTCGTCCTCGAATTCGAGAATGTAGTTCTCCCCCACTTGATTTACGACCATACCTCGGAGTGTCCTTCTCATAGGTACTCTATTTGATTTTTCAGTTCTAAGCAGATTAACAACAAGTCCATAAACGCATAAAAGTCATTTGGTACCACCTATTGTCCTATTTGGGTCGCTACTGTAGTACATGGTTGGGGTTTAAAATTCCAGCGATCATTCTTTTTAAGCGTTCATTTCACATCTCATTTTATGATTAAAGGAAACACTCATCCTTCGAGTAGTTCTAAAGATTGAGTGAGATCCTCCACTTCCCAAGTGGATTCTCTTTAACGGTTTTCCCTTACCGTGCTTTTGTGGTGATGATTGTCGTTCTATCAGACATCCTTACCTTACATCATGCTGAAGAAGGATAGTAGCCATGACCTATATAGCTTCCTGAAAAGATTTATCCCGTTGATTAATGGGTGGTGTCCTTCCACATTATTCTCCATTGCTTCCTTTACATCACTTCCTTTACGTGATTCCGAGTATGGAAAAACATGACTCGTGTGTTTGTTGTAAGATCTCGTCTCTCAGATAAAACTCCTATGTATCACACAATTGGCTATAAATCAGAAACGTTCCATTGTTTCTTATGTGATATCCGATCACTTTGATGATGAAGAATACTTTCCCTAGCTGCCTCAGAGACGCACACATAACTTCTTAATGAACCATTGGTACTCGATTCATCCGTTGAATCTTAAGCCTTTAGTACCATGAATACTTCCACCAAATTTTATCAAGATCGGACCAGGAACGAACCTCCCACGAACTCTTAAAGTTGCTAAGACATAACTGTTTTATTTATTTAGACAACTTTAAGACAACTTCTGCAGTTTCTGTTGATTCCTGCGCAGAAAACAACACAAATAACTCCTTAGGTTTAACTCCGATTGGAACACCGCCAGTTCCTATGGCTTCTACGACATGCCCTTTGTCAATAATCACCACATGCTTGACGTCACTTACTCAGATCTGGTTGTAAACTATCTCTCAAAACTCTAACTCATATATGCTTTTATTTTATCATGCTCTTCTCTATTTTGGACCATCGGTTGTGAACTCTTACTTTTGAATGACTTCCTAGCAAAACATGATGATCGCAGTGGTGATGGATGGTAATAATGACGAAGAGGAATGATGATAGATGATAACACCGTATTTTAGATCACTCCCACTTTCGAAAAAAAGGAAAAGAAAAAAAAAATCAAAAATAATCGAAAGAAAAAGGAAAAAAAAAGCCTAAAAAGAGTCTAGGTTAGTCGAAATACTTATGAGACATCCATAGTTTGTTTGTGAGAAGTATGTCATTCCGACCCCATAGAAAAATCTAAGTCTGGGGGAATGACAGAAAACTTCTGTTTTTGGAGAAAGGAGGAAGGGCAACATTTTTACGCAAGAAGAAGTGACTGGAAGCTGTGGTTATCAATAGGCCCTTCCTCTCTTGTTGTTTTGCATAATATCTTGCACCCTCCGGTGAAATTACGGTAACCCGAAACACTTTCAACCTCATCTTTAAATGCCTTTAATACATAGCCTCAATTGTCTTGGTTTAATCATTTTGATAAGAAGTTCACATTTTCACTTAATGAATTTAGAGAGCTAGTTGACATGATTTTTGGATTTTGAAAGTTTATATTTCGTATGACGGATACCGTGGACTAGTGTTACGGAAACTTCTGGTGAGAATTTTCTAGGCTAGGTTGCGTTTGATGTAGTTCGATGGTTATGGTTTAGAAGGACGGTCTCCGAGATTTCTAGTTTCCTATGATTTTTGTTTGATCATTTCCAAGCTTAAATTTTGTCTTGTTTGAGGACAAACAAGGTTTAAGTCTAGGGGTGTGATAACACCGTATTTTTACCCGTTTTACCGTTTATTTTAGAACACTTTAATAAGTGTATCATTTGCTTTTACATGTTTTTATCGTAGTTTTCGCATAATTTTTAGTTTCAAAACTCTTTTCAGGTTGGCAAAACGACGCAAATTGGAGAAATCCCATATTTTGGACAATTTCGTACAGTCAGAAGTTTGACATCCAATGGAGACCTTCTTAGTGTACAAACACGCCCAAATTTGAATACATGATAGAAGGGAGAACCACCTTTCATAATCGGTTAGTTTCAAGACAATAAAACGGTTAGATCTCAAGATACATCCAATTGACCGAATGCATGTTCTGTAGTCTCGTGAAAAAAGCAAGAGAAGAATTGAAGTTTCAACCTCATAGGCCAACCACCGCGGGTCCAAGCCTCCTGGCCGCGGAAAATCCACTCCTGGGTGGGGGCTCTAGGCTCTCCAGCCGCGGTGAAACACCCTTTGGCCGCGGGTCCAAGCCACGCACACGCGGTGAACCAGTTTCGGCCCAAAAACAGCTCTTCGAAGCCCATCTTCAAGCCCACTTTGTTTTCTCTTCAATGAAACCCTAAGGACGACCAAAGCAAGAGTTGAAGACCTATAAATACTTATTTTACAGACACAATTTCGTAGCCCCCCTTTTGTGTCACTTTTAGATTACTTTTTACACCAAACTTTTGTTCTTCGTTCTTTGTTTAGGGAGATAGGGATTTCCTTGAACCCTTTTGTTTAATTTCTTATCTATTGATTATGCAATTCAGAAACTCGATTTTGTCTTGCATGGTCGTGACTGAGTAGTTTTCCTGTTGGGTAAAGGGTTCTCAAGGGGCTCTCATGGATCGATTTCTCATTAGGTTTTAGTGTAGGGTATCGATTATGATTATTCGTTATATCCTTATTCTTAATGCATGTTTGCTTGATTAGCTACCTTGCAACCGATCTTATGTATTTTTAGAGCTACAAAATTACTGGATCCATATGTTTGATTTAGGGTACACGAGCAAAACCGTCACAAGATTTCGAAAGTATACTTGTGGAGGTGTTGTGAACGTTAACGACTTTTGCGTATAATCACTAACTTTTTGCGCTGCCGAAGACGAAAGCTACCGGTCGAGTACTAAAGTTGTAGGTGTGTAGGGTGTACGAAAGCAGGCTACACATAGTGTTCCAAGTTCAAGAATCTAAAGACGACAAAAATTCGCTTTAAAAACCCTAGCAAAGTTCTTATGATTTTCGGACATGATCCCTAGAGAGTTTCCGATTGCCCAACGCTTAGTTTATTTATTTAGAGCCTCGCTTTTGATTATTCTCTTAGCTTACTTGCTTTCTCATTTACTTGTTTAGATTAGTTTAAATTCCAATATTGCTTCGCTTACTAGTTTATTTACTCGCTTAGTTTAGTTTAAATTTCAGCACTCGTTCCGTGACAAAACCATAAACCTTATTACCGTTTTAGACTTCCTTACTAACTTTCTTTCTAAAGTCTTACAGAACATCATTCCCTACATGTGGATCGATACCTTAAATACTACAACATATGTCTGTGCATTTGCAGAACTTTTAGGTTTACAAATTTAAAACATGAAGTTTCGAAGACGAATCCGATCGCATCAAGTTTTTGGCGCCGTTGCCGGGGAGGCAATCGCTATTTGTTCTGCCACACTTTAGAGGTTAGTAAATCGACTCTAATACAAACTTTTATTTTTAATTTTCGTTTTTGTTTTTTTCTTCGCTTCAGACTTTGAAACATAAACTAGCCTCTGGAGCAAAATCACTACTACGAGCGGGGTTCCTACGACCCACCTCATGCTCACTACTCTCACGATTCACACTACTACCGTGATTCATACTACATGGATCAGAAACCGACACCGACCAAAGACAGCTTCTACACACCCAATTTCATCGACATGCTAAAATTGACTATTAGATCATCATGCCCTGATTTTGATGAAGAGCGCTTTGAACGCAACTTGCTACAAGGATGCTCCAAGAATTCATCAAAACTAAAAGAGCTTAGGGCCACGCTAAAGAGACATTCGAAGGGAAACTATAAGGGGAAAGATTTTTCCAAAGCTAATGTGGACAATATTATTCAAGAACTAAACGAGTCTATGCACGAAGATGAAGGGTACTACGTAGCTACCGTAGTTGATGGAGTACCCGCAGCCAAATTGATTAGAAATAAGCGACCAAATAAAAGTTCTTTGGATTCTCAAGCTCATGCCATCAAAGAAGAACATCAAGGAGAAGAAGGACATCTTTCTACTCATACTCCTCACCATGTTGAGCGTGAGGCAGACCTCGTGAAGGATGAGACACTAACGGATGCATCCGAGCAACCATTGAAGACGCTTTCTAAGGTGAAGGATCCCGGAAAACTTGTTTTTCCATATTGCTCGATCAAGATAATGGAATTTCGTGACTCTCATTTTATGAATATATGCAGTGGAGATGAACCACTCTTAGACCCTGGAGGAGCTATAAAGAACGTTGAAAACATTCTAGAAAAAGGTGCACCCGTCACACTTGAAGAAAGCATCAAACCGACGAGTTCGACGTACAAAAGGATCTCCTTTGATGCACACTAGACCTTTGCTCATATGAGATGTGTGATATGCTCAAATTAATACCCTATTTAGATACTAAAGCAGTAGTTATAATATAGCTAGGGGTCGAACACAAAGACTCACAGAAACACACAGTAGATTATATAGATGAGAATCAAACTAAGCAATTTAGTTGAAACAGAAAGCAATAAACAGTAAACGAGTTGTAAATTCGATGGAAGAAATATAGGTTCAGGGTATTTCTCAGGGAATCAATGAATGCAGATAAACTAACTAACATGATTCAGATTTAGCGCGGTTCTTGAACTCAAATCACTAAGCTATAATTAAGCAACTGTCGTTGCGAGAATTATCTAAATCTAGACCTCATAATCCCAAATCTCTTTGCAAATTCCTAAGAATAAATCAGCTTTAAAGTTCAGGTTTGATATGTTCACAAATCAATTAAACCAAATCTCTTTGCGAATAATCAATTTTCTCACCTAAGGTTCTATCAGATAATTAATCGCACTATCGTGCCTAATCAATTATCCTAAGATCTATGTTCCAGATTCGTCAACCTAGAATTAGCTTTGAACACAACCTAAGGCAAAGAACTAATTCAGATGGTGAATCCTAATAAACTAATCAACCTAGCATTCAGAGAAAACCCTTATGAGAACCCTGAACCTAAAGTGGATCTACTCAGACATGGAGATTGAAAACAACATGATTGAATAGATCGTCAAAGAAATCAATAGAAACAGGAGTTCAGAGTTGTCTCTCCCAAAAACCAAAGTAGAATCAAAGTAGAATAAAACATAGCCATCAAAGTGGCTGAAAAACCTAATTATAAAGCTAAAACACGAATTGGGGTCTTCTTGTAAATATTAAAGTCTTCTGGGGCAAATATGCAATTCTTCAACTCTTGGAAAAGTCGGGGGTCGTGTCTGCTGCGATGGGTATCGATCGATGCTTCACGCTTCGATTGGGCACTTAGTCACCATACTTCAATTTTGCTCCAGAATGCTCCATAAAACTCCAATATCTCCAATAATGCTCCAAATGTGCTAAAACCTGTAAAAGACTCTAAAAGACTCTATAATAGAATAAAGACTCGATAAAACGGACTTATATCATGGCTTAAACGAGGTAAAAACCATGATATATTAACTCCCCCATACTTAGCCTTTGCTTGCCCTCAAGCAAATAGAAGACTAAACCAGAGAAAGAGGTTTGAAAACGTAACGACTCACCTGTTCATGAAACATTGCAATGATCCTTTTCCCAAGCACCCAAATGTCACCTAACCAGCTTTTGATCTAACCACCATGCACTTCTCCGTAGACATTCGCAGCTTTTCCAGACTCCACACATTATCTCGCAGCATTGTTCAAATAAAACCCTCATCGCCAGTTTCATCGCTGCAACCAATGTTCAAGAACCTTCTAGATTCTTTACCATACAATATCATGACAAGGAACCATCCAATTTCACATTTTTTGTATCACTTTCTCTCCCCCAGACTTATTTCTTATTATGTTCTTTTTTTTTTTTAAGATCCGCATATACACATCAAGGTCTGAAACGCGAGTATTGATGGTGTTTGCCACCGAATCTCCGGTTCTTCCCTCTCTATATATCAAAGGTTTAGGCGAATAGTGGTACCACGGGAAATTTTCCTAACCTCGCTTTCAACCTTTGTGTGATCATTCCCTCTTAAGTAGAATAATGTGATCGCTGGAAATTTTCCAAGCCCTCTACTCAGAAGAAAATCATTTCATCTTTTTTATGCTCTTATTTATCAACTTATAACAGGGAAGAGAGATACCATTACTTTAAACATATGAGTTCCTTTGTCAGATATGAATGATGAATCAAGCTCTGTAAACACTAACCACATCGATGAAGTGCATAAATTTGGCTCAGGCTTCAGAAGAACTCTGCTGGAGACATGGATGTTTTCTAGTCAACTGGTCAGTCCTTGGATTTTTCATTAGTCGATCTAGAGCTGATCCTGCAACACTGGTCACTCAAAAACAAAATCAAAACAACAATTCAAGCACATGATCATCATCTCCAACAAGTTTTGACTCAATAAAACNGATAGCTTTGTAGTACACCTCCTTGTCAATGTATGAGAACGAGATTTTATTGATGTGTGTGTCCATAATGGCACAGACCGTAGCCATGAACGGTCTTCCAAGAATCAACTGCGTACGAGATTGTGCATTCATCTCCACAACATGAAAATCAGCAGGAACCAGACAGTCTCCTACTTTAACCAACAACTCAGGGATTGTACCATATGATAGTGAGGTGGAACAATTCGCGAATGTGATAGATGACATGGGCGGTCGAATATCAGCGCCCAATCTCTCTGCAATTGCCATGGACATGACAATGACGCTAGCCCCTGAGTCAACGAGAGACTCTTTGAATTCAACTCCAGAGATGGAGCATGGAACGGAGAATATTCATGGGTCTTCCCTCTTGGTCAACTGCCTCAGCGGTAGTGACTTGCTTCTTGCCTTGATAAAGAGTACTTCGATCTCTTCCAGAGTGTCTCTGCAATCTTTGAAGTGACTGAGCAGAGGCCAGCCCTCTAGAGCTTCTTCAAAAGTGAACGAGTTGGGTATCCTTCGTACCATCTTCTCAAAGCCACGCAGTTGCTTTGGAGTGATTGGGGCTCAGAGGTGTTTAGGAATAGGATTCAACTTCTTGGGCTTGCGAAGTCTGTCAACACTCATACGCGGCTCCTTCGCAGTGTCTGGGTGGGTATCGATCGATACGGGGATGGTGTCGATCGATGCTTGCTCCTTCGAGATGTCCTTGACAGATTCTTGGACGGGTGTCGATCGATACAAGAGGGTATCGGTCGACACCGAGGTGATTTCCGAAATCCTGTGGTCATTCCCAGCAAGATTGACGAAAATCTCTGCTATTTGAGTTTCCAGCATCTTCTGATGAATACTGAGAGACTCAATTTTCCCATTCAGATCTGTGTACATAGCGTCCATCTTTCCATTGAGGTTTAGTGTCATCTTCTGCTGTCCCTGAAGAAGTTGTTCAAGCATGGATTTCATCTTACTCTCAGAAGTTATGGGTGGTGTGGGTGGGCATTGATACATTTGATCTTGAAATCCATCTCCATCAATGTGGTTAACAATTTCCACTCCATCTTTTCCAGCAAAACGAACAGCCTTCTGTTGCTTGTCCATCAACCAATCTAACTTAGCATTCACCTCAGCAATTTGACTGCAATCCAAGTTACCAGCTTGCTTCTTGCGCTCCATGTCTGCATTCTTGGTACTATTGCTAGAAACCAAGTTCTCAATAAGCACATAGGCATCGTCGGGATACCTCGTGTAGAAATTTCCATTGCTCGCAGCATCTAGAGCCATCTGATACCTCCAATCAATCCCTCCGAAGAAAGTACCCAGCAACTGAACCTGAGTGAACCCATGGTGCGGACAATCTCTCTGATACGACTTGAAACGAATCCAAGCAGCCTTGAGTGCCTCAATTGATCCTTGAGAGAACTGAGAAATCTTGTTCCTGAGATCCTTGGATCGTGCATCATCATAGAAGTTGTTCAGGAAGGCAGTCTTAGTTTCTTCCCAAGTAGTCAGTGATCTAGGAGGTAACTACTTCAGCCAGTAGGTCGCATCTCCACCAAGAGAGTATGGGAAGAGCTTGCAGAAGAGGTAATCATAGGATACTCCATTGCTCTTGATGCTAGTGACCAAATCCTCAAACCTCTCAATGTGATCCATAGGGTGTTCATGAGGAAAACCATGAAAAAGATGCTAACCCACAAGAGTGAAGTATGCAGGTTTCAGCTCAAAATCATTCCTCTGAAAAGGTGGAGGACGAATCGCTGATCGATTGGCATAAAACTGATCAGGCCAGTTGTACTCACCAATCGTCCTACAGCGAGCAGCCACAACATTCCCTGCATTCGCGTTCCCAGCGATATTCCCAGCGACAACAGGAGCAGGTGGAATGATGTTCCCTTCTCCATCCAGACGTTGTCCTCTCTCGTTGCACAACTGACCCTCTTGGTCTCTCAAAGCTCCAGCAGCATCCTAAATCAGAATCATCGTGTTGTTCATCTCTGCTGGTTTCTTTGCTTTCCTATTTGCACGTTCCAAATCCACACCTGAAACACACTAGGCAAAGCACGTAAGTAACAAAAAAACACGTTGAGTATCGACCGATACTGAGTGGTGTCGATCGATATCAACAAAAATAAAACGACGAGTATCGACCGATACTAGGTAGTATCGATCGATACCGACGAACTTAGTCGAAATTCTCAAACTAAAATCTAATGGCGAATTGAGTCTCCGACAACAGCGCCAAATTTGATATCTTCAAATTAATACCCTATTTAGATACTAAAGCAGTAGTTATAGTATAGCTAGGGGTCGAACACAAGGACTCACAGAAACACACAGTAGATTATATAGATGAGAATCAAGCTAAGCAATTTAGTTGAAACAGAAAGCAATAAACAGTAAACGAGTTGTAAATTCGATGTAAGAAATATAGGTTCAGGGTATTTATCAGGGAATCAATGAATGCAGATAAACTAACTAACATGATTCAGATTTAGCGCGGTTCTTGAACTCAAATCACTAAGCTATAATTAACCAACTGTCGTTGCGAGAATTATCTAAATCTAGACATCAGAATCTCAAATCTCTTTGCAAATTCCTAAGAATAAATCAGGTTTAAAGTTCAGGTTTGATATGTTCACAAATCAATTAAACCAAATCTCTTTGCGAATAATCAATTTTCTCACCTAAGGTTCTATCAGGTAATTAATCGCACTGTCGTGCCTAATCAATTATCCTAAACCTAGAATTAGCTTTGAACACAACCTAAGGCGAAGAACTAATTCAGATGGTGAATCCTAATAAACTAATCAACCTAGCATTCAGAGAAAACCCTTATGAGAACCCTGAACCTAAAGTGGATCTACTCAGACATAGAGATTGAAAACAACATGATTGAATAGATCGTCAAAGAAATCAATAGAAACAGGAGTTCAGAGTATTCTCTCCCAAAAACCAAAGTAGAATCAAAGTAGAATAAAGCATAGCCATCAAAGTGGCTGAAAAACCTAATTATAAAGCTAAAACACGAATTGGGGTCTTCTTGTAAATATTAAAGTATTCAGGGGCAAATCTGCAATTCTTCAACTTTTGGAAAAGTCGCGGGTCGTGTCTAGGAACTTAGTCACCAGACTTCAGTTTCGCTCCAGAATACTCCATAAAACTCCAATATCTCCAATAATGCTCTAAATGTGCTAAAACCTGTAAAAGACTCTAAAAGACTCTATAATAGAATAAACACTCGATAAAACGGACTTATATCATGGCTTAAACGAGGTAAAAACCATAATATATCAATGTGATGGAGACTTAAATGAAGCCAAGGAGAAGCCAAATATTCTCCTTGGACCAGAAAACATCATTGGAGAAAAGGAGATGATGAACCAAGCAAATCTGTCCGAGATCCCTCCACCGCGGTCGCGCCTCCTCCACCAGCGGCCAACCCTTCTTCCACCGCGAGAACGCTTCACCGACCTGCGGCCAAGCCTCCTTTTTCCGCGCCTCCGCCTCTTCGAGCCGCGGTCAGCCCCTCCTTTGCTATTTCTCCTACGGTTCGTGATCTTGCCACACCTCTTCGAGCAAACCGTCTTCACCTTGGATGCTCACCACTTCAGATATTGAAGGACCATTCCCCCTATGCATCTTTCAACATGACTCGATTTTAAGACATGACGCAAACCTCATACAATTCAACATACAAGCATCCAACACGTTCGCCAAGCATGAACAATGTTGACGAATCATACTTCAAGGAAGCTCCAAGTCTGATTTTCCATTGTGATCCCGGAGGAGATCACCATCTCGGATTTGATGACAGAAATCCCGAGTGAAAATATCGTGATATGTTTTACACGAAGGATTACAAGGTTAAATCAAAGGAAACTTGTCTTCGGACAAGCCATTTATTCGACTAAGCTCACATAACTACCGACGTCGAGCTAAACGACTTTAAACCAAAGCGCTCAATGGGAGGCAACCCATTTCGGTACGTTTTTATTTTTAGCTTTTCTTTTTTTTCTATTGACATTATCTTTTTCTTATTTTCAGTTTAAAAAAAAAATCCAAAAAACACAAAAAGAAATTAAAAAAAAAAACATGAAAAGACAAAAAGATGGAGACACGGTTTGGAAATGCTCGGTCTAGCACGAACCGCGAGGAAAGACTTGAACGCAAAAGATGCCATCGACTGCTGGTACAAAAACCCGAGCCGCATCCAGCTCTCCACTCGCAGCGGTCGCGATCAACCGACCCGCGGCGAAGCTTCATGTGACCGCAGGTGCAGCCCTTCGACCCGCGGCCAGCCTCCTGTCGATCCCGATCGGTTTTTTTCGATCCCCATTCGTTCCCGACCATCCCCACACCCATTCCCCATCACCACATAACCATTTTCCATCCACCACCATTCCATTCCCACATCCATTCCCCAACACTTCCAGGTAAATTATCTTTTTCTCCTAAATTTTTTTAATTATTACATACATCTATTTCTCGTCTTTACTCAATTTATTTCATACTGAGGACAGTGCGATTTAAGTCTATGGGAGGATTTCATCCCTTACTAACCACCATTTTCTTTCCTGAGTCTTTGCATTTTTGTATTTTTCACGCTTTCTTTAAAAAAAATCAAGTGTTTTTCAATAAAGTAGGAATACGTTTTGAGGAAATGATGAAAGAAATCCATGACGATAACCGAGCAATGTGCTTCTATGCTATTTCCTAGTAACATGTTCTTTCGTAATTTGGTTCTAGACTAGGCGGTAACTAGAGTTTCTGTTAATGCGAAATCCTCAGAGGAATTTAGATCGTAGAGATTCTTAAGGATGGAATATACTAGCTCTATTATACTTGGACTTTAACTTGACTTAATTTTCTCATCAAAGTTTTAGACAAAGATAACGAATCATACATTCATGACGTTCTTTTATCTTTTACCACTCTTTGTTGTATATGAATGACAAACTCATCTTTAGTTGGTACCCCACCCGAAACTTAACCATTGTTCAAGCCTCATGCAACTCTCTTTGTGTCTTATGTGCAAATATGTGCAAAACGTCGGAGAGAGAGGAACGACACAATTTCTAGTCACTAAAGACGGAGACTATACACGATTGGTGGAGGTGAATTAACCAAAGATAAGAGCTTGGTTATGCCTTGGAAAAATATAAAATCATGGTAAATTTTTGTGCCCCTAAGACTCTATCTCAATAAAATACGTTTTCCCCTTTGGGAAAAAAAAAGAAAAAAAATCGAAAAAATCGAAAGGGAAAGGGAAAGGAAACAAAAGCCTAAAAAGAGTCTAGGTTGGTCGAAATACTTATGAGGCATCCATGGTTTGTTTGTGAGAAGTCTGTCATTTCGAGCCCATAGAAAAATCTAAGTCTGGGGGAATGACAGAAAACTTCTGTTTTTGGAGAAAGGAAGAAGTGCAACATTTTTATGCAAGAAGAAGTGACTGGAAGCTGTGGTTATCAAATAGGTCCTTCCTCTCTTGCTGTTTTGCATAATATCTCGCACCCTCCGATGAAATTATGGTAACCCGAAACACTTTCAACCTCGCCTCTAAATTCCTTTAATACATAGCCTCGATTATCTTGGTTTAATCCTTTTGAAGAGAAGTTCACGTTTGCACTTAATGAATTTAGAGAGCTGGTTGACCTGATTTTTGGATTTTGAAAGTTTATATTTCGTATGACGGGTACCGTGTACTAGTGTTACGGAAACTTCTTGTGAGAATTTTCTAGGCTAGGTTGCGTTTGATGTAGTTCGATGGTTATGGTTTAGAAGGACGGTCTCCGAGATTTCTAATTCCCTATGATTTTTGTTTGATCATTTCCAAGCTTAAGTTTTGTCTTGTTTGAGGACAAACAAGGTTTAAGTATGAGGGTGTGATAACACCGTATTTTTACCCGTTTTACCGTTTATTTTAGAACACTTTAATAAGTGTTTCATTTGCTTTTATATGTTTTTATCGTAGTTTTTGCATATTTTTAGTTTCAAGACTCTTTTCAGGTTCCTTAGGCAAAACGACGCAAATTAGAGAAAACCCAGATTTTGGACAATTTTGTACCGTCAGAAGTTTGACATCCAATGGAGAACTTTTTACCGTCCGATCATGCCCAAATTTGGATACATGATATAATGGAGAACCTAATTTCATACCCAGTTGGTTTCAAGACAATCCAACGGTTAGATCGCAAGATACATCCAATTGACTGAAGACATGTTCTGCAGTCTCGCAAAAGAAAAAAGAGAAGAATTGAAGTTTCAACCTCATAGGCCAACCACCGCTGGTCCAAGCCTCCTGGCCATGGCGAATCCACTCATGGCTGCGGGTCTAGGCTCTCCAGCCGTGGTGAAACACCTTTTGGCCGCGGGTCCAAACCACGCACACGCGGTGAACCAGTTTCGGCCCAAAAACAGCTCTTCGAAGCCCATCTTCAAGCCCACTTTGTTTTCTCTTCAATGAAACCCTAAGGATGACCAAAGCAAGAGTTGAAGACCTATAAATACTTATTTTACAGACACAATTTTGTAGCCCCCCTTTTGTGTCACTTTTAGATTACTTTTTGCACCAAACTTTTGTTATTCGTTCTTTGTTTAGGGAGATAGGGATTTCCCTTGAACCCTTTTGTTTAATTTCTTATCTATTGATTATGCAATTCAAAAACTTGATTTTTTCTTATATGGTCGTGACTGAGTAGTTTTCCTGTTGGGTAAAGGGTTCTCAAAGGGCTCTCATGGATCGATTTCTCATTAGGTTTTAGTGTAGGGTATCGATTATGAATCTTCGTTCTATCCTTATTCTTAATGCATGTTTTTATTGATTAGCTACATTGCAACTGATCTTAAATATTTTTAGAACTACGAAAGTATTGGATCCGTACTGGTCCGCTTGTTTCTCTTTAGCTTATGCGATTTTTGGAGAGCCCGACTTTTCTGACCACGCATCATGCGGTGTAGTTCTAAACTCAGTGTCGCAGAAACAGAGAAGACCTTATAAGTTTTATAACTTCCTATTGCAAAACCAAGATTTATTGCCGATGATTTGCAACCATTGGTTCTCCTGCAATGTGGTGGGATCGGTTATGTTCACGGTTTCCTAGAAGCTAAAACTGTTGAAGAATATTATTAGAGGGTTTAGTGAAGATAACTTCTCGGACATGGAAAAGAGAGTAGCTGAGGCTCATGAGGTGATGTTTCAATGCCACAGTCAGACCTTAGAAAATCCTTCCCATGTTCATGCCGAAATAGAATTGGAAGCTCGAAGAAAATGGAAAATTTTGAGCATAGCTGAAGAGGTTTTTTCTGCCAAAGATTGAGAGTAACTTGGCTGCAATTGGGGGATAGCAACACAGTTTACTATCACAGAATGGTTGACACTAGAAAGTCCATCAATCATACCCATTTTTTCATTGATGCTCTTGGATCCAGGATTAGTTAGGTGGTGAAGTAAGTCCACAAATGTTCATCCAAGAAGATATAAATATGATTCTCTCGTATATATGTTCAGAGGATCAAAAGGCCGGCTTGGAAAGGATTTTTCTAAATAAGAGATTAAAGCCGGTTTGATATATCATGGTTTTTACTCGTTTTTAACCATGATATAGGTCTTATTTATAGAGTCTTTCCAGTATTTTGGAGTCTTTTCGAGTCTTTACAGGTTTAGGTACGTTTGGAGCTTAATTGGAGATATTGAAAGATTCTGGAGCATTTTGGAGCTAAGGGTCGATTTGAGGTCTTGGTGTCGACCGACACCAATTTGAAGAGTCGACACAGAAGCAGTGTATCGATCGATACCACTTATGGTATCAGTTGATACTGATCGCATGAAGAGAAGGATCACGACTTTTTACAAGTCTGCAGATTTTACACTTTGGTCCAGAAGACTTTAATAATTACAAGAAGCCCCAAAACGTGTTTTAGCATTGTATTTAGGGTTTTCAGCCACTTGTTTTGGCTACGCTTTATTCTACTTTGGTTTTGATTGAGAGAGCTTTTGAGGGAGACAAGTCTGAAACTCTGTTCGTCCGAGAGAAGATTTCGAACCCTTGTTTTCTTTCTCTTTTATTATTAATTTCAGAGATTTATTCAATCATGTTGTTTGTTTCAATCTTCATGTCTGAGTAGATCTCCTGTTAGGTTTAGGGTTCTCAATAAAGGATTTCTTTGAATGTTAGGTTAATTAATTGGTTAGGGTTCATAATCTGAATTAGTTCTTCACCAAAGGTTGTTCTTAAAGCTAATTTTAGATTGATCACCTGGAACTTAGATCTTAGGTTAATCAATTAGGCACGATAGTGCAATTTATAATTTGATAAAACCTAAGGTGAGCAAAATAACTATATGCAAAGAGATTTGGTTTAGTTGTTTTGTGAACAAATCAAACTTGAACTTAATGCTGGTTTAGACTTTAGAATTTGCAAAGAAATTTGGAATTCTGAGTTTTAGATTTAGATAATTCTCGCAACGACAGTTGGTTAATTATAGCTTAGTGATTTGAGTTCAAGAACCGCGCTTAATCTGAACCCTGACTAATTGGTTTACATGCACTCTCTGATTCCCTGAGAAATACCCTGAACCTATCTTCTTCCATTGAATTTACAACTCTTAATTACTTTATTGTTTCTTGTTTTATTGATTTACTTAGCTTAATTCGAACCTATTTAATCTATTGTGTGATTCTTGAGTCTCTGTGGATTCGACCCCTAAATACTACAATCGACAAAGCTGTTAGTACTTTAGGGTATTACATTTATTACATTTGAGCTTATCAGTCCACAAATGTTCATCCAAGAAGATATAAATATGATTCTCTCGTATATATGTTTGGAGGATCAAAAAGCCGGCTTGGAAAGGATTTTTCTAAATAAGAGATTAAAGACGCTTTCTTTTCCCTTCCAAAAAAACAAGACCAATGGGCCAGATGGATACTCGACAGTATTTTTTACGGGATGATGGAGTATTATTGGGGCTGAAGTTACTGAGGCAGTCACAAGTTTTTTCTTGTCAGGGAAAATGCTGAAGCAGTGGAATGCTACAACACTTGTCCTTATTCGTAAGATCACCAATGTTTCAACTACATTTGATATTAGGCTAATTTCTTGCTTAAACACGGTCTACAAAGTCGTTGAAAAACTGCTGGCAGGCAAACTTCAAAAGGTTCTATCTGAGGTAATCTCTTCTTCCCAATATGCTTTTATGCTTGGAAGATTAGTAGGAGAGAATGTGTTGTTAGCCACAGAAATTGGACTTAAGGAAATCATTTGATTAAGTGAGAAGAGATTTCATCATTTCCACGCTGAGAGCTTTGGATATTCCTGAAAAGTTTGTGTAATGGATACAAATGTATTTCCACCCCATCTTTCACCGTGGCAGTAAATGGGGCTTGTGGTGGTTTTTTCAAAAGCACAAAAAGTCTAAGGCAAGGAGATCCGATGTCTCCATACATGTTTGTTTTAGCTATCGAGGTCTTCTCGCGGCTTTTGCAATCAAGGTTTGAGGCAGACTACATCCGTTATCACATGAAAACCTCTGAATTAAACATTTTGCACCTCATGTTTGCTGATGATGCTATGATATTTTTTTATGGAGGAAGCTCATCTTTGCATGGAATAAATGAGACTCTTGATGACTTCGCTAGTTGGTCGTGTCTTCATATGAACATAAGTAAGACTCAGCTCTTCCACGCATGACTAAACCATATTGAATCTAATGCTTTAGCTAGCTATGTTTTCACGAATGGTTCTCTCCCCATATGGTATTTGGGACTGCTTCTCATGTACGAGAAGCTAAAAATTTCAGAGTACGGCCATCTCTTGAACAAGATTGCTTGCATATTCAGATATTGGGTTGTGAAAACTCTCTTCTTTGCAGGCAGGACACAACTAATAGCCTAAGTCATAGAGAGAACAATTAATTTTTGAATCTCCACGTTTGTGCTCCCGAAAGGTTGTATAAAAAAGATACAAGCCTTATACGCTAGATTCATGTGGTCCAAAAATATTGATAATGGAAAAGGAGCTAAAGTGGCATGGACTCTGGTTTGCTTACCTCAGGAGGAAGGCGGGTTGGGCCTTTGAAAATTCGCAGCCTGGAACATAACTCTTTGCCTCAGGTTTATATGGTTATTGTGGCATAAGCATCATCATCTGGATTCCACTAACTTTTGGACAGCAGAGGAGGCAGCTCGTGACTCTTGGTCTTGGAGATCTTTCTTACATCTTAGGCCCCTGGCCGAAAGGTTTATGAGAAGTGTGATGGGAAATGGAAGAAAACAAGCTTCTGGGTCGATGTGTGGACTCCTCTTGGTCCTCTAATCAAGCTTCTAGGAGAGGTTAGCCCAAGAAGTTTAAGGATTCACATTAATGCAACTGTTGATGGTGCTTATTCTTTGGTAGGATGGCAACTTGCCTCACCTCGATCAGATGCAGCGATGATGCTTTATACCTTTCTGACCACGGTTCAGCTCCGGAGCTTATCTTCTGAGGATGACCAACATCGTTTTTTTGTTGAGGGAGTGGTATGTAACGGATTCTCCTCACCTAAGACGTGGGAGGTGGTTAGGCCGCACAATGAGAATATGCCTTGGACAAAATCTTTGTGGTTTAAGGGAGCGGTTCCTAAGCATGCTTTCAGCATGTGGATCACTCACCTAAACCGATTACCAACAAGAGCAAGATTAGCTTCATGGGGGCTGGATATCATGACTGATTGATGTTTTTGTACTAGAGAAGTGGAAACAAGAGATCATCTCATGCTCACTTGTGACTATAGCAATGAAGTTTGGAGGATGGTCCTGTTTCGACTGGGTCGTACGGAACATATGTTCTAGGCAGAACTTCTGTTTTGGACAAGTTTTCACTCGCATGCAACCCCTTATACTCTAAGGAAGCTGGTCGTTCAAGCTACTGTGTTCCACCTCTGAAAGCAGAGGAACAATGTTCTTCACAACCTCCTATTGATCTCTCCTCTCATCATCTTCAAAGGTATTGATCGAGAGATTCGCAACACCATTACCGCAAGAAAGAATAGACGGCGCTTTGAAAACTTAATGCAACTGTCGTTATAATGATCTGATCACTTTTTAATCTTTCCCAAATATTTGATTCCTTGTTTTTTATCTCTTTTTTACCGAGAAATCAATGTAATAGGTTTAACTTTTGTAAATCCTAACTTTTCATTTTAATGATATTTACATTTATAGTAACAAAAAAAATTAATTCATATAAAATATGTGTTGTAAATTGGAGATATGTATATATTCACGATTAGTGTACAACCAAAGTATTTAAATATGCACAGTAATTACAGTTTAGTTGTCCCTTTCTTTTTTTGTTGACGGAAATTTTAGTTGTCTATTATCCCATATAAAATAGACCAAACAAGATAAGTGAATCTTGCTAGCTGGCAAAGTCGCTCGACTTATATATATGTAAAAGTGGAAATTCTTAATTAATATTCGAGTGCGACGTACTCACCACTCTCCTCGGTGCTAAATGGTGCTATAACATGAAACACGTTTATATATATTTATATATATAGCATATACATTTGGGTGAGAGAGAATAAGTACGAGCTAGTCATATGCTACTGCCATTTTTTTGTAGCCGGTAATAATATGTTTTAGGATTATTCTCCATGAGATCCTATTTAAAAGGGTTAAATAAAATGAGCTGTTCCACTTAAATATAGTGGACAAAAAGAAAGAGTGGATCATTTCCTACTAAAAAAATATATATACAATTCAAAAAAAAAATATATATATATATATATATATATATAAATTAAACATTTTGGATTATTCTAATTCCAGTGCACAATATTATCCTAGTTAGTAATTTATAAGTTAGTAATATTTATAGAAAGATATTGAAGGATCTAGAATTATCTAGAATATTATTAATAAATATTTTCTATTTATTATATAGATATTTACATATTTGTATCTATCTAATTTAGGAATAATCTCTACTATAAATATGTATCACTACAAAAAAACACGCGTATTTTCGACGAAATACGGAGAGAATACCGGCGAATATAATTTCCTCGGAAATCGATTGGAAAATTCCGACGGTTTGAGGATCGTCAAAATTTTCCGAGGAATTCCCGACAAAATTTGGACGCATTTATAATAGCCGGTATTCCCTCAGGAATCGGTCGGAACATTCCGACCGTTTCAAGGCCGTCGGAAATCTGTAGGTAATTTCCGAGCTATATCTGAGGGATATATAGCCATCGGAAATTGCCGACCGATTTCCGACGAATATATATCCGATAATGTATCCGTTGTATTAGCCGTTTGAAATTTAAAATGTGTCAGAAATCCCTCGGAATTGGTATTAGCAAGTCGGTTTTGAAGATGTTTCACTCCATCCTCGACAAACCGCACAAGAAATTTTCTGACGTTTCGTCAGACGAAAAAACCTTTGGTTTCGAACGTTTGCGGTAAGTTATAATTTATTTAATTTTTGTTATATATTTTAAGATTTTTTAACATCTTTAATTCTATTTTTTTTGTAGCAAAAATTTAATTGGAGGTCTACCATCACGAAAACGGTGGAGACGGAATTTTTCAGGGAGGACTCCATGCAATTCTCGCGCAACATCTACGAGTGGAAGTAGGTTTGGAGAAATGGTGGAGCGACTACATCCCGTACTGGGAAGAGTCCGAGGCCGAAGCTCTCTCTCAGACTAACTCCAAGAACCGGAAGAGTCCTGGAGAAGGGAAGGGACCCGCTGTCCACAACAACGGGGCGAAGAGCTTCAAAAAACTCGAAATCAAAATGGTAAGTATTTTGATGTTTTTTGTTATTTTCAATTATAGTTTTTAATATATTTATTAGTAACTAACGGTTTTAGTTATTTTGTAGACGGAGGAAGACGACGAAGCTCCCGATCACCTAAAAGTGATGGTGAGGACGCACACCAACAAGAAGACTGGCCAAATTCAAGATCCTGCCGTCAGGGAGATCTTCGAAAAGGTGACGAAGGCATAAGAGGAGATCATGACCCAAAGATCGCAGGACGGCATCACCGATTCCAACGATCTCACTCGGATCGAGATCAACGACATATTACTTGAGGTAAGTAAAAATTATAGATTATTATTTCAATTTAGATAATTATTTGTTAATAAAAGATCTAATGTTTTTGTATTGTTTTTGTATGAGGTACCCTTTAAAAAAGGTCGTCGACCAGGGTTAGGTAAGATTGCGACCCAACAAGCATCTTCTTCGGCCGGTTTTTTCGATGGATGAAGATATTATCCGGCAAAACGAAGAGCTCAAGGAGAAGTTCACCGCTTTGGAGGACGAACTCTCGACTCAGAAAACGAAGAGCGGTAAAATGACGGATTACTTTAAATCGAAGTTCGATGATTTTCCGTCATATTTATTTTGATTTAGTTTTTGTTGTTGTAATTTTCCAACAATAACTAAAACTTTTAATAATATTTTATAACTTTATAAGATTTCTAAATATTATTTAATTTTTATTTTCGTTTTTTATAAATTATTAAAAATGAATAATTCAATAATTAAAATAATTTAGTTTTTTTTTTAAATATTGATTTTTTCCGTCGGAAATTTTTTGAGGGATTTCCGACGGATGAAGTTTAGCCGGAGGAATGTCAGTAATTATATAGGTTTAGCCGAGGGATTTTCGAGGGTTTAGCGACGGATTTCCGACGGATTAAGTTTAGCCGTAGGAATGTCAGTAATTATATAGTTTTAGCCGAGGGATTTCTGAGGGTTTAGCGAAGGATTTCCGACGAATAAAGTTTAGCCGAGGGTTTCAGTTTTAGCCGGAGGTTTCAGTTTTAGCCGGGGGTTTCAGTTTTAGTCAGGGAAACTTAATTCGTCGGGTATGCTGACCCTCGGAAATCAGTCAGAATTATCCGGACGTACTGGTTCTCAAAAATACCCGGACGGACTAGTCCTCGGAAATCTCTCGGAATTATCCCGGACGGAATGGTCATTTTTAATCCCTCAGAATTAACCCAGGACGGACTGGTCCTCGGAAATCCATCGGGTAATTTAGCCCTCGAAAATCCGTCGGAAAATTCCGAAGAATTTCCAACGGATTTCGATTTTCGAGGAGATAGATCCGACGACTCAAATACGTCGGAAATCTGTTGGGAATGGCTGTTTCCGACGGATTTGGCCGTCCGGAATGGGTAGTTTTCTTGTAGTGTATGTATCCTCATTATAATTATGAAAGCAATATACAATTCTTCCCAAACACTAAGGGGGGTTTATTGGTTCATGGATTTTAATGAATTTGGAAATCCAAACCAAATCCAGTGTTATTCAATCATTGATTTTCAAATCATTATTAAAATATTGTGTTATTGGTTTTATGATTTTCAAATTTCTATTAAAATCATGTGTTATTCAATATTAGGATTTGAGAATGGATTTGATTTCACATTGGATTTTCATGAATTTGGTAGTATTTTTTAATGTAAAGTACAAAGGTTGAAATCCTTACCCAAGCCTTGTTATTTCAAATGATTTGAAAAAAAAAAATTATTGTGAACACTTTCTCGTGAGTATATGAGATCTCCTTCCAAAACATTCTAGTTTTTTCATTACACATCATCACATCTCACATTTTTCCATTTTACGTTAAAAAATGAAAATTCAATATTCCATTTTTCTATTTAATCATACTTTCTTGATAACACTTTCTCATGAGTTGATAAATTGTAAATTTTTCATTTTTTCCTTGAGCAAAAATTTGTAGTGAAATCTTCTTTCTATTTTTTAAAAAGTTGTTAATCTCTATATAAAACATCTATAACTATTTTATAACACAAATTCTAAAACCGAATATCAATGGGCGATTCACAACAAAATCGAGGAAAATTTTCATACAATCAATGGAGTCCACAAGAAAACAAAACTTTGATAAGTTTACTTTTAGACGGTTTTGCTTTGGGTTGGCGTGATTCGAATAATATATTCAGTAAGTTTACAGTGGAAAGAAAAATACTACCTATTCTTAACCAAACACATGGATGTACCAAAACATATTGATATATCATGGTTTTTATCCCTTTTAAACCATGATATAAGTCCGTTTTATAGAGTCTTTCTACTATTTAGTAGTGTTTTAGAGTCTTTTACAGGTTTTAGCACGTTTGGAGCATAATTGGAGATATTGGAGCTTTCTAGAGCATTTTGGAGCAAAGCAGAAGTCCGTGTAGCTGAGTACCCGATTTGAAGCCTCAGTATCGATCGATACTGACTAGTATCGGTCGATACTCACTGCAGCAAGACACGAGTCGCGACTTTTATGAAGAATTGAGGAATTGCAAAATTGCCCAGAATACTTTATTATTTACAATTTAGCCCAAAATGTGTTTTAGCATTATAATTAGGTTTTTCAGTCACTTTGGGTGGCTACGCTTTCATTATGCTTTATTTTACTTTGGTTTTGTGAGAGAGCTTTTGAAGGGAAACAAGTCTGAAACTCTGTTCGTCCGAAATAAGATTTTGAACCCTCCTGTTACTCTTTCTTATTATTTTATTTGAGTATTTATTCAGTCATGTTTATTGCTTCAATTTCCATGTCTGAGTAGATCTCCTGTTAGGTTTAGGGTTTTCTCATAGGGATTTCTCTGATTGCTGGTAATTGATTAGTTAGGATTCACCATCTGAATTAGTTCTTCACCATAGGTTGTTCTCAAAGATAATTCTAGATTGATCACCTAGAACTTAGATCTTAGGTTAATCGATTAGGCACGACAATGCAATTGAGTAATCTGACAGAACCTAGGGTGATCAAATTGATTATTCGCAAAGAGATTTGGTTTAATTGATTTGTGAACATATCAAACATGAACTTTAAAGCTGATTTACTCTTAGGAATTCGCAAAGAGATTTGGGATTCTGAAGTTTAGATTTAGATAATTCTCGCAACGACAGTTGGTTAATTATACTTTAGTGATTTGAGTTCAAGAACCGCGCTAAATCTGAATCCTGACTGATTGATTATCTGCATTCATTGATTTCCTGAGAAATACCCTAGGCCTATCTTTCTCCCATCGAGTTTACAACTCTTTTACTGTTTATTGCTTTTTGTTTCATCTGAATTGCTTAGCTTGATTCGATACTATTCGGTCTATTGTGTGATTTTTCTAAGTTCTTGTGTTCGACCCCTGATATACTGCAGCAACTGCTTTAGTACTTTTTAGGGTATTAATTTGAGCATATCACATATCAACACTATCAAAATAGAATGAAAATTTTGAAAGCAAAATATCTAAGTGGTGTTGAACTTCTTCGCAACATCTCTGGATTTGGATGGGATCCGATCACAAAATGGTTTACGGCTTCAGATGATGTGTGGAGTGACTACCTAAAGGTAAATTTACGTTCTTAAATATTTACATACATTAGTGTTTTGATAGGATGATAAAAAAATGATTACATAAGTTAGGTGTGTTTATTAGTTGTGATGATAGTAACAAGTTACGTGGAAGCTTTTTGTTAGGCAACGTATAGTTTATTCTTTGGTGGGAGTATTACCTCAATTCTTCGATATTATCATCAAGAATAATAGTTAGAACTTCTATAGGGGAACTCAATCCTTTTTCCCTTTCATATGCAAGATTTTGTTTTTATTTTTTTCTGGATTCAGGCGCATCCGAGTTACAAAAAGTTTCGTGATGAAACGTTTGAAGAATTCGACGATCTCAAAATAATATTAGAAAATAATATCGCAACCGGTGAGAATGAAATTGGATTAGGTGAATGTACTAATGCTCAAACTAGTTGAATGTCACAAAAGGAACAAACAAACTATGTTGAAGATTTTTAAATCCACTTTATTTGATTTTCAAATCCACTTATTTGACTTTCAAATCCACTTTATTAAATTTAAAAATCTTTGAATTTCCAAATCCTACCAAAATTTCTAAATTCATTAAAATTCATGAACCAATAAACCTCTTAAATATGTTAATCTCTCATCAATATATGGTATCAGAGCATGTTTGCTCCGGAGTTTTGATCTAACGATCAAATTTTTTTTTTCTTTTTATGTTCAGTGTTTCCAAAATTCAAGTTCATCATGAACCTCTGAATCCAAGCCATCAAACTTCCTATTCAAGCCTAAGTGTCTCTGAATCTAAGTTATTGAGCTTCTACTTATTCAAGTCTATCATATACCTCTGAATATAAGCTCAATGCTTCCATAATTCAAGCCTAAGTGACTCTGAATCTAAGCCATCAAATTTCTACTTATTCAAGTCTACCATAAATCTCTGAATAATTTTTGTTTTCCTTCTTCACGCATTGCTTTCTCTACAGCATTTTCTGTATTACACATGATGATTTCTGTGTCACACACAATCTGACACATTTATCTCTCTACTTCGTCTTCTTTTCTTTGATCTCCTTTTTTATACCTTCTTCTTTGTAAATTTAATTTTCTTTTATTCTACTTCGTCTTCTTTTCTTTGATCTCCTTGTTTTATACCTTCTTCTTTGTGTTTTTAATTTTGAAAACAAAAATTCCTCTTCTTAATGTCCATGACACCATGTGAAATCTTTGACCTTAAGTGCATATCCGCTTCCTCCTCCACGTACGTGTTTGTATGACGTTGCCATCAGATCTCTAGAAGTCGATGCCATCACATCGTCCGTTCCACCGCTTCCTCAGCTTCTACATCAGATTCTATTGTCAATCTCAAATCGTTCATCCCGCCATGTTTCCATTACCGCATTGAGTTTGAGAGAACGTATAGAAGAAAATTGAAAGATCTAGAATTATCTAAAATATTATTAGTAAATATTATATATTTTTATATAGATATTTATATATTTGTATCTATCTAGTTTAAGAATAATCTCTAGTATAAATATGTATGTACCCTAATCATTATCATTAGGAGAGCAATATACAATATTTCTTGAACACTAATGTGTTCTTCTCCCTTTAATCTCTATATATAGAAGGATCTAGAATTATCTACAATATTATTAGTAAATATTCTATATTTATTACACTACAAGAAAAGTTGCACATTCCGAAGGAGATACCGAGAAAATAAAATATTTTTTGAGGAGATTTCCGAGGAAAATCATTTGTCGATATATGGTCGGAAAATTTGTCGGTAAATTATCAGAAATTAACGACGAAAAAGTATTCTCAGAAATCCTCGAACATTTCCTACTAATTTAGGACTAATGTAAAAACAAAAAATTAAAAAATTGTCGGAAATTCCTCTGAATTTTTTGATAAATTTCCGATGAATTAAAAAAAATAATAAAAATATATCTATTATGATCATACAAGTTGATGATATATACATCTAAGGGTGTCCACATATGATTTTAAACAATCAATTTTATTGGTTCACATCAACATTAAAAATTAAGAAAGTTTCCAAATTCTTTTATTATTGTTAATGAAAAGTATTAAAAATAAGAAAATTATGTATAAAATTTCTATTAACAACAAAAAACCAACATGATATTAAAATAGGAAATTTTTTTAATTTAAAATAGTGGCCTCAATTATATAAATAACTAAGAATATATATAATAGTAAAATCTCTTTACATGTGTGTATACGCACATATTTAGAGAACACTTTGTTTATTATAATGAAATAATTTTACAACCATTTTTATTACAAAATGATTTGTTATCTATAAAAAAATATATATGATATTTTACTTATAAAAGTTAAAATTACTTGATTCTAAGGCTTTTCACATATGATTTTAATTATTAACCAATAATTATTTTTGTCACATGTCTATAAAAAAATTTCACATGATTGCATGGAATAGATTGTGCGGAAAGGATCAAAGAAATTATATTTTTTTATTCGGTTTGGGATTGTCATAGATCAATGTTTGAGTTCTTTGTTTTGAGTTGTTCTATTTGTTATTCATTTTTCTAAATTTTTATGTAAGTTGTATTGGCTTTGCCTACTTAATTGCCTTCTTGATCAAAGCAATGCTCTGATTGAATATAAAAAGAATAAAGAACGACATGAGAAAGAATTCACCTATGAAATAAGAAAGACGACTACAATGAAGAAAAAATGACCATGTGTAAACCAATTTCTCATATATAAAATAGAGTTTGTTATTTCAATATTATTTGCAATGACTCCTAAGTACGAGAATTAAATCCTCATAACCAATATGTCACAAGACAAAAGTTCAGCTTATATCTCTTCAAGGTAAAACTTAAAAAACAAATATTTACTTTGTCGTTTTTTTGTTATTATAAATTTGTTTCAAAGTTCATTCTATATTCATATATTGTCTTGGTTTCAAAATTATGTTATATGCATCTAAGAGTGTCCACATATGATTTTAAACAATCAATTTTATTAGTGCACATCAACATTCAAAATTAAGAAAGTTTCCCAATTCTAATATTATTGTTAATGAAAAATATTAAAGATAAGAAAATTATGTATAAAATTTCTATTAACAACAAAAAAACCAACATGAGATTAAAGTAGGAAAATTTCTTAATTTAAAATAGTAGTCTCAATTATTATATAAATAATTAAGAATAAATATAATAGTAAAATCTATTTATATGTGTGTATGCACACACATTTAGAGAACACTTTGTTTATTATAATGAAATAACTTTACTACCATTTTGTTACAAAATGATTTATTATCTATAAAAATATATGATAGGTTACTTCTAAAAGTTAAAATTACTTGATTCTAAAGCTTTTCACATATGATTTTAATTAACCAATAATTCTAATATACATTAGCATCTAAATTTGTTTCACATGTCCATAAAAACTTTCCACACGATCGCATAGAATAGATTTTGCGGAAATGATCAAAGAAATTATATTTTTATATTCGGTTCGGGATTGTCATAGATCAATGTAGGAGTTCTTTGTTTTGAGTTATATTTGTTATTCATTTTCTGAATTTTTACGTAAGTTGTATTGGTTTTGCCTATTTAATTATCTTTTTGATCAAATTTATGCTCTAATAGAATTAAAAATAAAGAACGACATGAGAATGAAGTCACTTATGGATTAAGAAAGACGACTACAATGAAGGAAAAATGACCATATGTAAATAAATTTTCTCAGATATAAAATAATGTTTGTTACTTCAATATTCTTTGCAATGACTCATAAGTATGAGAATTAAATTCTCATAACCAATATGTCACAAGACAAAATTCCGGTTTCTATATCTTCAAGGTAAAACTTACAAAATGTATATTTATTTTGTCGATTTTTTGTTATTATAAATTTGTTTCACAGTTCATTCCATATTAATATATTGTCTTGGTTTCAAAATTAACATTTTTATACATTTTTATAGATACGAGACCAAGAGTTGTGCTTATTATTTTGCTTTTTGATTTGTATATTAAATTGAAAATTTGTATTGATTAAAGTAGCTAAAGGATGAGAATAATTTTTGAATTTTTTTGTTTTTTATTGTTTTCATAGAAAATAGATATAACGAAAATGAAACTGAATATAATAAAGAAATTTATTCACTCTGATTGGAAAAAGTGAGGTATAATCATTGAAAAATCATTTAAAAGTTACTACAACCAATATACTACTAGACAAAAGTCCAGTATTTACCTCTTCAATATAAAAATAACAAAACAATATTTTCATTCGCCGATCTTTTGTGATTTTAATTTAGTTTCAAAATTCATTTCATATTCATCTATTATCTTGGTTTTAAAATTAAAGTTGTCATTAATATGAAAGTGATAGTTGAGTTTATTAGTTTGTTTTTTAATTTTAGACTAAATCAGAAATTTGTACTGGTAACTAGCCTCTGGTCTCGTCGGAGGAGCTCGGTGATGGAGGTGGTGAGGCAGATCCGCTTCCCTTCACTGGAATAGCCATAACTTCCGGTACAGATCTCCGATTCAGGTGATATTGGGCTTCACGGAAAGAAGACACTCGGGGCTTCGGTTTGATAGGTAGTACGTCTCCTGGTTCGCGGCGGAATAATTTTGAAATGAGAAAATTAAAAATGATGAATAATATTATGCTGTCCTTATATTATCAATCAACAAATTTTCTTTAATTATTGAGAATTTTTGACCGATTTTTTCACGTCGGGAATCGAGTGTTTTCTTGTAATGTAACTTACAAAACAAAGTTCATTTTCAAAAATATATTTTTAAATAATATTATAGAGATAATATTGTGTTTAGCATGTTATTTTATGAATGTTTTATGTTAATCGTCTACACCATCAAATGGTTAACAAAAATGAAACAACAACACCAACAAATTAAAGAATTATACGACGAGATAGTTTTTTTTCACCCATGCTTAATTAAAAAAACTCTAGTGATAGTTTTTTTTCACCCATATATTAATTAAAATAAGACTTCCCCGTCGACAGTCAAAACCGGAGGGAAATAATGAACAAAATTAACTTCCAAAAATCTAGTTTTAAAAAAAGCGGCTAAACGTTCTGCTATAATATAAACGACGAGAAATAAAAGATATCGGAAATTAATAAAATTGTATTAAAGTAAACTAAACTCATCTAAAATATTAGAGATAACGGATCATTCTTCCAGACACTACAAATAATGAAACCAACTCTGCACAATCCATCCAAAATAACGGTTATATCTCCTAGCTAGTGAAGAGGCAATATATACTCCTTTGATATTTTCCCCTCGAAAACATTGATCCATTCTAACTCTGAGGTGCATGGGTCTGTACTTTTCTAAGAACCACCTAAGGTTTTGGATACTTCTTACCATATTTACCCATTCCCACATATGGTTGTAAGCTCTATTAATATATACAGTAAAACTTCTATAAATTAATAATATAAGGACCATGATATTTTATTAATTTATCGAGGTATTAATTTATCGAGTATTAATTTATAAAGATTATATCGTAATTATTAATTTGAATGAAGGAAAAGACAGAAAATAAATTGAATTGAGATTGAATGAAGAGAAGTCTTATTGTGGACAAGAAGTCGGTCAAGTGTAAGAAAGGCAGTAAGGAATTGAAGCTTAGTTTCAGATTGTAAAACTCCCAAAGCATCACGTGAAAGCCTTTCTTGTCTTCCTTCTCGTTTAGCTAAGACGGCCACACAACATATCAATTTTGTTTTTATCAACAAAAAGAAAACATTAAATATTGATCATAAAAACCCAAAACTGATATTTTTGAATTAATTTAGTTGGTTGAAACTTGAAACACACTCTTCTCTAAATTAAGAAATGATATCATTTTAGGACATTTGGTAGCATATGTCATTAAAACTTGACGTTTATTAGTGTAGCCAATGGATGTGTGCTTTCATCACAGTTCCCGCGTATGCACTAGACATCCGATCTTAAAATTATTATTATTTTTCTTTTTGACAGCATCTTAAAACTATTTATTGTAATGATTTTTTTGAATGTATATTATGAATTGAAACGCCTATTATTTGTACAACATTGTACAACATTAAGTTTATTTCGAAACTCACATTTCTTACAACATTAAGTCCAAATAGTTTATTATCATGTACAGTACAAATCGACCTCTGCTCTCAATTAATAAAACAAAGCTACAGCCTACAGGCCTACAAGAAAAAAATGAATATAAAATACCCTAACGTGGAAGCCCCCTCGGTTCAGTGGTCGACCAAGGGTTCATTAATGCTTCTACACCCGGAGGTAGGGAGTTCGATTCCCAGAAGATGCAAATTACATGAGAGAAATTTTCAGGCGATTTACAGTGCGGTGCAAGCATAACTACTCGTCGTGGTACAGCGTGTCAAGGGTAAAGTGCTCCATCACGAGCATGGTACAGATAGACCGTTGATCGTGGATTTTTGTAGGCCGGTAGAATTGTATTTGTTTTCGTAATTTGTGATTGATAATATTTGAGATGATTAAAAAAAAAAACCCTAATAGGATTTTAAGTCAGCACATTGTTTAAAACATAATCACAATAATCTCAAAGATTTCACATTTCCTCTTGATCTTTTTGTAAAGCGCATAATAAGATTATCAAGAAACTCAGAAAATTTGGGATATTTCAATTCAAAAAAGGAAAAGAAAACATAGAAAAAAATAACTTTATTTGGCTTATAAGGTCAAAAGCGAAAGCGAGTTATCGAAAAAAATTGTAGAACACCCACTTTCCGTAATTTTCAATACATGAATTAGACAATTCTGAATCAAAGTTGGTCCACGAAGCATTAATAGATTTGTTATCGTGTGGAAGAAAGATTTATCAATATATTATTTAATAATTACTGTTATTTCATTTGTGCATGACAGCAGGAACAAAAATTAAGTATGCGATTCGGAGCAGTACGCATCAAAACATTATTGGAATCTAGAAAGTCATGCGCGACACCAACGGTGTCCACCTATAGATATATAGATATACACACATATATAATAATATATATACACACACATATATATATATATATCGATATATTGTAATATATGTACGTACGTGTGTGTGTACGTGCTATATATAGAAGACGAACTATGAACCATCTATAGTTTCCCACTTTTCTATTAAAAAAATCAATGGTAGATACTTTTTATAACTCTTCATTTGAAAGGCTCTACGATATTTGGCTTTGCAAATTGATTGTTTACAATGCCTCTCGTGGGTTTTGGTTAGGGTTAGCCACACTTACCACTTTACTCAATCACATGAAACTTACATTGATTATCTCGCATTTTAAACAAACAAATAACAAGAATAATAATAGAATAAAAGCATATTAGTTTTCTTTAATTGGAAAAAGATGTAACTTAATCAAATATACAAGATTAGCTAGAGAATAATTCGATTTATTGATCAAGTCTAAAATCCAATGCATAAACTTTCGCATCACTAGAATATCGACTATTATGATTGCAAATCATAATTTGTTTAGTTTGAAAAAATGTGAATTTTTAGTAATATATGGGTTTATACTTGGAAAAAAATGTGAATTTTTAGTAGTATATATGATGCAAGATGGATCATGGATATTAATTTAATTAACTCTCAAAGATTACTTGTGGCCTGGTAGAGAGAAAGATGGGGGGGGGGGAGGATGATGATGTAAGAATGTGAAATCAATAGATCTATGAAAGGGACTAACAATGATAGAGAAAAGGAAAAGTGTTAACAAACATCTTAAAGCTCCTATGGGTTGAGGACAATATGACTGAGATCTCTCAATGTGGGGTCTTCTTTTAAGATAGAGACACTTATAATTGGATCCATCACTTCCAGTACTCTCTCTCTCTCTCTCTCTCTCTCTTCTTTTTGATTTGATTCTTTCTTTTAGTTTCTTTTTCATTTCACTTCTTTTCATTCGACCATTTGCACCAATGTGCTTGAAACCCAAATTAGAAAATAAGAGAAATATTTTGTCTAACATACCATTTTATATATCTTTTTTCTTTTAAAAAAAGACATTTTAGGAAATTTAAGAAATGAACTAAATTAGTTAACAAGGGTTCTTAAAAAAATTCTGAATTTTAGTGTTATGTTTTTCATAAGAGTGTTTTTCAAAACCAAAACTAAAAATATGGTATATATAAGGAACCCCTAAATTTATTTTTCATGAAATGAAATGATTTTTTCTTCTGATTTAAAAAAGCATACGAAAAATAAAACTATTAGTGTTCAAGATATTGACGCTTCAACAATATTAAACTATTAGTTATAGACGTGATGTTGCCATTTTGTGGTTGATATTACTATTTTAATAAGAAAATAAATTGAATGGTAATGAAGAAAATATTCGAAAAGAATGTATAAAATATGAGTGAAACATTAGTTGTGGTATAGGTAGCCATAATAGTACTAAGGTGGCTAATGCTTTGTCCTCCTCAAAGGGCCAAATAAAGCTTAGTGATATATACTTTGGTAAGCATTTCTTCTCCCTAACAACCAACCAAGGACTTTGGGCTAAAGATACCCTCTCATAGTTTTCAACTCTTTATTAAATTAATATTTTTAAACTAAAAATCATAATGTCATTTCAAATGTCAAAACAATGGCACTCCATTTACTTTGCTAAGCAAATAATATTTATTAATTTTCAATTTTCTTTACAGAAAGGATGGCACATGGGAGACATGGTCACAGTGTAAACAATATCCTCTTCTATTCTATCTTCTCATCAAACCCATCTCCATCCAAAATATGCTTAAATTCCATGGAATATGCATATTAACCAAAAACAATTATAATGATCCATTCTTCTCTAGCTTAGCAGTATGTGGAAAAAAACCTGATAAGATTTAAGAAAACCAATTTGTTAGCAAACAAGATATGTTTTTAGATATACAAAAATTGAGGTAATAGGGATAACAAATTCAAATTTAGATGGAACATTTTGCTGTTCAACCTAAATTTTTCTCTCGGGCACATTCTCCAAGGTAGCCGCTTCTTCAAAGTTTCGACCATATCTCTTCTCCTCTGCCAGACGTCTTCCCCCTACCGTGTGTCGTCTTCTACCGCTCCCTGTCGTTCGTTGTGTGTCGATCCTTTCTCTGGCCTCCGACCGTGAGATAGGGGCCGGCGAATTCTGCTGCCGTCGTTTTGCGTTGTTTTCAGTTTTAAAAATGTTCTCCGCCGTCTCTCTGCCTAGCGGTGTTAACCGCAGTCCCTCGCCATCTCCGTTACGGATCGCAGTTTCTCTTCCTTGTTGGTACTCTTCTCAGCCGCCGTTCTCTTTGATGGGCACCTCTCAGCCGGCGAGACTAAGTTTTGGCGAATTCTCCTTGGTGGCCGTTGCAGAGCTTTCCTGCTCCTCTCTCCTCGTCCGATCTCTAGTCGTCGTCACTTCCTCCATCTCCCTTCATCTTCCGCTTTGCTGTTCGGGTCTTTTGGAGTCACGTTGCTTGGCTCGCCTCTGTCCGACAACCTCCATGACCGCCTCCTTCAGAGATTTATGCTCCTTTCCCGTTGTTTACATCTCCCCTCCTCTCCCGGTCCTCTAGGTTTGCATCTGCCCACTCTCCGTTTCTTCTTTGTTTGGAAGATATTGGTTGCTTGTTGAGTGGATGCATCTGGTTTTGTGGTACCCGGTGGTAGCTAGTTTTGTCCCGATGGTTTCCATCGGTTATACATGTGTTCCCTCTAGTGGAAACCATATTGCTTTGGTTGAATGGAAGGAATGTCTTATGAGTAAATCCAAGGCAAAGTTGCTTGTGGTGTCCATATCCTTCCTTTAAACCCTCACAGTTGTTAAACCTCAATCTGAGGGTCATCTGAGTAAATCCAAGGTTTCTTTGCCTTTGGTGTCAATCTGTGCAGTTTTTTCTCAAACTGCATCTGAAGAAATAAGGACTTTCTCGGTAGAATCTGAATCCTTACAATTGGTTAGAGCCATCATCTCAGGCTTTTGTGTTCTTGAACTTTTTGGTATCCTTGAGGACATCACAATCCTCACCAGAAGTTTAGTTTCCACTACTCTCAAGTTTATCCTATCGACGTATTCGAACCTAGTCTTGGATTCACTGTCTTCTGATCACACTATATCTGTTTCAAGCTTTATTGTTTTTAATTTGTATTATCATTATCAAAGAGGATGGATAATTCTTTTAGTTATATTATGGAAGCTTAAGTAATGAGAAGAATTTGTTTGACAAAAAAAAAAAAAACCAAAAACAATTATAATACTTCAAAAAATTATAGCATAACACAAGATGTTTATAGAATTTGTTAATAACAACTAGTTTAATTTAGTTGTTAATGCAGTAATCTCGCACCAAAAGAAAAAATATGGTTTAAATCACGATGGATTCCACCGTAATTTTTTATAGTTTAATTTCTAATAAAATTAAAAATTAGAAATGTGTTTACTTTTACTTGCCGTAGCATTATATTTTACATATGTAAATTGTTTTTTTTCCTTTTTTTGTCATGTGAATCAAGTGAGTCAATTCCTATCATCAACTAACAAAATGAAAATCATCAATAGACCATAATCACATTATTAAGTGATAATGATGTTAATGCACATAATTTTTTTTGCGTAAAAATCATGTACTTTATTGATTTTTGTTACTGTTGTCATTGAGTTACTACCCGTATTCAAACCTATATAATGTATGTACTTTATTAAAAAAAATTAGTGTTGTCGTTGAGTTACTACCCGCATTCAAACCGACATAATGTATGTCGTTAAAAAAGAAGAAAGAATCTTGCGATACTGTATACAATATATAGAGCTATTTTCTTCGAAGATAATTTGAGCTACAAGTTACGTATTATGCTCAAATTTTTGTGGCTAGTTATGGTTCAGAGTGAACGAAATATATTTGTCTTAATGCAAGAATTTTGGACCACTTCTGTATTTTGGAGTTTTGTTATTCATAACAAGCTGTTCTCTTTCTTAACTTATGTATAAATATTTAATTTATTGCCAGAATACTAATTTGGTAAAGTATTGTTCGTATCTTACAAAATCATAAAATACAACTATTTTTTCCACATTTTACCCTCTGCAAGTGTATCAGTTTTATCAGTCTTCTGTCTCTCAATGCTAGTTTTGTTTTTCTAAGAGGTGAATATTCAAAGATTTAGCTATATGCAGTTATGTATTACTCAAAGATTAAACAGCAAAAATGAAATTTTGATACAAAATTTCATTAATATATTCTTTTCCCCCTTGCATATATCATACTAGGTTGTGATCCGCGCTACGCGCGGGCGTTGTAAACGATTTTTCTAAACAGTTTTTATTGTCTATTATTTTATTATTTGAATTTCGTAGTTAATTGAATTGTCTCTATCAGTTTAAAATATGTGTATTTTTTATTTTTTGATTTATTTTCTTAATTTCTTAAATTTATGATTTTATATGTATTTGTTTAGTGGATAGTACACATTTTTACTTATTTTTTTACTTTGTTGGTCAATTTCATGCAATTAGTTGGTTTTTTTTAGGGAAGATTTTAATAATTTAAAGTTTTCTTTGCATATTTTTTGTTTTTTCTTTTGTTTCATCTAAAACATATTTGTTGGAGCCCTTGTATAATACGTTTCCCTTTAATATTAAGGAATGAACGAATTTGGGCTACTTTGAAAATTTTAGTTTTAAGATAATTTTCTGTTTTTTTTAATATGTTGGATGTATAGATACTATGTGCGGGCGTGGTTCATATTTTTGTTTTAATTTTGTTTTGATTGTGTAATACTCCCTCTGTTTTTTTATATAAGGGGTTTTTCCTAAAAGCACGGGAATTAATAAAAAAAAATTTGTTTGAAACATTAATTAACAACATTTAATTATCCAATTAAAATCAATTTAAACATTAAATGTTGTTGTTAAAATATAAAAATTGATTAATTAAAACATTAAACACTAACATAACTTTTTTTTAGTTAACATGTGAGTTATCATAGTTTTTTGACTCTTCAACTATGTATGCAAGAAATCATGAAAGTTGGAGGAGCGAACAAGTACAAGATACCACATATGAAGAAGCTTACATTGGAGAAAAATGATCTTCTTCCGGTGCAAATAAGTTGTGATGCTGCGTTAATCGAAAATGTGAAAAACATTCTACGATCCGGAGTAGTATTTTATTTTCTTGGTTTTGGAGTTAATGGAACTGTTTATAACAGTTAAATATTGGGTGGTTCCTTATTTTATTTTATTTTCTATTTTTATATTATTTTTAATCGTGTTTTTTTTTAACATCATTCTTTTTAATCGTGTTTCATGTTGGATTCTAATTAGGCATGTCAAGCGGATCAAGCTTGCCCCGCTAGATCCGCTCTGCGCGGGTTAAATTTTGTTGTTCGACCCGAACCCGCTCCGCTTGAATTCGCGGGTACCCGCGGTTAACCCG
Organism: Eutrema yunnanense; assembly: GCA_002933935.1. Classification (NCBI taxonomy): domain Eukaryota; kingdom Viridiplantae; phylum Streptophyta; class Magnoliopsida; order Brassicales; family Brassicaceae; genus Eutrema; species Eutrema yunnanense. Next base: position 448,868 of record PKML01037409.1, read on the forward strand.
CAAATATTCTCGATCCGCACCTTACCCACACCTGACCGGCGGTGGCTTAAACGGGGTGAGACCCGCAGATAATGACTCAAATTGACAGCACCGATTTATGTATATTTTTGAATTTTTGTTTTATGTTTGAGTTTTTTTTGATCTTTTATTTTATGTGTGTGTGTGTTTTTTTTTTTAATGTTTATTGCTTANGGGATGCGATGTGAGGTTAAAGATGCTCGTTGGGCTTATGCCCATTTGTTTTTGGACCATTTATCCCATTGTAAATGACTTTTTTTTTTTTTTTTTGGTTCAACTCGCATTGTAAATGACTAAATTCCAATGTTTCTATTTTATATTTTAAAGAATTATTAACCGAAGAGAAATTAATGAAAAACAAAAAATTTCACGTAGATCGTTTGTAATTTTTAATGATTTATCGAAATAATTTTTCTTTTTCATTCTTTCTAATTTAAATAAGGATACTAATATTTAACAAGAGAATACTCGGTTTACCGAAACCCACAATCATTGAGGAGACATATTTTCAAAATTAACCTTTATCCTTTCAAAATCCGAAGAAGCATTTTATATAAGAATAAACAAGACTGAGAGAAATATAAAATATTAAGATTCGATCATCACACTGTAATGAATGATGATTAGAGACAAGTACTCCGTGTTATTTGCTTGTGGGATAAAAAAAGAAGTAAACATTTCCACTTTTCACAAATTCNGTTAATTTGTCTGTATTTGTGTTATTTGCTTGTGGGATAAAAAAAGAAGTAAACATTTCCACTTTTCACAAATTCCTCTAGATAGATTGAAAATGTAGGTCATTCCTCCAGTATAGACACTATTTTCACCAGATAGAAACTGTTGCAAAAGCTATTGTGTGATTATACAATACATTGTCTATGTAAGCGCTTCCAAATTAAGGTGTAAAGGAAAAAACTTCGTTGTAAATTTTTAGCCCTCCATTAGTAATCATTCTACTTTTTTCTGGAAGCAATACCATCAATCCTGAGAAAATATCGGTCTCATTCAAAAAACCATCATAAAATTGTATTCTTTAAGAACTGTATATGCACCTTTTGATGCATTCGGTTCAACAAAAATTGTGAGTTTTCACTTCCTCAACTACAAGATTTCTCAAGAAATCCTCTTTCGCGATTTGAACCTACGACACTGGATTTTGGAGATCCACTGCCAGATAAAAAGGGTTTGGGGTATAGTTTTCCTTGCGTGCGTTAGAAAGGTCAACCCCTCCCCTACGACACCAAAGCATCAAATGACATGGTTCTTGTTAAAGAAAATAAGTCTCCATAACCGCAGTAAAGAAAAGAAGTTAGTCATAAAATCTCTTTTTTGGAGCAAAGTTAGTCATACACTGGCCATTATCATTCGCTTTGCTCCTACTATTTCATTAGACTGTGCTTATTTGAAATTTTGTGCTTTGCTAATCTTGGTCTTTGATTCAACTAATCAATTCTCATGAAATTGTTTTGAAAGGGCTGATTGCATTAACGGAGGCTAAGATGAAGAAACTCAGCACTTTATATTGAGGTTAGTTAATGGAAGTTCCTATGTTTATAGTTTTGGCTGGGCTACTCTTTTTTATTTCATCTTTTTTACTCTCTTTTTCTATTGCCTTTTATAGACAAGCAAAAAGGACAAAAATATGAATTAGCTCAATATACATGGATAACTTAAAAATTAAGTTTATAGCAATGATAATATAAAAATTAGGTAACTAGCAAAGAGAAATAAAATTTAAACCATAAATATCCTCCTCATTTAAGATAATTGCACAATTGCCATTATACTGAAAATATTGTTTCCGACGTTACTAGGACGGCGAGTAGTTATCGTGCTAACATGCTAACTAATATAGTATTGCGCTAACTTGCTAACATGCTCAATGTTCACTGTTAACTCAATTAGTATAAAGTATGTTATCGTGCTAACAATAATATCCGATACTTGTAACGTGCTAACAATAATATCCGATATTTATAACATACTAACATAGTAGATATCCAGATAATTGGGATATCGTGCTAACAATAATATCCAGATAACAAGAAACCATAATCCCCTAAACAATAATATCCGGATAATATCCGGATATCCGGATAATTGGGATATCGTGCTAACAATAATATCTGGATAACAAGAAACCATAATCCCCTAAACAATAATATCCGGATAATATCCAGATATCCGGATAATTGGGATATCGTGCTAACAATAATATCCGGATAACAAGAAATCATAATCCCCTAAATAATAATATCCGGATAATATATGGATATCCGGATAACAATAATACCATGCTAACAATAATATCCGGTAAACATAAACTTATCGCGATAACATAATAAGTAGCATGTTAATTAAATCATTATCCGTGTCGGGATGAACAGTGTCATATGAACAGTAGCATCAGTATACCATGTCGGAAAAAAAAATTCCGACAATGGCAGTTTGTGTAAATAAGAGGAAAAAAGGATAAATAGGATTTTTGATTATGAACAGTAAATGTTGAATAGTGGGAGAGGAGAGAGAACTAATTTATGGTTTATTGATGTATATGCATTGCAGTTATTGAACAAATAAACTAATGGACATTTGCGTAAAAATAAATAGTGGGGAGAAGAATGTGAGGATATATAATCTTTTAATATTTTTTTTTTGTTAAAGGGCCTTCATTAAATTAAAGAGTCTTACAAAAATCAAATCAAACAAGAACCAACAACCATTGAAATAAAAAGAACCAGAGCAGGGAGAGGGACAACAGTTGCACAAACACAATTGCTTTCCCAAAAGAGAGAAGGGGAGGGCATAGAATAACCAACGCGAGATGGGAACCTGTCAACCCGAAGACCAGATACGAAGAAGACGTGGACCAGAAACCAACCCCAAATTCTTCAAAGCCAAAGCCTTGTTCTTTACAACCACCATCACTTTCTTCAAAATAAAATGAGGAGGAAGAGTGTTACCTCGATGATACATGTGGTTTCTCTCTTTCCAAATCTCGTACGCACAGGTTTGCCAGCCTTGTAGAAGAGCTAAGGAACGATCCGATGAAGAGGACGCATCAGGGAGCCAAGCGATAATATCAACCCAATTCAGATGGAGTGTAGGGAGATGACGACTGTTAAGCATACCAGTCCAGATTAGAGCTGAGAAATCACATTCAAAGAATAAATGGTTTCTAGATTCGTGAGCCAAACCGCAGAGAAGGCAAGTGCTATCCACATCGACGCCCCAAGAGACTAACATGTCTAGAGTGGGGTTACGATTCAGAATGAATAACCATGATGTAGTAGAGTGTTTAGGGATGGCAGCTTTGAACCAAATAATCTTGTGCCAATGCATTTCTTCTCTCAATCCCCTAATCGTCGACCAAACCAGTTTTGAGTTGAAGAGACAACACACTTTATCTCCGTTTTAATAATTTTATTTAAGCACTAAAACAATATTGTTGAGAATGATTCAGGATGGTATGTTATCATTTTTGAACAAATAAATTGCAGGACAGTGGCTAAGGCATAATCCAAATGTCGGTTGGCATCTGTAGTCTATCCTATTGATCTGCCTATATAATGTTCGTTCACGATGTTGGTTTAAGATGTAGTACATGTGTTGAACAAAGACTGAAGAAATGGGCAATGAGCTAACTTTTAGGAACCACGGTGATTGTTGTGCAATGTCAACGATACAATATTGCTTCAACAAACAGCTATATATATGGTGAAAGATCATGAATATGCTTACTTTGCCAAGCCATAAATCATATGACCAATCCCAAGCCACACAGACTAACATACTTTGCCAAGCAATCTCAAGATATTGTTTTCATTTTCCACAAATTTAAAGTACAACTAATTGAAGTTTGCTTAAAATCGAATTAAATATTTATACAAAAATATAGTAGTACTATAGCACTTAAACAATTTTGAATTTTGAATTAGGATTCTTCATATGGGAGATCTAAATGAGATTTTTAAGCGGCTCTTCAGGGTATGTGGAGAAAGAGAGATTGTACCACATGTTGACAACCACAAGTGAAATGTTATGGTTCCGTATCAAATAAAATACCGAACTTTATTACCAAAGTTTTTAAATCTGTAAAGGACTAATAAAAAAACAAATTCCAAAAAACAAAATAGTTGATATCGTGTGGGAAGCCAAAGGTACTTAATAATATATATACATTGTTAAGATAGATTCTGACTAATCCAGTGGACTTCTTTTAAGTAATACTCCCTCCGTTTTGAATTAACTGATGTTTTAGAGAGTTTTTTTTTTCACAATTAAGTGATGTTCTCATTTACCAATGCAAAATTAAATGATTTTTAATTAATTTTGACCAATTACATTTTATAGGCTATTTGTTCATTGGTTCAGATGAATAATAAATGAGGTTTTAGTATAGAAAAAAACAAAAATTAATTGTTT